>CM035417.1:192901638-192939138 GCA_020310875.1 Ceratopteris richardii | reverse complement strand
GAAAACTCTATTTGGGCTGAAATTTTGGAGGTGTTGAATTGTAAAGACTTATGGGAGTATATTGGAGGACACACACTTCGATTTACTTTTCATTCCAGATCACATAAAAGAGCAATGAGTAGGTTAGATAGATGTTACTATTCTCATGTTTCGACTTTAAATGCTACTTCCACTATGTGGGTTGATGCTACAATGCTTCTTTCTGATCACAACCCTATTCTAATTTCTCTTTGCGAATCAGATTGGAAATCAAGTATTCCATATAAGCTTTGGAGAAGCCCCTTGAGATTGAATCACTCTTGGCTTCAAACGTCTCTTTTGTTGAGAAGCTGATTCAGCAAGTACTTGCATCGAAATCCTCGGCTTGTATGAAATGGGAATTTTTGGTAACGCGTATGCAGGATGTAATTAGAGAGTGTGGAAAATACTTTGCCAATATACTGAGGACGGCTAGAGTTGGAGTTGAGCATCTTATTGTCTTAATGGCTGAAAAGGTGGATTCTGGAGAGTTACTTTTTGAGAATGATTATGCTCGGCTTTGTGATGCTTATAGATGCTTACATTTAATTGAAAGCAATGCTATCCAGTCGTCCAAAGTTAGAGCTAGATGTACAGAAGTGAATGATCTTCATGCTAATTCTCAATGTTTTTTTGACTTTCTGCGTACTAAGCGTACTAAAAGTGCTATCTCTCTACTTGAGTTCGATGGCCAATCTCTTCGCGATAGAAAAGAAATGCTATAGCGGATGCATGTACTCAGCACTTTGGAAAACTCTTTGCTACATCACATACAATGGATGATGCATGGTTCTCTTCTCTTCAGGAATCCCTAGTTCAGACTCCACATGTTCTTGATTCCAGGGAAGCTGATATATGTGAAAAATATATAACTGAAGAGGAAGTTTTTCTTGCTCTTGGATCCCTTAAAAATGGTAAAGCACCTAGTATGGATGGCCTCACCAAGGAATTTATCCTATCATTTTGGTCTTCTCTTAAAACGCTGATCCTGGATGTATGTAATGAAATATGGAGGGATCAAAAGATGCCTTATTCATTTAAGCTCGGGAAAATCAAACTTACTCCTAAAGTGGATGTCCCTATGCAGATGGAAGATTGGAGACCTATTACGATGATGAGTATTATCTATAAAATATTTGCCAAAATCTTTGCCATGAGACTGAAATCATTTATTAACAGTGTGGTTCATCCCTCCCAGATTGGGTTTATTCATAAAAGATCAATTTATGATAACATTCTCCTTACCCAAATGATGATGGAGCATGCAGTTGCTTCTGGTCAAGAAATGGTTGGTATGCATATTGATTTTGAAAAAGCTTTTGATCGCATAAGGTGGGACTTTATTGCGGTAGTTCTTAAAAAACTTGGATTTGGGTTAAAATTCTCTCGTTTGATTTATATCTTGGCTCAGGATAGTGCCTCCCATGTGGAGATCAATGGAAAGATGGAAACTTATCTGCTCCCTTCTTAATTGAACGCTCCGTGCGTCAAGGGTGTCCATTGAGTCCTCTCCTTGATGCTTTAGCATCCACACCAATGTTTTATTTGCTAGAAGCTAAAATGAACTCCAATTATATTCATGGTATTTCATTGTATGGGATTCAGCAAATTGCAGTTGGATTCGCTGATGATACGTTTATTTTTGCAAAAGCAGATGAGTCTAATATTCGAAACATTCTTACTTCCTTGACTTCGTTTTTGGACGCATCTTCTCTGCATGTTAATATACGAAAATTGGCGCTCATTAATGTTTCCGCGCAACATTTTGAATCTCTACCTTGGCAAGGACCTAAATTGACAAAGGTATGGTTTTCAGACATTTGGGGTACCCATTGGGAGTGAATGTCTCCACTAATCAAAAAATACAGTGGGTTTTTCGTAGAATCAAATGTAAAATGGAGTTGTGGCATTCCTCGCGGTGGCCGCTGCATGCCAGGATAAGGATAGTGCAAGCTTTTCTGCAACCGTATGTTATGTATTACCTTTTGCTTCTGGATTGGAAGAGATGTCATCTGGGCCATTGATTGCTTGGTAAAGAGCTTCTTGTGGGATAAAAAACATAGCCATGCATTGGTGTTGTCAGCTTGGGACTTTGTGTATCAACCCAAAGACAAAGGTGGCCTTGGTATTTTGGATTTTGGCTCTCATATAATGGCTAGGCGGACAGTTTTTCTTATGCGTGTCACCTCCTCTTATAAACCCCTCTGGATAGATGCTTTTTGGAGGTTTATAAGGAATGCAATGGTGTATTATAAGGGGAGATAGAGCCTAGATGCTTGGAATAAGTTTTTTTCTCACGCTCCACTGCAAACTACTTCCTCTACCTTACATGTCTTGCTTCAAAGTTTTAAACAGATTGCTTCACGCTTGAAATGGAATGGGAGGCAACGTTACGTGGGGAACTCATTTGCGTCACTATCTCCGTATTGGTCATTCTTAACAAATCCTCCATTGGCATATTCTTTAGGTGAGGCAGCTAGGTACTTTAATAATAAGGGAATTGATTCCATTGCAAAATGCTACAATGCCAAATGGGAGCCTCTGTCTTTTCCCGCCATCTGGAGAACCTATGCAGTAGGCCCGGCATATAGGTCTAAATGGATCCAAATAATTCTTTTTCTGCAGCGTTATCAAGTTCCACTTTCTATTGATGCTTCGGATCCCTGGCGTGATTGGCTTCTATTGAAGCACACGAGATGGTGGAATGGGAAGGCTAGCACATTCTATGGTTTGATTGTCCATTCGGATGGTATTGCTATGCAATGTAACAAGCGTTGGAAACTATATAAATCCCAGATTTGGTGGCATGCCAGGTTTTCTGCTATTTGGGAATCATCCTTCACCTTCAAGATGAAGATTTTCATGTGGAGAATTCTAGTCGGTCATTTCACTTTGGGGGCTTTCCTCTCTAAGCATGGGGTAAAAGGAGTACGATGTCCACATTGTGCTTCTTATGCAGAGACTATGCGTCATGCATTTTGGGGATGCGCATGCATTCAAAGATGGTGGAATAATGTTCTTCTATTTCCTATATGGGATGCTCAGACCTCCAAGTTCAGTATTACTTTTTTGTTGTTTCATTCGGATGATAAAAGCTGGGATTGGGTGAGAAAGAGATGTATCTTCTTATTGCTTTGGAATATATGGTTATCTAGAAACAAGAAATTATTCCACAATAAAGGCCCTGTTCCGAATTTCTCTTGGAGTTCATGCAAGATCAGAATGCGGCTTGACATAGATGTTTTGCCTGTTGAGGATAGAACAGCACTTGTATCGCTCTTAGATGCGCTTTGACTCCTTGTTGGTTATATCTTCTACTTCCGCCGTTGGTTGTATCATTTAGATGGCTTTAGCATATTGTTGTTATTAGTGTAGGATCTATTTTGGGGAACAGGGAGAGTACTATCTCCCCTCACGCTCTTGTATATCATTTTTCTTTAATACAATAAAGTGAGAATTCCCACCACATATATATATATATATATATATATATATATATATATATATATATATATATATATATATATATATATATATATATATATATATATATATATATATATGTATATGTATACATTATATATACACACACACATGTGTGTGTGTGTTTTCATAGTTGTATTCGGACTCGTTCGCTTCCTCCATGGCTAACATATAGTTAACTCCCATAACCGATGCGTTAGTGCATCTTTTTCTTTGGCCCAACCTCCAATTCTAACATGATATGTATGCATTTTTTTTTGCATTTTCTCAACTTCTATGATGATAGACTTTTTTTGTGGCAAAAAAACACAAAAGGTGATGAGTTTGCCTTCACATACTAGTGTCATCAGAGAAAGATTTGTAGAAGATGATGATGATGAGGATCATTATGTGCTCTCTTCTCATCATCATTGAGGAAATTGGACTTCATGATGATTGATTATTTTCGTCATATGATATATCTATCATCACATACTATGAGTAAGGACTATAGATTTTATGGCTAGATGCGAATGGAGTTCAATGTCCTCATCATGGAGGTGAGGAGATTGGAGCTCATGATGATTGATGATTTTGTCATATGATATATCTATCATCACATATTATGAGAAAGAACTGAATTATGTTTTATGGATGAATCATTTATTTTTAATGTGTTTTTATGAATATATACACTTTGAGAAAGAACTGAATTATGTTTTATGGATGAATCATTTATTTTTAATGTGTTTTTATGAATATATACACTTTTTCCTTAAATGTATGTGAAAAAAAAAATGTGTTAATAATAGTCACATTTTAGCAGACTCGTTAGACGTCGAAATCCCATCACAAGAGAGAAGCCAAAATCCCATCAATAACAACTATGTATAATCCAACATACCTTATGAACAGCAAATGGTTGTACACTCAAAGCAAAAATAGGGTCAGAGGTGCTCTACCTCGATGCATGTGCTCTCACATGCATCCACAAGCACTCAAACCGTTGTTAATGGTTGTGTTCTGTTCTGTGTGTTGTTTCACAATGACTATGTGCTTCTAGGGAAGGATTGGGTGGGTATCTGCAGGTGCACCAAGATTGGAAGCTTTGATACCATGTAGGAGTTTAGGGGGCTGCAATCATGGAGGCTGTAAAAACCAGCAGCCACACAAAGATGATGGGGGGGGGAGAGAGAGAGAGAGAGAGAGAGAGGGGGAGAGAGAGAGAGAGAAAGAGGAAATGATGGTGCAATCGACAGATCGTTCTTCATTAATATCTATAAGTTTTACAATGTGATGTTTCATATTTTATCATTTGATGATAATTAATTTTTTGTTCCAACACTGCTTGGCCTTGGCCAGAACCAACCTCAGTTGTTTATGACCTTGGCCTATGTGGACTAGGAAGGTCACATGTCCCAATGTAAACCCACATCAAAACAAGAACATGGCCACATTCAATAACACACTCATCCTCATGTAACTATATACATTCTTTATACCCTCAATTGGCGACGTAAGCATGCATAAGGGGAATGACCTTTCACTTATAAGAAACGTAATGATGGTAATCCAAAATCCATACCCAAAGAAAGTCACCCTAATTAAGATGTATTCAGACCATGCTAGCAGTAGATTTTGAAACAGATCATCATTAGGTGGATCACACAATAATTGAGATGAGACGAGGCATAGAACATGGCTGTAGACCACAGTTTCTACAGCCGCAAACCAATTGGAAAAAAAGAAAAAAAAAAATGCAAAAAAAAATCACCTGCAGAAACAGTGGCAGGTCCATTTCCACCCTTCACTGGCACTTGGTTCCCTCTCATGCACAAGCTTGCCATCTTAAACTCACAACAGCTACAAGAACACCAGTTCCATCCTGTAGTCTTCCATGGATTTGTAGCACTGGTGTGCTTGCTAAACAGAGCCTTCTTAACATAGAGCAGCACACCAACTGCCACCAAAATAAGCAGACAAGTACCTCCAGCTATACCTAGAGCTATCTTTAAAGGAAACTCAGTACTCTTCCCAGATAGATATCCTGTAAAAGCAAACAAATGTGTAAATCTCTCTCTCTCTCTCTCTCTCTCTCTCTCTCTCTCTCTCTCTCTCTCTCTCTCTCTCTCTCTCTCTCTCTCTCTCTCTCTCTCTCTCTCTCTCTCTCTCTCTCTCTCTCTCTCTCTCTCTCTCTCTCTCTCTCTCTCTCTCTCTCTCTCTCTCTCTCTCTCTCTCTCTCTCTCTCTCTCTCTCTCACACACACATTCTATATATGCATGCATGCATTTGTGTGTGCACGCACGTGCATGTGTGCACGCACGTGCATCTCGTAGAGACATTCAAGGCAGAGGTGTTTTTTTCCTAAGGAAGTTCGATCACTGATATCTACTGTTCTGGATTAGCTTGAATTGATTTGAAATTACGATGAAAGGCAAGCATAACACCCATGGGACCCCCCAAATCTTACAAAGTAGGCAGCGGGGGCTGGATGCCTAGCAACTAGTAGGCTACAGAGGCCCAAGGCCCACTAAGGTAGAAACTGGGAAGGGATAGCCCGAAGGCCCAATGGAACCCCCCCCAAGGTGCTGGTTTAACATCTCACCACCCATGTGATGAGGGGTGTCAGACTAGAACCTGCAAGGGTGAACCTCTGCCCCCAGCCTTGAGAGGCAAAGGGCCCAACCAACTGAGCTAACATGGTTGGACTTGTTGCTCAGTCAGCTATTCCTGCCTTGATTAGTTTTGGCCAAGGTTTGACTTCAGTTGATCAGTCAGATTTCGACCAGCAGACAATGGGACAAAAAAATGAATACATCTATATCAATTAGACCATGATTTGACCAGAAAATTTACCATATTTTACCACCAGAAAATTAGGCTTTGACCTCATAAAATTAGCAATCAGATTTCGTATTGATTTTCAATTTTATAATATATAATAATCAGATTATCTCATCTGAAATGCAGGGGATCATAAAAAAGTGTTGACCAGGTTTGACTCGAAAATAATGACCGCAATGTTATTAAAAAAGAAAAACTGTGGAAGCTTCAATAAAACCTTTGCTAATATTAACTTTACCCACACTTATCTTATCAACTGAAACCTTCATCTGTTTGTCCCAATTTTTGTGAAATTCTGCAGTAATATGCAGCCAATTTTGGGGAATTCCCAACAATTTTGTCTGCATTTATCCTTGGAGGACTACATCAGCTCTGTTTCTCTTCTACACTTGGAGAAGAATTCCTACTACAATGTGTTAATTTACTTGGAGGATTCTATTGAGGTCTGCCTCAGCTATATTTGGAGGAGATGAATCATCATACTCTATTATTTGCCTTTTTGTTGGAAGATTTGTATTATTTTCTGTGATCCTATTTTGGGCATTGAAACTTTGTACAACCATTTGTATGATATGGTTGATTTTGTATCTGAACCTATGTATTTCATTCAATCTTTATGTTATATGAGTACTGACTTCTTCAACGAATTTGTCAAAAACATCCTCTAGATTGTGTCCTTCCATCTCTTGTGCATTCAACAATCTTCTGTGAACAATTTTCAACATTTGGTGTGAGAACATCGAAAGCAATAAAGAAAGAAGAAGATTTTATCAACCTACACTTTCACATACCCATAAATTGCCTATAAAAGAGGCAAGTCTATTTATGACTACTTTTGGAGTGGTTGCTGCCAGTGATTTCAAGGGTGTTAATTTTCACACATGGAAGACCAAGGGAGACCAAGGTAAAGAATTTGCTTATGAACCATGATTTGTGGGATCATGTGAAGGTAATTTTGCAACTTATGTAAAATTGCTACTCCTTATGGTGGACAAAGTCAAGTACCATTCATCAACTTGAGTGATGAGTATATAAACCTTAACTTGAGTGATGAGTATATACACCATATATCCCATAAAAGTTCTACAATGAAAGTTTGGATAATACTTAAAACTCTTTATGATGCAAGAGCTTAGCAATCACATACGTATTTATTAATTCGAATTCATCAACTTCAAATGAAAGAACAAAAATTTATGCCAAACATCTAAAGAACTTCCGCAATCATATTTCTTAGTTAATCTTAGTTGGCGCCCCAATGTATATCAAGATTGCTATTTGCAGTTTTCTTGAAAGGGCCACCTCCATTATTTGAAATGATTTTTTATTAGGTTAAAAAATCTACTAGATCTAAGCACCATGTCAAAAAGTTCTAGGTTGACATGCCAGTGCTCAAGTGTATGTTGAACATAGTACAAAGAGAGTTTTAAAAACGGGTTTTAAGACGTCTAGTACATTGGGTACTAAAAAAATGGAAATAAAAAACGAGTATTATATTTCTTCGCAACATTTATAACACACACACACACACACACACACACACATATATATATATATATATATATATATATATATATATATATATATATATATATATATATATATATATATATATATATATATATATATATATATATATGTGTGTGTGTGTGTGTGTGTAATTCATGAATAATGTATATCTACCATTCCTTTACATATCTAGTGCTTAAAACGCATAAAAAACCTAACCTTCATACTACTATCTTATCGAAGACAGTAATGACGTGATCTATAGGTGTCTACATGCAAGCCTCTCGGCATGGATCATGGTTACAATGCTCTCAGATAATGGAGACGTATGCATATTACCCACCCTTAAAAGTCATTTTGAGTTAAGCAATCAACTCTTTCATGGGCTTTTGAGGTATGGAAGGGCATTTCTCAATGCCTCTCTCTCTCCACCCAAGGAGATGAGCCTTCATGCAAGATGCCAAACCACCATAAGCACTCATGCAATAATTGTATTGGGAAGAGATAGAGTCATTTTCACATGGTAACAAGTGACATTAAAAGCTCTACCCAAGATAAAAGCTAATGGAAGGTTGAAGCTAATGGACAGTGAATAGAAAAATATGGTTTTCTATCTCTCTCTATGTGCCCGAAGAAAATCCTAACTTCATAAAGGGCTAAAATCGAAGCCTTAAAAGTGAATACTAAAGGGCCAAGGCTGAACCAAAGATGCTCAAAGGAATGCTTAAGTGAAGAATGCTTAAGGGGTGCAAACACTAAAAACTGTTCACACACTGAAAATTGGAAAAACAACATCCATATTAAAACCCTAACATGATAAAAAACGTACATGCCTGTCAAAAAAACATATTAGTACGTTTAGGACATTCGAGAGTACTAATCGTCTTTCATTTTCCATAAAAAACACGTTTTTTTGTACTATGATGTTGAATTGCTTCAATACTAATGGGTATGCAAAAGAGAGATAAATTTGATTCACAAGTTCAAGTGCAATAACAATCTACAATTGTAAGTGCAAAGTACATACTCCTTGAATTGAATTAAAAAGAGAAAGTATGAGCATAATTGTAAATATATGCAATGCTTCAAATTATGAAAGCAAGTCTACAAAAGCATGATATGTTTCAAATACAATCTATGAAATATAATCAAAACTCATGAATAACAAAGAACGCATATGAGAGAAAAGGATAGAAAGGTATGAAGAGACCTAGTTTTTTTTAATCTAAAGCTAACCTCCACAAAGAGTAGAGAGTCCTTCAAAGTGTATGAACATACACTACTCTAAACACTTCATAGCCTTCAGTAACTTTTCCTCCTCCAAATAACTACTACTTCTTCACTCCTCCAAGCTTTGTGTATGAGCAACAGAGAGTTCTTCACTTCACTTCAAGCTTAGTTGACTGATTGATGAATAACGAGGCTGAATACTCATCCTTATAGAGATGTTTAAAGCAGAGGTTTTACAAATAAGGTAACAGAAAACAAAAAAAAGAAACACAAGGACCTGCAGTTTTCCGAAAAATCAGCCGATTATTCTGTGAAAATTGCACATTTTCTTGAATTTTTAAAAAGCTTCCAAGCTTTTTAGGAATTGAACCTGTGACCTGTTCATAGCCATGCTGCTCAGCTATCAACTTAGCCCAAGTTACTTGGATGTTGGAGTTTTGCGTATCTGTGTGTAACCATCAAAAGAAGGTTTGACAAACTTTGACCAATCAGCAAGTTTAAATTCTGATACTCCTTGGTTTTTATAGACATAGAAGTTGAAGATTCACTTTTTGTTTTGTTTTTGTTGTTCTTTGATTTACTTATTGAATTTTTCTTTTTTTTCTTTATTTATAACTTCTCTTATTTCGTTTTATTGTTATTTTAAGTTTTTATTTCATATATATATATATATATATATATATATATATATATATATATATATATATATATATATATATATATATATATATATATATATATATATATATATATATATATATATATATATATCTCTGTGTGTGTGTGTGTGTGTGTGTGTGTGTGTGTGCGCGCGTGCGCATATGTGTGTACATATATATATATATATATATATATATATATATATATATATATATATATATATATATATATATGTATGTATGTATGTATGTATGTATGTATGTATGTATGTATGTATGTATGTATGTATGTATGTATGTATGTATGTATGTATGTATGTATGTATGTATGTATGTATGTATGTATGTATGTATGTATGTATGTATGTATGTATGTATGTATGTATGTATGTATGTATGTATGTATGTATGTATGTATGTATGTATGTATGTATGTATGTATGTATGTATGTATGTATGTATGTATGTATGTATGTATGTATGTATGTATGTATGTATGTATGTATGTATGTATGTATGTATGTATGTATGTATGTATGTATGTATGTATGTATGTATGTATGTATGTATGTATGTATGTATGTATGTATGTATGTATGTATGTATGTATGTATGTATGTATGTATGTATGTATGTATGTATGTATGTATGTATGTATGTATGTATGTATGTATGTATGTATGTATGTATGTATGTATGTATGTATGTATGTATGTATGTATGTATGTATGTATGTATGTATGTATGTATGTATGTATGTATGTATGTATGTATGTATGTATGTATGTATGTATGTATGTATGTATGTATGTATGTATGTATGTATGTATGTATGTATGTATGTATGTATGTATGTATGTATGTATGTATGTATGTATGTATGTATGTATTGTATGTATGTATGTATGTATGTATGTATGTATGTATGTATGTAGGTATGTACGTACGTACGTACGTACGTATGTATGTATGTGTGTGTGTGTGTGTACATACATACACACACGCACACACACAGATATATATATATATATATATATATATATATATATATATATATATATATATATATATAATGAGTTTATCATTTATTATTTATTTAATTTTCCTTATTTGATATGTATACCTTTTGTGCTTAAGTTTGACAATATATTAATTGGTCATTTTCCCTTCTTTGTTTTACTTTTTAATTTATTTATTTTCTTTTTATTTTTACTCATTTTTTATTTTTATTTATTTTTTTCATAAAATTTGTTTACTACTTTATTAATTTTCATTTTCTATTGGCTTTGCTATTAGTAAGCAAATCTTTTTCGAGATTTTTACGCAATTCAAAAATCAATTTGACTTAGTTTTGACCTCTGACCACACTATCACACCGACCATATAGGAAATTTCATCCTTTTGTGCCAATAAACATATGGATCCTAAAGGTTAGAATATGATGTATTTGCCTTGGTTTAGCCCTTGATCTACCCTTGGAACATGCTTGAAACTTTGGGTTCAACCTTTGGATTTAACCCTTGAGATATTTATTCATATGAGCTCCCAATTGAATGGTTGTGAACCTTAGGCTCAATTTATCCTTAGGTGTGGGAGCCTTAGTCTTGGGAGAAGCTTCTCTAGGTGCCGCCTTGGGTATACATAAGAGAAGAATCCTCATTTGATTTAAAAGGCATGTGATAGACCTTGGGAAATTAGAAGACATGTGATCACCCTTGGGAAAGTATCCACATGAGAGACACTTCACGATACACTATGCCAAAAACCAAGAACATGCACCCCCTTGGCTTAGAGGTATATATATGGGTGGGTTGGATGGAAGGAAACGTGCTCTTTCTTAGTGTGTTGGTATAGAGAGCCAAGACAATTAATTGAACTTTTGTGTAAAACCTTTCTAGCATAGGATGTCTTCTATCTACGTTCACGAGGGTTTTTCACTCTAGTAAGGAATTGGAAAAAGAAGCATGTGTGACACCCCTCTATATAGAGGATCCAAGCGGGCCCTATAGGTTCTCCTCGGGCCCACACGGATGGACATCTAACTACAGAGCAGGTTTGTATGCACGGAGCTCATCCAATAGCACCATGAGGGTCTCCTCCTCCCGTATGAGAGAGTTGAAAACAAGACGAGCTTTTGTGTAAAACCTTTCTAGCATAGGATGTCTTCTATCTACATTCGCGAGTGTTTTTCACTCTAGTAAGGAGCTGTAAAAAGAAGCATGTGTGACACCCCTCTATATAGAGGATCCAAGCGGGCCCTATAGGTTCTCCTCAGGCCCCCACAGATGGACATCTAACTACAGAGCAAGTTTGTATGCATAGAGCTCATGTAGCAACGCCGTGAGGGTCTCCTCCTCCCGTATGAGATGAGTTTAAAACAAGACAAGTGTGCCTTAAGAAGGCTTCTCAATTCAATTGGCGACTGCATGTGCATGTGGGATAATTTGTCCTATTCTCACAAATCTTCGACCAACGCACGCATCCCACCGACCTCCTCATCTACAAAAGTCAGCCACCATTGGGCAACCAAGAGGAGCCTTGCGATGCCCAAACAAGCGTCTCTATGGTATGGACTAAACGAGCAGCCCAAGAAACTAAGTCCTCAATGCTTCTCTTGAATGGGAATGAAGGAAAGCTCATGTTCACGATATACTCTTTTTTGCCTTGAAATACTTCACATGTGGGATTATGATGGGAGCCACCGATTGATAGGAAGTCATCCGAGGGTAGTTCGAAGACCTCTATTGGCACAACTGCACGGGGGTTGATAGACCATACATGACTTTCGGCTAGAGAAAGAGGGGGAGAAGATAACTCTCACTTCTCTCCACGATGGAGCACATTCATAGAAAGTGATGAGAGTGCCTTCACTCTATTGGAAACTGATTTGAAACTCTCAAGACTTCCTTAGTACTTTCTTTAGCTCTTCTCTTGAAGAGGATGCATCTATTTCACATGAGAAACTTGCCCATGGGCATCAAGAGATGCACTTTCGTTCACATATGATTGAAGAAGTGAAAGAGGTGGCACCTCCCCTTTCAAGCTCAACACAAGGAAGCATGACGCATGAAGAAAAGGCATGGACTCTTCACTTTCAACATTATAAAAGGTAACTTCTTCAAAAAATTCATGTCAGAAAAGTATCCAATTTATTGTTTTTTCTTTGTTATTCAAGTAAATTTCTTTACATAGAATCACATTAGCATATATGTATGAAATATGCAAGCAAAAGCATGTATGGATTTTGTGTGTCAGGAGAATATAAAATAGAAAGGAGGTATGGAGTTCATCTTTGTGGTAAGCATAAAGGGATTCTATGTATATGTTTGGGCAAGTGGTAGTATGTATTTAGGCATCCTTATAATTTGGTTAAGGTAAGACACAAAGATTGAGCATAAAATAAGTATAAAAATGCCCAAGAAAGGAGTTTTGAAAAGATGGAATGGCCCAACCTTGCAACCTCAAGTGCTAAGTGTCCAAGCGAATAAGCCTCGTCATGCAAGGGATCAAAGGATGGACAAAGCTAAAATGAAGATAAGTACCATTCCCAACTATGATTGATTTGTTTTGCCATGCTAGAATAATGAATTTAAGAATTCATCTTAAATGAACTCGGTGAGATCCTCATACACCTAGAATGGTGCATGTATTGAATGATTTAAATAATGCACTTAAGGTATACTAAATGACAAGAGGACTTTCATTTAGCACGAAATGGACTCATCACATGGAGATGATTATATATTAAGCACAACAGGTTCATCATAGCATGGCATGGACATGCAAATTAAGAGCATGTTATTGACTATAATGGAGTTCCAAGTGCGAATTCCATCCATGCTTTAAACAGGGGTTAAATTTTTGAGCCTTATGAATGCTAAACATCTTCGACTAAAGATATACAAGTTCTTGACATACATCAAGTATGCAAATCAATGAGTGGTATCTCATAAGGATGTTTATAGGACGAGAGAGATCAAGTTTATCAAGTCAAGCTTAAGGTAGGAAATTGTTGGAAATCAATGTCACATCAGTCCAAAATCCATTTAGGGCAGAAACCCTAATTTTGGTACTTCCAGTCATTTTTGGCACAAAATTTGGGTAAAAATTTTATGAGCTTATCTTGTAGAGTCTGATGAGAGCTTTCTAATGGTATATGATACGCAGTCATCAGAGATCAGATTTGGGATAAAACCCTAACCCTAATTTTCTGCTGATTTAGGGTTTTTACCTCATTTGATAGCTCTCAGCATGAGAATCATAAAAATGTTGTCAGATCATTCATCACGTAGTCAGAACTGTGAAAAAGCAGGTCAAGTAGCACTTTCAATGGATAGTTTTAAAATAAAGCAAAAGCACCTAAAAAATAGCGATGGAGTTTTTTAAAAGCCAACGATTTGCGAAAATCAGCTTTTTTACGATGTTGCTTTATTTTTAATCGCTAGAAGTTGTATGGCCTATATAAGAAGGGCTAAAGTCACTTTGTGAGACATCCATGATCCAACACTACCTAATGCTAGGTTTGAAGCCTCTCTTGAGGAGATAGTGCTCTAGCACTCATGGGGCAGCCATGGTGCACTCTAGGAGCATGTTGAGGAGCAGCTATGAAGTTCTTCTTGGAGAAGAGTGTGCTAACACTCTTGTTTGTAGAGAAGACTTACTCATCAGCAGCTTGGTAGTTTGGATCAACCATCTACATTATGTATTTGAAGATTGTCTTCTACATGAAGATTTTGGAGTACTTCAAAGACATTGGATGGAGCTTAACATAAGATTGCATCTTATGTTAACTATTCAGGTACATATACTCTTTATGCACACAGGTACTACTTGGAGCTTATGGAGGTGGTGGCATCCATATCTTGAGTCGTCCTATTCGGCATACATGGAGGTAGTGGCATCCATAAAGGAGAATCAGTACATGCATGATACATGCATTCAGATGAGGTGTTAGAGAAGGTGTTTCCATATGAGTATGAGGATTTCTGTCAGCAACATGTTAGCATTCTATGCTAATTTTGTAAGTATGTGATCTATCACACACACTTCTGATTTAGGGTCTTCCATAGCCTAAATTCAAGTTAAGGTTTGCTGAATATCAGTTTCAAACTGATCTTTCCTCTTTCTGTCACTCATAAACACTCTTCTACAACCTATGAGGTCATACATCTCATACATATTCAGATTTCTATCCCTATATCTGAATATTCTTGTAAATTATGTACATACACTCTTCCATCTATTTCTGTTCACATAGAGTGGTTTAGATTTTGACTCCCACATTGTAAATTGACATTTGTATATATGATGGTGTGAGTAAGCAGTGGCTTACGTAACACTTTGAACATGTTGTCTAATCTCTCTTTATCTTTGTCTCATCATTGTATGATTAAGTGATGTATGTTCATGTTTGTCAATTTTGGAAGATGCTGGAATCTATGTTGTAGATCCTAGATTTATGGGACCTGTGGAGTTTAGTTATGGGCCTACCTAATTTCCAACATTTGGTATCAGAGCTTCCAGACTACCAACATATGGTTTCAGAGCATCTTCTAACATTTGACATATGACATACACACTTAATCTAGATGAGTAGAGATTTGAGAATTAGACAATTCAGTCACATGTTTATTTATCAGTGTGGAGTATGAAGTTGATGATATGTTAGCAGCCAAATACTTTTGGAAGTATGAAAATACTTTACAGAAGAATTGCATGAAGACCAGGACTTGATGAAGAGAAGGCTACTTCAATTAGACAATTCAGTCACATGTTTGTTTATCAGTGTGGAGTATGAAGTTGATGATATGTTAGCAGCCAAATACTTTTGGAAGTATGAAAATACTTTACAGAAGAATTGCATGAAGACCAGGACTTGATGAAGAGAAGGCTACTTCAAATTCAAAGAAAAACAATGGTTTGGAGAAGATCAAGGAACCAAATCAACATCAAATCACAAGTATTAGTTTCTACTATCAGATTGTCATTTGCAGGTCACATCTTAGAAGAGCAGTTATGAAGAGATTTGAAGGATTCAAGAAGTGTTTTTAAACACTTTCATTACTTTGAAAGTTAAAGCATTAGCTACATCAAAACAGGTATCTACAGGTTGTTCTTGACAGTTTTGATAGATCTCTTTCATGGCAAGAAAGCTCATCTAAGAAGACAAATTTGGAGATTAGATCAATTTTGTTTTCAGCCAACAGAAGGTTGGAAGTTTTTTTTATCAAATTTTGTACCTAGAGAGGTAATTCAGCATTCAGCGAACTCAAGGAAAAGGTTGGTGAATTCAGACACATCAGTCACATTTGAAGCAGAGTATTCATTCCTGATATGCTGAGATGGAGAGGAGATGGAGTTGAGATGATTAAAGCATGTTTTATCTTCTATGTTCAGTTCCATTTATATACCATGTTTGTTTTGTCTCGTACTCTTAGCACTAGAGGAAGAGAAAAATTCATTTGAAGAAGTTAAGAGTGCTTGCTACTTCAAGAGGAAGAGAACAAAAGGTATGGAAGAGAAGTTTGAAGATGTTAATATCATCAGGTGGAAGAAAGATGCAGAAGAAGAAAGTCCAACAATTCGAAAGGGAAAGTAAAACTTCTTTCTTTTCTCTTATATTTTCCATATACTTTTCCTACTTTTATCCTCTACATTCAAAGGAAATACTACAAGAACATCTTGTGTGAAGAAGATAGTTTAAAGAAGAAGCAGTTTCTTGTTTTGCATTATACTTGGTCATGTTATAATAGGTTTTGACAAAGAATTCCATTGAGAGAAAGAAAAGCAACAAATATCTAAGACAGCTTATATGTTTTGACTCATATGTGTATGAGTTATGTATAAGTTGAAAATTTTGAGCACACAGCATATATGTTCCCTCAAAAAATTCTTGGAGTGTCAATTCAGAGTTACTTGGTATATGACAAGTTGCAGAGAAGAATATTTCTTCTTTATCTAACTCTTGAGGTAAAAGAGTATTTGAAGCAGATGTTGGAGACTTGGAGATGAAAATTCAGAAAATTCAGTATTTTCAGAAAATTCAGAAAAATTCAGATGTTTTGATATCCAGTCAGATGGAGAATCTACTTTCTATGTTTGTCTTGATTTTTGGATACATGCTTGTATTCAAAAAGGTGTTCCATCAGATCCTATCACTTGATTGAGAAGTGGAGTTAGCCAAAAGAAAGTCAAGAAGATACTATCACATTTCACCCGGGAAGAATATAAAGATATGAAGTATCAACTTGCAACTTTTGGAGTTCTCAAGGTGAGAGTTTGTCCACTTGTGTTCTAGTAGGAGTTACAGATTCTTGGGAAGGATTTACTTGAAGAAAAGTTTTACAACTTTATGTAAGAAGCATGGACACTTAGAGACATTCAAGTTGCAAATCAAACATTCAGTCATGAAGGTTTGAAGAGAGCAGATTCTACACAGCTATTTTATTGCAGAGATCATAGATCTTGTATGATCTTGATAGATCTTGTATGATCTTGAATGATCTTGAGTATTTTTGAGTGAGATGTCTATCCTTTGTTTGTAAAACTCTTAGCATTGGAAGAAATAAGTCAAAGATTTAGATTCTATCAGATTAGTGCTGCAGAGAAATAGAAGAAGATACTTGTTATGTTGCAAAAGATTATGAATCCTAAAGTGCTTTCAGCAAAGGTTTTTGTTATCATGTAATTGATCAGCTAACCTTATTCTATATTATGGGAAGCTGAGAAGTGGCAGTGAAAGTTATTGGCAACTGCAGTGCTAATAAAAAGGGTTCAGATTATTTGTTTCAGACACAGGTATGGATGTTAAAGAAGCAATGCTAAATCACTGAAGATCAAATTTATTGAAAGAAGGAAGACGTTCCAGATTTCATAAAGTCTAATATACTTTGAAGAATTCTGGATACTAGTGTTAAATCATCCAAGGGGCGATGAAACATGAAGATTTATTTTCAGCCATATGTGAAAGAATGCAGAATCATACCTAAAGGTATTCCTATATTTCCTATGTCAATTTCTCTTTATGTTTCAGCTTCTGAAGAAGAAGGAAGAAAGAGAATGTATGGAGAAAGTTCCTGTTAGGTGTTCCTGTTCGGGAGAAAGTTTCAGAGTTCTATTACAGAGAAGCTTGATATTTCAGAGAGGTATGTTACTTATGAGATGCACACATATATGATTATACCAAACTCTGAAGGAAAGAGGTATGAAGGACTTACAGATAGAACAAGGATGAAGACAAGATGACATC
Organism: Ceratopteris richardii; assembly: GCA_020310875.1. Classification (NCBI taxonomy): domain Eukaryota; kingdom Viridiplantae; phylum Streptophyta; class Polypodiopsida; order Polypodiales; family Pteridaceae; genus Ceratopteris; species Ceratopteris richardii. Next base: position 192,921,168 of record CM035417.1, on the reverse strand, counting down.
ATAATTATGAAATTTTGGTGAGACTCATGAGAGTTGAATGAGTTGAGTTGAGTACAGTCAGAGATAAACCTGCTAGTGTTCATAATACACTAAGTTGTAGGTTGTCGGTCACAAGTCCCAGGATGGATTCAATTTTTTATTTTGTTTAATGTATCTACATGACATAGCAGAAGTACGTTGAGAAACCTTTCTTAAGGTAAATGCAAATATATGACCCTAGTGTATGCTTACAGGTTTGAGAAGACATATTTCAGGAGATAGCAAATTCAGAGTCAAGCCATGCTACATATGTTTTCAAGCAATGATTGCTTGATGTATGCTAACACTATTGGATATCTAGTTTGTATATTTTCTCAAGTATTATGGTTCATATTCAGCAAGTTCAAATTTTTGAAGTTTGAAGAAATTCAAATTCAGTTTTGAAGAAGACTTTTGAAGATAAAGTTAAGGCCAATTCAGAAAGACGAGTTTGAAGCTTATGTCAGTTTAAAGATGAATGAACTTACATATCCACTTCAGTTTGTACCAATATGACATTGCAGGGGCGATTGTTGAAAATCAATGTCACATCAGTCCAAAATCCATTTAGGGCAGAAACCCTAATTTTGGTACTTAGTCATTTTTGGCACAAAATTTGGGTAAAATTTTTATGAGCTTATCTTGTAGAGCTTGAAGAGAGCTTTCTAATGGTATATGATATGCAATCATCAGAGATCAGATTTGGGATAAAATCCTAACCCTAATTTTCTGTTGATTGAGGGTTTTTACCTCATTTGATAGCTCTCAGCATGAGAATCATAAAAATGTTGTCAGATCATTCATCACGTAGTCAGAAGTGTGAAAAAGTATGTCAAGTAGCACTTTCGGTGGATAGTTTTAAAATAAAGCAAAAGCACTTAAAAAATAGCGATGGAGTTTTTTAAAAGCCAACGATTTGCGAAAATCAGCTTTTTTATGATGTTGCTTTATTTTTATCGCTAGAAGTTGTATGGCCTATATAAGAAGGGCTATAGTCACTTTGTGAGACATCCAACACTACCTAATGCTAGGTTTGAAGCCTCTCTTGAGGAGATAGTGCTCTAGCACTCATCGGGCAGCCATGGTGCACTCTAGGAGCATGTTGACGAGCAGCTATGAAGTTCTTCTTGGAGAAGAGTGTGCCAACACTCTTGTTTGTAGAGAAGACTTACTCATCAGCAGCTAGGTGGTTTGGATCAGCCATCTACATTATGTATTTGAAGATTGTCTTCTACATGAAGATTTTGGAGTACTTCAAAGACATTGGATGGAGCTTAACATAAGATTGCATCTTATGTTAACTATTCAAGTACATATTCTCTTTATGCACACAGGTACTACTTGGAGCTTATGGAGGTGGTGGCATCCATATCTGGAGGAGTCCTATTCAGCATACATGGAGGCAGTGGCATCCATAAAGGAGAATCAGTACATGCATGATATATGCATGATATATGCATTCAGATGAGGTGTTAGAGAAGGTGTTTCCATATGAGTATGAGGATTTCTGTCCGCAACATGTTAGCATTCTATGCTAATTCTGTAAGTATGTGATCTATCACACACACTTCTGATTTAGGGTCTTCCATAGCCTAAATTCAGATTAGGGTTTGCTGAATATCAGTTTCAAACTGATCTTTCCTCTTTCTCTCACTCATAAACACTCTTCTACAACCTATCAGGTCATACATCTCATACATATTCAGATTTCTATCCCTATATCTGAATATTCTTGTAAATTCTGTACATACACTCTTCCATCTATTTCTGTACACATAGAGTGGTTGAGATTTTGACTCCCACATTGTAAATTGACATTTGTATATATGATGGTGTGCGTAAGCAGTGGCTTACGTAACACTTTGAACATGTTGTCTAATCTATCTCTATCTTTGTCTCATCATTGTATGATTGAGTGATGTATCTTCATGTTTGTCAATTTTGGAAGATGTTGGAATCTGTGTTGTAGATCCTGGATTTATGGGACCTGTGGAGTTTAGTTATGGACCTACCTAATTTCCAACAGAAATGACTTCTTGATATCAAGCATAATGGCACATTGATGGGTATGTAACTCAATAACCATAATAATTTTATGCTTTTTATATGTTGGCTTAATCGAAAAGCAAAGAAATCTTAACACAAGATAAAAGAAGCTTAAAAGTCCTCTTTATGGATTTTGAAGATCCATAAAACCCAAGGCATGCCTAATCAGCAAGGCCAAGGACTTAAGCAACAAGTCAAGCAATGTTTCTCTTCTTATTAACCATAAGTTAATGGTAATAAGAATTTGGATAGAAAGATATCCAAAAGAGAAACTAAAGACTCTATGAAACCCTGCACATACTGATGGATAAATCTAAAATAAATCTATCATAATATGAAAGGTGTTAAAAAGTTCAAAGGCCTTAAGAACTTCAACAACTGATCATAGAGGACAATGATCACACTAATGGGGGAAGAGAATGTCATAAAGTCACAAGATGGAGCAAAAAATTGTTGAACCATTTCATCCTTTTGAAAGATTTATTTCTTCCCCAATAAGATTCTCCCTTTGACAAGAGGTTTCAAAAAAGCTACTTCAAGAAAAAAGATTTGTAAATCTTTAAGGCTTATCTAGAGAAGAGGAAAAATAAAGGGGTGAAAGAAACTCTAAATACCACTACTCCTAAATATGCTTTCGGTTAAGTTTATGAGTAGATGCCTAGTTATGTCAACAGATTATATCTAGTAAGAGAATAGTAGCTCTATTATCAAATGACGTGAACAAAAATACTTTTGATTGCATCTAAACAAAAAAATAGTCTTTTCGAGTATAAATCAAGGTTAAGGAGTACATATGACATAAGTACCTTGTGTTTGATATTTAAACTCAAACAAAGTAAGTAGCCGATATGCAAGAATGGAATTTGTGAAGGGATTCCAATTTGGTGGTAACCAAGAGATAAGCTATTCAGAGACTTGAAGCATATGCATAGCAACATACTTGAAACGGGATAAGGTGAATTAGCAAAGATTTCATTGGATGATAAGTCAAAAGGGATAACATAAAATTGTTGGTCCCCCAAAGAAGAGCTAAGGTTCTAAAGACATCAATTGGATGTCAAAGACTTAAGCAAGATGAAAACTCATTCATCAATGAAGGTATGAGTTAAAGATCCCCAACAAATCCCATGGGTAAATATAAAAGAAGAAGAAAGTTATCTAAAGGAGAAAACATTTGGTCTTATCTCAAGTTAACTTGGCTAGAGGAACTTGGGAAATCCAAATGACCTAGACTGAACAAAGACATCAAACCTTTCATGATTTGATAAATCATGCCGAGGAAAGGTTAATGGTCGACAAAAGAAATCTTTGAAATATAAGATTAATTGACATGTGAGTTAGACCTTCGTCCTTGATCTCATGTATAGGATGCCAAGGAATTCAAAGAAGGAATTCATGATCATAGAAAATTATCAGTTAGCATTGAAAGGACAAAGAAGGTGGAAAGGTTAAGGATGTAGTTCTACAGATTGTAGAAAGAACTCACTAGTGTGGGCTAGTGGGAACTCACTCCGATTGGGAATTTTCTCTGATGGCTAGAGAGAAAAGAGACTCAAGATCTGATAGAGAACATCTAGATAAACCTTAAAAATAAGACCATTGAGAGCAAGGTCTTAGATTCTTTAACAGGTGTAGAAATGTACCTCCTTGAACCAATTAAATACACTTGATCGTATTTACAAAAGGGTAAATGGAATAAAATGACATTTATGCACTTAAGAATATACATTCTTTTCAATAGAATGCATAGCCAATTTTAGATTATGTAGTAGATGTGGAAAAGATAGGATAAAAACTTTAGGGATTTTTTTTGGTCAAACTCCAAAAATGAGGAGCTTGCTAAAGGTCAAGCCTTTTTGATACAATGATCTATGAAAGATCATTCTTTGAAACTTTGGTTGACGAGAACAAGTGACTCAAGAATGTTCATGAAGTTCTTGGAAGGTTTTGGGATATAATGCCAAGAAAAAGGTATCTTTCCTTGCAAGTTCTTGAATCTAAAAGCAAAACAAACTTGATCATTTGACTCCATTCAATAGATAGAAGATATGGAAGGTATCTTGATGGCTTGAACGGTATTGTTCCTAAATTAGTCTAAGGGTTTGAAGGAATTGGTTAAGTAAGAAATTATTTGTTCCTCTTCTCAAAGCATTGGTGACCTTTGAGGTTACTATGCATAAGTATCAAGGATATGAACCAAAGTTGGTTCAAGATAGTACTAATTCTCTTTCGAAGAACTTGCCAAACTACAATGAACAAAACTAGGATAGAGACGTAGAAGAACGGTCTACCAAGTAATTCCAATTCTTAAAAGTTATGATTGTGAGTCATTGGATATATAAAGTCTTGAAGATGAAAAAATTTCAAGAAGGATTGATATCTAAGAACAAGGCAATATTCCAAGGATTAATTTACGAAAAATCATAGATGACCAATACAGCTTTCGTAATAACTTTTAAAAGTTTGGTTTATTATCTATCACTCAGAATGCTTGCACATTATGTTTCAAGGAAAGCTGATTTATATGAGTCCACCTTACTTGCCAAAAAACGAGACAATAGTAGATCTTCTCAAGGTATTGAGGATATTTAGGTAGGGACTAAGCATACCTACGTTCATAAGTTCATACCTTTTGCTTAATTCCTACAAGCACAAGTAATGTACATTTGTATTTGAAAAGGTCGTGATTTCTCTCCTTTTTTGTTGAAAGTGGATGACGAATAAAGTTTTCGGCCCTTTCAAGATAGAAGTAGGACCTCTGTTTGCATAATCCTAAAGTTTTACATTTTCAAGAAGATACAAAGTGTATGGAAATGTAAGATTTCATGGAGACTGAGATTGGCGAAAGCACCAAAGGAAACAATTAAGCAAAGATCCAATAAATACAAGACATGATACAGTTGGACTAAGGGAAGGTGATTTGGGTAGGGATTATGATTCCTCTCCTTTCACATTGAGGAAGTAGTAGCCTTTATCTGATTATGAGAGATGAATCTAAAGAGAGAGATTATCATCTCATAGTAAAGATCATGGTGCACGGGGGAATACTCCACATATGATACTTCTACTCATTTACGAGGACGAAAATGCTTTAAGGGAAGAGGAATGTTGTATGATCCGTAGGTTCAAAAGACTAAATATATGGATTCTAAAGGTTAGAACACGATGTCTTTGCCTTGGTCTAACCCTTGATTTACCCTTGGAACATGCTTGAACCTTTGGTTTTAACCCTTGAGATATTTATTCATATGAGCCCCCAATTGAATGGTTGTGAACCTTAGGCTTGATTTATCCTAAGGTGTGGGAACCTTAGTCTTGGGAGAGGACTCTCTAGATGCCACCTTGGAGTGTATGTGAGAGAAGAATCCTCATTCAATTTAGAAGGCATGTGATAGACCTTGGGAAATTAGAAGACATGTGATCACCCTTGGGAAAATGTCCACATGAGGGACACATGATTGGACACTTGGCCAAACCCAAGGACATGCACACCCTTGTCTTAGAGGTATATATATGGGTGGAGTTGGATCAGAGAAAACATGCTCTCACTTAGTATAGGTGGTCTTGCTAGTTAGATGCTTTAGCCCAAATCAGATTTGATAGATAACTTAATTCATAGACGTTGTGATTCGATTACACATGTATATAGTTTTTTGGACACTAATGTAAGCGGCTCGAAGTCTACTACATGTCTAGTAGAACTCCATTGTTCAACTTTTTCGAGATTCAGTCAATATTTGACTCAAGGTTTAGTCACCATCCATAGCTGAGAACAATGATGTGTTTCGCATATTGGTCGTTGAGAATAAGTTGGATGGCTCCAACTAACCATTATGGACATTCATGATACCACATGTATTGGTTACAAAGGGACTATGGAATATTTATGGTCCAAGTGTTGATGTATTGAAATACATCCTATCATAGCTACAAACATCCAAAATGTAGGTGATGCAAGTGGTGTTGAGGTCCGAGGATCTTGCATTCCTCCTGCAACTCCAATTTGGACGATGTCAAGTACACCACAAACACCCCCATCCACTATAGAGCAACTTTGATAGAATATCAAAGATACATAAGCACTTTGATTGATTTATCTACCAAGAATGCCATTACCCCCCATATTCGCTCATGCAAATAGCAAAGAATGCTTGGAAAGTTCTTTCCACACTATGTCATCAACACCCCCATCCACTATAGAGAAACTTTGATAGGATATGAAAGATGCACAAGCACATGCTTTGATTGATTTATCTATCAAGCCTTCCATTATCCCCAATATCCGCTCATGCAAACAGCGAAGGATGCTTGGAATACTCTCACCACACTATGTCAGGCAAGAAATAAGCTTGTGTTGCTTACTGCCAAAAATAATTGAAGAGTGAGCATATGAACGAAGGTGATTCTATGGATAGTTTCCTCACAAAGACAAAAGATCGGAAGGACCAATTGATTGCTACAAATGAAATTTAGCAAAACAATTCATTTGTGAATATTGTTCTTAATGGTTTACCTTATTTTATGAGAGTTTTGCTTCGACTCTTCGATTGATGATGAAAGGAAATCCAAATGCCTTGACTTTTGAAGATTTATTATATGCTTTGCTACAAGTAGAAAAATCTATGCTAAACAGGTCTATTATGTCGCAGATCAAGATTTTATTGCTAGTCAACAAGGGCAAGAGTAAAGGCAGCTTAGCAGAAATGTAGAAGTGATGGACAATCAAAGAAGAAAGACAAAGATGAGAAGAAAACACATAAGCAAGTTTTGCAAATACTATAAGACAAATGATCATCCTAAGCTTGCTTCTAAAGAGGCAAAAAAAAAAAAAAGAGGAAGGAATGATTGTTGCATACATTTTTGCTTCTAAGACAGATTCTACAAACTTAGTAAAAAATGAAGAAAGGGCATTTACTCCACAATGCAATTATGACCCATCAACTCATGATTATTTTATGTCAACTGCGGACTCGCGTGTTTGGTACTTTGATAGTAGTGCAACCAAACATATTACCTCTAAATGAAGTCTTTTTGCCTCACTTGAGCCCTGCCCCCTATGAGGACCCCGTCACATGTGCAAACTCATCATATCTTGTCAAGGGAGTCTAAAGAATCGTCCTTACTATTGCTAATGGGAGTACATTCACATTATCAAATGCCTTATATGTATCACGAATCAAGAACAATCTATTATTAGTGGAAGCACTAGCCAAGATTGGCTTGGTGGTAAAGTTCGTTGATGATAGGTGTACAATCCATGATCTATATGATGGAAACAAAATTATTTCTAGTACATTGTGTTGTGGGTTGTATAAGCTCAAGAATTACGAGAAATATATGCACAATTATGCATATGTAGTACAAGATTCGCAAGCCATTTCAAATGCAAAACTTTGGTATGCATGTTTTGGACGTCTAAATTTTGTCAATATGCTAAATCTCAAAAAGTTTGATATGGTGTCCTCTTTTCCTAAACTTGCGGCATCATCCACGTCTGCAAGGGCTTCATTTTGGGTAAGATGCAACGTTCTTCATTTCCCAAAGATGGTACACTAAGATCTGAATAAAAATTGCAGCTTGTTCCAAGTGATGTATATATCATCTTTTGGTAATTATCTTTAAGTTGTTACATTTATTGATGAATTTTCTAGGTTGCATGGGTCTACACATTAAAGTCAAAGTCTGAAGTATTCATGTGCTTCAAATATTTCTTGGTTAGGACTGAAATATTATTAAAATTTAAACTGGGCTCCCTCTCTTCTAACCGTGCTTTCTTTTGGGGGGGGGAGGTGGGGTATGTCTTTCGAATTTAATGCATTTCTCGTTGAGCGTGGGATAAAACACCTATGTGCACACTGCAATGCCATAAAAACCATAACAGGATGGTATTGCAAAGAGGAAGAAGATGTCTCTCATGGAAATGGCAAGGTGTATGATGAAGAAGTCAACCTTCACCTCATAGTTTCTGTCTTGAAGCTGTAATGTGTGTTGTACATGTACTTATAAGGTGTCCTACAAAAGCATTACAATCCATAACTTCTTATGAAGACTGGCATGGCTGCAAACCATCGGTTGCCCATCGTCATGTTTTTGGTTGCCTAGCATATGCATTGGTGTATGAGCAACAATGTCGGAAATTGAATGATAAGGCTATGAAATGTATTTTCGTTGGGTACTCTTCTGAGAGCAAAGGTTATCGCCTATATCATCCAAAAGCTGAACGCATTCTGGTTAGTCATGATGTAGTTTTGTGGAGGATGTTGGGCAACCTTTACTTTCATGTATCAAGGAGACATCAATAAGCTCAAAGGATGTGTATGATACATTATTGCCTCTTTTCATTGGAGGATAGTCAAATGTATCTCCTAGTGAGGAAACTTTTTAGCCTATGTAGGTTTTGAATGTGAATATATATCATTCCGTTTCTAATGCAAATATTCAAGATGCACTTATTGATGAGAGAGAAGATATTGACGAGGCAAAACTATGCCAAAATGGTTGGTGCAAACTTTAAAAGATAGTAAATTAGATGCACATTTGCCTTATCGCACTCTCTCAGACTTCAATGGTGTTTTCTTTGCATTTGATTGTTATGTAATGGTTGTCTCTAGTCTTTGTGATGAGAATGAGCTTGTTTCATTCGATGAAGCACAAAATTCAAAAGATTGGATGGTTGCTATGCAATCTAAATATGATGCTATATGAACAATGGTTCTTGGACTTTATGCTTGATGGTAGTATTGATTGCTATAAGGCTAGGTTTGTAGCTAAAGGTTATGCTCAAGAAAAACGCATTGATTTTGGTAAGCTTTTAACACCTACATGCCGTATATTAATTGTTCATAGTATATGTGCACTTGAAGCTCATAATGGTTGGAATGTACATCAATTGGACATCAAAACTATATTCTTGAATGGGGACTTAGGGACTCGCATGAAGAAATTCATGTTTTCCATCCCAATGGTTTTGTGGAGAAAGGGTGAAAGCAAAGTGTTCAAGTTAAAGAAGGCTGTCATATTACAAATGTACACCCTTTTGGGTGAGGTGGCACTAATGCCACATGGCATCATATGGATGCACTTCTATATTATGGATAGATGGAAAGAGAAGATGTATGATTCACAAGTGTGGTAGATACATGAAGCTCGGCGATTGGGCGGAGATGAGCAGAACTCTGTGTGTTTGTCAAGAAGACGATCGCGCGAATTCCTCCATGTAACATGAGCACAACAGCAAAAGAAGGTTCGCGATCTCTCATTGGTATCAGAGCGGTGTTCCCCAACGCTTCCGCGCGTGCAACAAGTGGGATTCGAACCCATGCCACAAGGATGAGAGGCGCATGGCTTAACCAAGGCGCCATCACCTTGGGATGCTTGTATGTTGTGTTCAGCACCTCTAGTACAGTTTTTTCTCTGCGCCCACGGGAGTTTTGTGAAGTGATCAAAGATGTTTTGGAGAAGCAAGTGTAGTTTTGATGTCGTGGGATATATCTCTTTGAGATAGCATCAAAAGAACTTAACAAAACTATGCTTTGGAAGAGAAGAATTCGCCAAGTTTTTGAAGCAAGCACGGGTTGTTCATGAGGGAGTATTTTTCATGTTTCTCTTCCTAAAACTCCATTCACATTGCATGCCCTCACCTGATGCATTCAAGTGAACAGAGAAAAGGAGGTAATCCTTTATGGTTTAAGTTTTACATATTTATTTTATGTATTTGTTTTTCTTTGGAAACCTCCTTGGCGGAACGTTGAGATAGAGATCATGTGAAATTTGGAGGGAAATCACGTATGGGGAGTATGAGGTATGTACTCTCATCTAAAGTTAAAGATTCCCTTAAAAAATTTTAGGTATTTCCATACTAGTATGCTTCCATGATATTCACATATTTTTTCAGAGGCTATTTTGATAAACAGTCATTTTGGGAAGGGGAAAAGAGGAGATATTTTTCATAGATTTATGGAGAAAACCATGCACAGTTATAGTCTAGTGTATTGACTTCCATATACAATTAAGAAATCCAAAAGATACCTAAGTTTGATGGGAGTTTGAAGCTCCACAAAATCCCCTTCCATCACAGTTTGACAAAAAAATTTCAGCACCTAAATCTGAGAAATTCCCATTTTGGAAGAGGGAAAAAGAGGTTCGATAGCTATGGATGGATGGGAAAAAGTATATATACTGAGAGTATGATGTATGCACTTCATAGGCGAATCATTAGATTCATCAAAATAGTAAGTTAAGGAGGAATTTTACTTCCTCAAAAACCCCCTTCTCGCATCTTTTGGAATGTTAAATTTTGCCAAACTCCATTTTTGGGAGTAAGAAAAGAGACCGTTTAAGAGGTTTTCCATGGATTATTGTATAAAAGCCAAGAGAAATCCACATTTACAGTGGATTAGAAGCTTGCTAAGAGCTCCCATTTAAGTTTTTGCATAAAAGCAAAAATCTTGATTTAAGCCTACTTTGGGGAGCGAATTAGCATGCACGAAGGGAAGATTTGGAAAGGTAAAAATAGGCCCAAGCATCTTCATATACCACTCTCTGAGGGTATGGAGAGAATTTTAGCATTTGCTTGATGGAAGAATGAGAAATCCACATTTACAGTGGATTAGAAGCTTGCTAAGAGCTCCCATTTAAGTTTTTGCATAAAAGCAAAAATCTTGATTTATGCCTACTTTGGGGAGCGAATTAGCATGCACGAAGGGAGGATTTGGAAAGGTAAAAATAGGCCCAAGCATCTTCATATACCACTCTCTGAGGGTATGGAGAGAATTTTAGCATTTGCTTGATGGAAGAATGCTTTTGGGCACCCCAAAAATCACATTTTTACACTTTTTCCAGCCCCTCCAACAGTCCACTAGTTTTGCATGTCCCACTTGGAATGGCCATATCTTGAGCTAGAAAACTCCAAATTGGACGTGCTATGGCTCGTTTCGAAGAGCACAAGGTCTACTTTCAATTTATGAAAAGAAATTTTGGAAAATAAGTATTTTTGCAGGTCTGTACAGCTCTGCAAAGTCTGAACAGTTTTTGGCAACTACCTTCCGGGAGCCATATCTTTCAAACTGCGAAGGCGATTTGAGTAATTTCACTTTGAGCTTTTTGCACATGCTATATATTTCAGTTTATGAAAATTCGCAGGTCCTAAAGTGGGTTTTGCAGGTCTAAAGAAGGATTACTAATGCATTTTTTTGACTAATTTCGCATTATTTTAGTAATCATTTGACCATGCTTTATGTTTTGGGAAGTGCTCCGATATTTTCGGACACTTCAAAGTGTATGTTAGGACTTGAAGAGGAAGGTGCAGAGGTCTCGAAGCTCATCGAGAACAACTGGATGCATGCAACTCCAAAATCAACACTATTCAGGGACGTATGCTTTATGCTTCAGGCATTTTACTTTATGTCATGGCATGTTCTGTATGTACATGCATAGATTGGATTGCATACATCAAATGTTGATCATTATTTAAATTCTAAAAATATGGATCGACAGGCAAGAAGTATACTTTTTGATTGTTTGCAGAAAAGAGGATTACAGAAACTATATGGCTATGCAACTCAGAGAATAGTTTCTAGCAACTGCTTTTATGTTTTTGCAGGTCATGGAGGCCATATATGAGTTTATGGCATGCATGCCATGGGCCTGTCAAGCCCTATGTTATTGGGTGGCCTGTGTGCCACTGAGCTTATGGTTAATTTTTTTTGGGATTCCATTTCCTGGGAAAATGCTGTCAAAATTTTTCTTACCGCATGGCGTTATATACGCACTTGCCTTTAGGTAAGAATGTTATGGCATGGTAACATGCCTTTCTGCAAACATCAATAAGTTTTAGGCATGCTTATAAGCATGTATTTGATGGACTTAGGACCATCATAGTAGTATACATAAGGAAACTTTAGTAGTAATAGGATCCCTACACATAATCCTTATGGATTTAGACCATAGGATTGCTAACGGAAGGAGCTACACCTTCACCAATATTAGTAATGTGCACAAGCAATCCTATAGGTTATAAGAAGTTGCATAGAGGCACGGGAGATATAGTTTGATAATCTCCAAGATAGCGAAGATTTAGTTATCTTCACAAGAGTCTCATAGCACGATTAGGAGACTATGGGGTATTATGACGAATACCGAAAGAGTGACTAGTTTCACTCATGCACCTCACTTGAGCCAGTAGTGAAGCATTTCTGCTACACTACTAAGGAAACCAATTAGATGGGATCATAGAGATGGGTTTCATGAGAGAGCATCGACGGGTGCTTAGGTGATTCGAGTGATGGTTAGGAAGGCCATAGACATGGCACTAGCTCTATGACTCGGAGCATAGATCCCTTAGTCAGAAAAGTTGGGGTACCCGATACATATATGTATGCTGGGATCTACAGAAAGGCACTCAGACTCGGTCTTGGTACCTAGGAACAAGTTAGTTTGGAATAGAAAGGGATATCCATTGTCACACATTGACTAGAACCAAACTAACTAGTTCAAGGACATGGGACTCATTTGAGCCCACTGATATGATTTTATGATATGGGATTCATTAGAGTCCACCGACATATTCCATTACATGGAATACATATATATTCGGTTTAGTGTAGATATGACACCGTGAATTGGAAGAAGTTTTCACTGATATGGGACAGTGGAAATGACTTCCCTTTGAGCACTACTCTTCTATGGCCAGGGAGAAAAGGACTCATCATCCATGCCGTCATGTCTCACTAGATCAGAGGAGAGCTCTTAGTAGACATCTCCTTAGGATTGGGAGTTATCCTTCATAGTTTAGGGAAGATTTATTCTTCCAGTAGAGAATGTGATAGGTGATTTTATCACCATTGGTATCACATAGTCATTTTGAATTTTTCAGGAAGGATAATTCCATGAGTTTCAGTGGATCATAGAGATCCATCCACAGAATATGGTTAGCATAGATACCTCTTTGATATGGATACACATGTGTTTACGGTATCATGTCAATCATTGTTGACCATTTTAGTAGAGGGCTTTGACCCTTACTAGGGATTTATTTTCTCCACTCTTCACTACATACACCTTTATTGGTTAGGGGAGATCTGTTCTCCATTTTCATAGAAATATGTATAAAGAGAGATTATGCATTAGTTATGGAAGAGAGGACCAAATAAATTCATTAGGACTAAATAAATTTATGAGTTTCTCTTTTAAGGAAAGGAGAAAGTGGGAATCACCACTTTAGCTGAGTGGTCTCACTTTAGCTCCTGCTCTTTGAGAGAGAAAGAAGGAAAGGAAAACATGATTTCTTCATAGGAGAAGAATAGATTATGTTTCATGACTTCTTCATAGGAGAAGAATAGAGTATGTTTTCCTTTAGAGAGAAGAGGTGTTTAGGACACATCTCTTAGTCTACATTTCAGAAGGAATTCGTTTCCTCTACTTTTCAATGTAATTTTCCTTCACATGGGAGTCTTTTTATCCACTATTTTGGAAGGAAAAGTATGGAGAACTTATGTGTATGTTCTCAACTATCGATGAGTAGAGAAAATGGATTCAATAGAAGCTCTTTCAAAGGGAAAGGGAAAGTGGAATAAATTCCACTACCAGAGTTCTTTTCCTTAAAGGGGATTATACAGAGAGAGACATGGAGAGAGTTTTACTTTCTCTGGATTAGATTGTCTAGATAGGAGTGGCACTCTTCTATCAAAGACAAGAGGGAGATCAGCTAATCATGATGGTTAGATTGAGTCTCACATGGAGACTCTAGAGAGGAGCAATTATCTTACTGCAGTGATGGTCTCTGACTAGATGAGGTGATCTAGTTATTGACATTAATTAGACTGGGAGTAGAGTTATGACTCCTCTTTAGGGTTTATAGGAGATAGAGGTCTATCTAACCTATTGAGGTACCAAACTCTTAATTGGTGTTACATCATGAGTATGATGAGTAAACATCAGTTAGGAAGATGAGTACTTAGGGATTATCTGAATCAAAGGGAATGCTTTTTGCATCCATATGGCAAACTACAAGGAAGATAAACTTTAGAGTTTGCACTAGTGCCAATAGATGCTCTTCCAATAGAACTTAGTCCACAGGTAATGGATGAAAAACCACAGATTTCTTGGTTAGTGAAATGTAAAGATTGCATTTTACTACCATGAGCTAGATGATGGATTTGCATAGTTCACAAAATAGCTTAGATTAAACTATTACTTGTGAGCACACTCAAGGTTAGGAGGACTTGGAGTGTTATCAGGGCAATCTATCATTTAGTCTTAGATGGGTTTGGAGTCACTTGTTATGGGACTTTGTTCTACATATCAGAGGATTCTATGGTTTATTATCTCCATTATTATACGGTCATGCCTATAAGCTTGACACTTTACACTTGCTCTTCATATTATTACTCCATAGAGGATACATCATATGGACTAAGGTCCTTTGGATGATGTTGTATGTTATGGGAGTGATAGTTTGGAGCTGGAGTGTACATGGGAGATAGTAGAATCGCGCGAATTCCTCCATGTAACATGAGCACAAGAGCAAAAGAAGGTTCGCGATCTCTCAAAGGCATTGTATGGATTAAAGCAAGCACTGTGTGCTTGGTATAATAAGTTACATGCCTACTTATTAGCACATGGATTTCAAAACATTTCAACTAAAAGGACCTTGTATGTAAAGCATAGTTACAATGCAATGTGTTGTGGACCTTTCACAATGCATTGCTAGCAACTCCACACTGCAAAGGGGTTCGCAACCAATTGCATACGTGACAAAAAAAAAAAAAAAATCTCCTTCCCAATTTCTTACTATGGGAGTAATATATTTATTAAAAAAAATAGTATATTAATCATTTATCTCATGGATTCTAAATTCCTAGTGGGATAAGCTTTGGACTAGAGATGTGCTCAATTTTATTCAATGTTCATAATCTCGAATAATTTCTTTTTGGATTGTCAACTTGTTGGATAGCACACGACTAACAAATATTATTAATCATAACTATTGATCTTATAGAATGTACAAAATTTTCTCACTTTCAATCCAATGGAAATTCACTTCAGATAGGGGAGAACTTTATTTTAGGTCTGATTAGACTCTAGAATCATCAGCATAAGCCTAAAAGGGAGAAGAAGAAAAATCTCACATGAGTATAGTTTAGGTTATGGCTAGACCAAAGTTCTCTCCCTACCTTCCTTCCTTTATCGTGTTAAATGATCTATTTATCACAATACACAACAATATTTCTAATCAAAAACCTTCAAAAAGCTTTGAACAATGAGACATAGAGTCCACTTTCTTCTTAACAGATTAAGGTGTGCTTTCCATCATCTAGTCTCAACCTCTACAAGGAGTTCTAAATTGTATAACAATTTTTCTAGGCTAATCTAAATGATTGAATATATGTGATGTCTTCATATCACAATTTTTTTCATGAATCCTTAACTTAATTATAGATTTGACGTTCACCATTTCTAGCCAAACATCATGAGCTTAAAGATTCAAATCTTTTGAACTAAAAGATGTTCTTTTAGACTATTCAAGCATGTTTTAGAGGATATATACACATACTACCTAGGATACTTGAATTCTAAAAGTAATAGATAAAAAGTGTGAAAATTTTTAATTTGTTCGCAATTATATCACAGCTAGGGGTTTGCAACTCCAACCCATTGCTAACATGTTCGCGACATGTCGATACCCCGTTGCAAACCACCTTAATATAAAGAGTGGAGATGTTCTTCTTATCATTGTTGTTTATGCACATGATATGTTGCTCACTGGTCCCATCCCCTTGTTCACTGCATCACTCCAAGAGGGGATTTGTTAGTATATTTCATTAGTGATGTATCTAAACACACTTAGGGACATCAGAGCACTTTTTTTTCTCTTTAGAAGATTTTTCTCCCCTTGCATGTATATACACCCATAACCCTAACAGACAACTTATCTTTGTACATTCTACACTTCGTAATACATTGTGCGTTGTGTTCCCAAACTTCTTCTTCCTCCTTTTGTTTCTATTCTTTCATGATCCCCAAACTCCAAGTGTGTGTGTATAGACACACACAATACACACACATACACATATACGTATACATATATACATGCATGCATACATACATACATATGTGCATGCATGCGTGCATACATACATACATACATACATACATACATACATACATACATACATACATACATACATACATACATACATACATACGTATGTACATACATACATACACATACACATACACATACACATACACATACACATACACATACACATACACACATACATATACACATACACACATACACATACACATACACATACACACATACACACACACACACATATATATATATATATATATATATCATAGTACAAAGAGAGTATATAAAGGAGTTTTAAAAACAGGTTTTAAAACGTTTAGTACATAGAGTACTAAAAAAATGGAAATAAAATCGAGTATTATAATTCTTCGCAACGTTTTTTATTTGTTTTTTAGATAATCCATGAATAAGTCCATATCTAACACTCCTTTACTTATCTAGTGCTAAAAAACATAAAATACTTGATGTAAAATATTGAATCATCATAAATACATATCCGATAATTGCATTGCCGAGAGGTGGGGCTAGTAATTTTCACATGGTTATGGAGATTGGGAGCTCTATCCATGATGGAAGCTAATGGAGGCTGGAAGTTGGAATGTCAAAACAAGCTCATGGAATGTGAACAAGTTTGTTCCAAACTTCAAATAGGGCTTAAGTTTGAAGGATGAGGTATGAAAGTTGAACACTCGAGGGTAGAAGGATGCTTAAGGGTGCCCTCTAGATGCTCATGTGTGCTTACAATATATAAGAAACTCCAAACATAGCTCATGGGTAAAGTTAGAGAGAAAAATGCATAACAAGATCATCCATAGAAAAAAAAACGTATTAGAACATTTAGGACATCCACAATTCAAACATTTTTTATTTGGAGTAAAAAACACGTTTATATATATATATATATATATATATATATATATATATATATATATATATATATATATATATATGTATGTATGTATGTATGTATGTATGTATGTATGTATGTATGTATGTATGTATGTATGTATGTATGTATGTATGTATGTATGTATGTATGTATGTATGTATGTATGTATGTATGTATGTATGTATGTATGTATGTATGTATGTATGTATGTATGTATGTATGTATGTATGTATGTATGTATGTATGTATGTATGTATGTATGTATGTATGTATGTATGTATGTATGTATGTATGTATGTATGTATGTATGTATGTATGTATGTATGTATGTATGTATGTATGTATGTATGTATGTATGTATGTATGTATGTATGTATGTATGTATGTATGTATGTATGTATGTATGTATGTATGTATGTATGTATGTATGTATGTATGTATGTATGTATGTATGTATGTATGTTGCGTGTGTATGTATGTATGTATGTTGCGTGTGTATGTATGTATGTATGTATGGACGTATGTACGTACGTATGGACGTATGTATGTACGTATGTATGTATGTACATACGTATGTATGTATGTATGTATGTATGTATGTATGTATGTATGTATGTATGTATGTATGTATGTATGTATGTATGTATGTATGTATGTATGTATGTATGTATGTATGTATGTATGTATGTATGTATGTATGTATGTATGTATGTATGTATGTATGTATGTATGTATGTATGTATGTATGTATGTATGTATGTATGTATGTATGTATGTATGTATGTATGTATGTATGTATGTATGTATGTATGTATGTATGTATGTATGTATGTATGTATATATATATATATATATATATATATATACACACACACACATAGATATATATATATATATATATATATATATATATATATATATATATATATATATATATATATATATATATATATATATATATATATATATATATATATATATATATATATATATATATATACTCCTCAAAAATGGAAAGGCACCGGGAATGGATGGCATTACAAAGGAATTTGTGTTGACTTTTTGGCCTTTCCTTAAAACTTTGCTCCGAGAGGCTTGTAATGAAATATGGGTGGAAGAAAAAATGCCTTA
Organism: Ceratopteris richardii; assembly: GCA_020310875.1. Taxonomy (NCBI): domain Eukaryota; kingdom Viridiplantae; phylum Streptophyta; class Polypodiopsida; order Polypodiales; family Pteridaceae; genus Ceratopteris; species Ceratopteris richardii. Next base: position 192,902,986 of record CM035417.1, on the reverse strand, counting down.
CTCCTTCAAACTAGGCAAGGTTAAACTCATTCCTAAATTGGATGTCCCTAAACGGATAGGAGATTGCAGACCTATCACGATGATGAGTATAATTTATAAGATTTTCGCCAAGATTTTCGCGCTCAGACTTAAACCTGTCATTCACAAGGTAGTTCACCCTTCGCAAATTGGATTTGTGAATAGAAGATCTATCTTTGATAATATTCTTTTTACCCAGTTATTGATGGAGCATGCTACTATTTCCAATCAACAAGTGGTTGGTATGCAAATTGATTTTGAGAAAGCCTTTGATCATGTACAGTGGGATTTTATTGCCGTTGTGCTTAAAAGACCGGGATTTGGAATCAAATTCTCCCGCTTGATTTACATCTTGGCTCAAGACAGTGCCTCTCACATGGAAATAAATGCAAGACTCACATAGGCGTTTCCTGTTGAACAATCCGTGCGTCAAGGATGCCGCTTAAGTCCTCTTCTTTATGCTTTAGCTTCTTCGCCTATGTTCTTCTTATTGGGGGCTAAAATGAATTCGAGACATATTCATGGTATCTCTCTTTATGGTGTTCAGCAAATTGCTGTCGGCTTTGCTGATGATACTTTTATTTTTGCGAAAGCTGATAAGGAAAATGTGGACAATATTATTGATACTTTGGCACTTTTTTCTCAAGCATCGGCTTTGTATATAAACAGGAAAAAATCAGCACTTGATGATATATCTGCACATGATTTTCAAGGTATTCAATGGGAAGGAACTAGAATTGAGAAAGGTACTGTTTTCAGACATCTCGAGTACCCATTAGGAGTTAATGTATCAAATAAGGATAGGATTGAATGGGTAATGCATAAAGTCAAATGTAAAACAGGTTTGTGGCATGCTTCGCAGTGGCCATTGCATGCAAGGGTAAAAATTGTACAGGCTTTCTTACAACCCTACATTATGTATTACTTATTGCTTCTGGATTGGAAAAAATGCCACTTTAGAGAGTTTGAATGCTTGCTCAAAAACTTTTTGTGGGAAAAAAAGCATAGCCGTGCACTGGTGCTTTCGTCTTGGGACTTTGTTTGTCAACCTAGGGCTAATGGTGGTTTGGGAATTCTGAATTTACACTCTCATACAATAGCTAGACGGGCAACATTTATTATGCGGATCACATTGCTCATAATCCTCTTTGGCTTGACATTTTTTGGAAGATTATAGAAAATGAAGAAGTGCGTTTTAAGGGGATTTGGAAAGTAGATGCTTGGAATAAGTTTTTTTCACATGCGCCACTTTACTCCTCTTCCCCCGCACTGAACTTCCTTTTGAGAAGCTTCAAATTGGCTATGTCGTATTTGAAATGGAATGGAAGGC
>CM035417.1:192824138-192896638 GCA_020310875.1 Ceratopteris richardii | reverse complement strand
CATCATGTAAATTTGCATCAGAAATGGGATGATCTGCATCATCACACGAAACCTGCAAAGGCTGAGAAGTTGCCTGATTAAGATCAGCACTAGACTGTCAACCTGCAAAAAGAGGAAGCAAAGTATCATACATGTCTTTGGAGCTAACAGATGTCTCCTTAGTACATGAAAGCAATGGCCGAATAGCATCTTCCACAAAAACAACATCACGGCCAAGAATGTGTTTAGTTTGTGGATGATATAGATGATAGCCTTTACTTTTAGAACTGTACCCAACAAAAATACATTTTACTGCTTTATCATCCAACTTTTTGCGATGTTGTTCAGGCACTAATGCATATGTCAAACAACCAAAAACACGAAGATGTCCAAGAGATTGCTTGCGATCATGCCAAGCCTCATATGGAGTGATAGACTGCAACGCTTTAGTGGGACACCTGTTAAGTACATATGCTGCACACATGAAAGCCTCAAGCCAGAAACTATGTGGTAAAGCCTGACTCTTGATCATACACCTCGCCATCTCCATGAGTGACATGTTCTTTCGTTCAGCAACTCCATTCTATTGAGGTATATACGGCACTGTACACTGGTGTTTTATCCAACGTTCAGCTAGAAATGCATTAAAATCAGAAGACATATACTCCCCCCCTCGATCAGAACGGAGGGTGCCCATTTTACATGCTGATAGATTTTCATCCAAAACCAAAAACAATTTGAAGCACATGAACACTTCGGACTTTGCCTTCAATGGATATACCCATGCACGCCTGGAAAAATCATCGATATAGGTCACGAAGTAAAGATAATTTCCAAACGGTGTCTGCATAGGACCACACGCATCACTATGTACAAGCTGCAATTTCTGAGTAGCCCGAACTGAACCATCTTTTGGAAAGGAAGAATGTTGCATTTTGCCCAAAATACAGCCTTCACAAACATGTTTTCCAGGTGCCTCAAGTTTGGGCAAAGAGGACACCATTTTAGATTTTTGCAGGCATAGCAAACTAGCAAAAATCCGATGACCAAAGCGTGCATGCCAAAGCTTTGCATCTGACATAGCCTGAGAATCATGTACTGCACATGCCAAATCATTTACAGATCTTTCATAGTCTATGAGCTTATACAACCCACGACATAAAATGTCAGAAGCAATAATCACATCGCAATTTGATAGATCATGAACTGTACATCTGTCATCAACGAATTTCACAACCAAGCCAATCTTGGCTAAAGCTGAAACTGATAACAGATTCTTCTTGATCCCTGGCAGAAATAAAGCATGTGACAAAGTGGAAGAACTACCATCAGCAGTAGTCAAAATGATCTTACCAACTCCCATAACAGGATAAGAGGAGTTATTGGCGCATGTAACAACAGTATTCCTTGTACGGGCAGGCTCGAGTGAAGAGAAGAAACTGCGCTGCGAGGTAATATGTTTGGTCGTCCCACTATCAAAGTACCAAACATCTGAGTCTACTGCAGACATGCACTGCTCATGAGAAGATGGTTCAAAACTGCAAACAGTAGTAAATGCCCATTCTTCTTCCTACACAAGATTAGGAGACTCCGTTTTCGGTATAGAGGCTTCTGCAACAACCATTCTAGCCTCTTTCTTCTTTGCCTCTTTAGCGGCCAGTTTTGGACAGTTCTTTATGATATGATCATTCCTTTACAGTACTTGCAAAACAATTTCTGCTTTACTGATTTCTTTTCATCTTTGTCTTCCCTCTTTGCTTCTGCAGAATTAGCAGATTTCTGCTTACTAGTTGAAGAGCTCCATTTTCCTTTGCCCTTCTGACTAAACAGGAAAGCTTGATCTCCAACATGCATAATGGACCTGTTCTGCTTGGACTGATCTTCCTGCAACAGAAGAGAGACTAACTCCTCAAATGACAAGGCATTTGGATTGCCTTTCATCATCAACCGAAGAGTAGAAGCAAAACTCTGATATGAATCAGGAAGACCATTCATCAACAGAAATCAATTGTTCCTTCAAGTCTTTGATCTTTGTTAGAAAACTGTCCATAGAATCACCTTCATTCATGTGCTCACTCTCCAACTGTTTTCGGGGATAAGCAACACGAGCCTCATTCCTAGCTTGGTACAATGTGGTAAGTGTATCCCAAGCATCCTTAGCTGTTCTGCAAGAGCGAATGTGAGGAATAATGGCACGTGTGATAGACAAAGCTATTAATGCATGCACCTGAGCATCTCTGCCATCCCAATGAATCTGCTCTACAGTAGGTGCAATAGAAACCGCAACACGAACAGGAATATGCAGAATATCATCATCTTCGACCTCTTCTGCATCAGCTTCAATACCTAAAGTTGTAACAGTTGCAGGTGTGATAGGACGATTTTCAACACCTTGCACAATGTTCCACAGTCCTTTTGCAACCAATACATGTCTCATCATATAAGCCCACAATGGGTAGTTGGTACCATCCAACTTATCCTAAACAACCAACATACGAAATACATCACTGCTTTCTGCCATTGGCCGGTGACTAAAATACCTTGATGCAGAAAATTGATTGTAACTCAAAAAGTTGAACAGAACTGCCCAGATTAGTTCTCCTAAACCTGTGGCAGACTTCGAGGTGCTTATACTAGCGAACCGAAACGGGTATATACCTTTGGCACAAAAAGACGAAATAGCCTGCACAAGCACTGCGATAGTGCGTTCGGAGGCCGAAACGAGATCAATTCGTGATTTCGGCCCCACAGAGCAAGCAGTTTGATCTCTGAAACAACCTGAGTATGCTCACCAAATTTCATGCGAATCTAAGACTGCAACCGGAGAGGTGTAAACGACGCCCTAGATGAAGCGATGACCTGCTCTGATACCAATTGTTGGAGTTAGACGTCTGTGGAAGCACGCAACAGCACAAGGAAGAAGAAGAAGCTTGGAGCACAACACACAATACTGAATGTATTACCACTAGAATGTACAAAGATAAGTAGCCCATTAGGGCAATAGGCGTATGATGATGGCTTGTGAATGATTGTTCTGATTTGTAAATGGATATTTTACCACAATCAAACAAGGCATGTACATTATGCGGAAAGAAAAGCACTACAAGGCCTAGGGAAAGAAATAAGATGTCTTATACTTGCACTAAAGGCCATCTGAAACCTCCTTCACATCGTGGACAAAGTGAGTCCATGCTTGGGCTTATCTATCACTTCTTCATATAGATGAGAAAAGCTTTCATATGAGTTATGACTCTATCAAAGGAGAGGTATTTATATTTCAAATTTGAATTATAAAAATGTTTACTTTCGAGTTCATTTACTTCGTACTCAGAGTCCAGACTAAACATTAGCATGAAAGAAAGAACAAATTATGGCTAAATGCATGCTAGATTTTCTTTTGCGGACTCATCCATGGTTTGCTGGCACTGTTATACCAATATTTCAAGAGTTCAACCTTATGAATAGGGGATGCATTACAATAAATGAAGCACGAATACATGCAACGCATCAAATTTCCCAAAGAGATGCTTATTTCAACAAGCGCTTTACATGCTCAATGGGAATGTGGGCCTTATATATGAGCATGGTAGATCTATGGACAAAGATGTACCCATTGGAGTGCTCAAAGCATCATGACTATGGCCACCTTACAATGCCTCCACATGTATTACATGTTTGTTGCACATGTTTTTTTTAATTCTTGCATTCAAAATCCATATAAATTAGATACTCGTATCGATTTTTCTAAAGATATTAAGTCGTATTGATTTTTCTAAAGTAGGACGCAAGGCAATTAGGTGCATTCAGTTCGGTACGTTGGGTGCTCTTAAGGTTCAAGTACCAAACCTTACCTTTGAGATACACACACGCACACACACACACACACAAACATATATATATATATATATATATATATATATATATATATATATATATATATATATATATATATATATATATATTCTCTTAAGTCATAAAAGTTTCAAGTTAGTACTTACGAATATATTCAATTCATAAAGCTTTAATCTAACTTTGGAAACATCATACAAGTCATTTCAAAATTCAAAATGAAATTTGAATCTCTCTCTCTCTCTCTCTCTCTCTCTCTCTCTCTCTCTCTCTCTCTCTCTCTCTCTCTCTCTCTCTCTCTCTCTCTCTCTCTCTCTCTCTCTCTCTCTCTCTCTCTCTCTCTCTCTCTCTCTCTCTCTCTCTCTCTCTCTCTCTCTCTCTCTCTCTCTCACACAAAGTGGTAAGTAGTGACACAATCACACAAGTGAATCGTGAGTCATAAATTAGTACTAAGTAAACCACAAGTAATAATCCACATTGCACAATGACTCAAAAATCTGAACCATCAATCATCAATGTGACAAATACAATGACAAGTCACAAATGTCAAAGAGTCGTAATACTAAATAGTCGATAATACGATTGGTGTCAAATGATCATAAGGCTCAAAATCCTTTGAGTCTCTATCAAATGTATCATCATAATCATCATATGGTGCCCAACTAGAAGATGCCTCCACCTGAATGAAGTCGATGATGATGGGCCTTGCATACTAGATGCACTACTCTTAGCATGAGTCCAAGCTTGGGAAATCTCCTTGTAGTGTGAAGCAAGGGGTTTGATATGTAAAATCAATGCTTATTTGTAGGCAAGCTTTGAAGAGAGTCCCTCAACTCCTACCTCATATCTTAGGCTTTTACTCTATATGTCAAGTTATGCTAAGGTGTGAAATGGTATGAAATATATTCAAGTTCTATACCCAAGTTCCAAGCCCTCATTCATAGGGTGGTTTCTCAAGGCTCTCATACACAATATCCCCCCCCCCCCCCAAAAAAAAAAAAAATGAAGCACGTTCTCCCCCATTCAAACCAAGAGGAGAAATAAGTTTCTCCCATCTCATGCAAAAAATCTTGTTTTTGTGGTGACATGTAAGATTCAAGAGAGAATGTGAGGGAATGAAGACCCCCTTAAACATGTTAGTGAAGGAGAAGGATGGTGACTTATTATCAAGTTAATTGCTTCTCAAGAATTATAAGAGAATATTACAATAGAAGGGAAGAGTTTCAGTCCTTTTGATAAGCAAACACCTTTGATCAATTTGATTAAAAAATAGATGATAATATAAAGCGAATGCATTGCTACATGATGAGGAGAACATTGATTCCAAGAGTTTTGATAAGACATAGCCATTGAGTTTGCATCCTTTTTCCCTACAATGATATGATCAAACTCCCATGGTTCACATCATTTGTTTGGTCTATAATATCCCTTGTCGAATACACATTACACATTCCCAGGACCTTTACATGTATTTTTCCAGGTGTATATTTGACCACCTAAGGTAAGATATGGTATTCTGAAACAGACTTTCTTATATCTAATCTTAAATCATACCCACATGCAACAGAAACAAACCAGCAAGCAAACACACAACCACAAAGAAAGAACTTCAGTGTTACTTTTACCCTCGATGAGAGTCATGCATGGAAAATACATTATCCATGTCTGCTTCATATATACCTGCATTTTTGTTCTAGAAGTATGGTTCCATAATGAATAAGTGCATGCAGGGATGAACTCAAATAAAGATAACTTTTCCCACTGAATGGCACCAAAGGTTCTAATTGGTTGCTTTGGACCACCTGTAGAAAGGCTTCTTGATTCAACAAAGATTGTACAGTTTAAATTGGTTGCTTTGGACCGCCTGTAGAAAGGCTTCTAGATAAAGGAGTTCTGACAACTAACATCATATATTCTGGGACAATTCATGTCAGGCATTAATCATTTTTCATCATTAAAAGAAGAAACTGACCTCGATACTTTATGATTGGCGAATTTGACATCGCATCAACAGTTTTCACTTCTGTCATTGTTACATTCTGTTGTATCCTTTCTGAAGAATAGTGTGCTAGACCAATAAGAAAACTTTTATGTTTATCTTTTTGGAGATTTAGGTGAGTTCTGCTGTTTAATTCCTCTAGCGATTGCAGTCACTGATTTTTGGCGTAATTGGATGCCGCATACGAAATTGATAGAACTTCATGAATGCAAGAGTTTGAAGTGCCGTGATTGAAAATTTTGATGCTTACTGAGACCTTACGGCTAAGTAGACGTATCCAAAAGCGGCCATACCTGGCTGTAAGGGTGTCGGTGGCAAGCCATCTGGAGCATTAGCCTTTGTGATCGGCATGAGAAGTGGTGCTGCAAGGGAAGTTCATTTCAGCGATATCAGAACGCATATGTTTCTAAATAATTTGACATAAGATTTCCGAATAGACCCTGATATCAGGGGTGAATCGCACCTATGTTAATGGGCACGTAATAGACTTGGCTGATATGAATTACATTCTCATTAGTGATGTTGTTGAGAGTCACTATAGAAAGAATAGAAGAATCAAACTTCGCCGCAAGTGTGGCAAGTGTATCCTGACTCTGCACAGGGTAACTGAGTAAGGAGCCATAATCCCTAGTGTTGTCAAGGCAGCCGCATAGAAGCAAAATAGGTACGCTCTGACCAGGTGAGACAGGTAGGGAAATGTTGGATACCCATGCAAGGTCACCATACACGTGGTTGAGGATGTCAGAGAGGTTCGTATAGGAAGAAGTGGTGTAGTAGGAGGTAGTCGCTACGTAAATCGAGGATACACAGGAGCAATTGACTCGAATGAAGAGTCCCTGCGCATCCTTCTGCCTGCCTCGGGGATCCAATGTCAGATCGTGAGGTCCTACATTGAAAACAGAAGCTACATCTGCTTTGGACTCGTTGAAGCTCAGCATATAATAAAGATACGACGAACACACTCTACTTGGATCGTGGCACCTCAAAGGACTACTGCTGCTTCTGGTGCCTATGGCCGCCACGACAACCACCATTATCACTGACAACGGAGACGGACAGGCGGCGAACCACATTAGACCTGTAGACTGCCTTCTTATCCGAAATGTACCTCCTTTAACTCCACAGTCCTAACCTTGCTTCTCGGATAGCAAACCCGTTAGAGATACTAGATGTTCGAGCTAACCTAGACAGCGTTGCTTCCAGACAGCTCACTTCAATTCACCTCCAACGGTAGTGCAAGCTATGGCCATCGACAGACATTCCATATTCCATGATGTCATGCCAGGCATCAGGTAAGACGCTTCTCACCAACGATCCGCACTTACAGTCGACTTTGGAAGGTATGCATGTTCGTGAGAAAGGCCTACTCAAGCATGTCGCAGAGGAACAATCCTCCTCTGCAAGCTGGGGAGCAACTTGTGAGAAGCCCATGCAGTTCAATCTTCGACTGAAGGTCGGGGCCCTACAACCTGGCACAGAGTTATTGTCACTTTGAAGAGACAATGAGTGAGAGTGAGAGAGGGAGAGGGCCCAAGCCTCAAGGGGGCCAAACACAAACGCCGCGCGCATCAGCAAACCCCCATTTCACTTTTTGGCACAATGTTGGTGAAGGTCAATGTCTATAGACAGAAACATCCCGTTAGGGAAAGCCAACAAGTGCAAGCTTTTAATTTCTTTGTTATTTTTAAGAAGATAACTAGAATTTACAAGCAATAACGATAAAAAAAGAGCCATATGCGAAATGACCGTGTTCGAGAGTTCCATAATTGTCCCTACGCTATCGCTATGAAGGTATAATGGGCACTTTTTGTTTTTGGGTCACAAAGGAATGTTTTCTAATGAGCCATGCAAAATTCGATATGTTGGCGTTCAATAATATCTCAGCGTACGTGGAGAACTCCAAGTCTTTCTAGCGCTACGGTTTTTATTCTCTCCAACATGCGTAAGCTCCTGGTTCTGCCCTCGCCTATGGGGCGAGAGGGCTATTCTCTAGCTGCAGCATCGTTACGCTTTGCTCCACTTAATCGCCTTTGAAAAGGAAGATGTCATTAGCAGACACGCTGAGAAATGCATCAATAGACCCCTACAGGTAATGTCTCTTGCCCCAATGGTCACTCTTACGGGGGGGCACATGCATAGTCTGGCCACCCGAAGTCCGATGAACTATGCTCTTTTCTCCACGTTGTCATCGAACATGTACTTTTGCAATCCGACGTGTAAGGTTCAATGTTGGGTGACCCAAACGGACTGGCGCCAGTCCGTTCGGGTCACCCAACGACTAAAAAATATTGCTTTATATATATATATATATATATATATATATATATATATATATATATATATATATATATATATATACGAATCTGTAAACAGTTGTGCAATTCTGTTACATAACTTCACGTTCAGACATATGAGGTTTGACTGCGACATGATTTAATGCGGAGATAGCTTGAGCTACAGCTTGTCTTGCGCGTCGACATGATCATCACCTACAGTTTGCTTTGCACTTCATCGTTTAACTCATATGAGGTTACATCGCCGTAGCTTAATTGTGGATGCGCCATGAATCATTAACACTTGCACAGCGCTGGGGTTGAGGATATGCTATGCTCTTCATTAGTCGATATATTATGATCATTAAATCATGAAATCATTATGTTTCAAAACATAGCAACGCCTGAAACATTATTCAACAACGAAAACAAGATTTGGAGTATTATTCACATGCGTTGTTAATCATCATGCGCTGGAGCAATGTTTATCATCATGCACTGTAGGATTAATCATGCGCTGTAGGACAGTTAATTTGCGTAGTATATATGTTAATGTATGTTCGTCTCTTACGTATATTTTGATAAAGGCAACTGGAGTAATTTTGTATAACTATCGTAAGATTCTTTTTTTGAAGACGTTCGAAATATAATTAAGAATTCTCTTTTCTTTTTTTAATTAATTCTTCTCACAAGGAAAGGAGGTTGCTTTTTCGATTGTGTTTTTTCTTGAAAACGCGTTCTATTTTCTATTATACTTTTGTGTATACACTTCCACAAAAAATGGAAGATAGATGCATAGATATAATGAAACGGATAGCTAAGAAATATGTCGTGAATATGAAACATGTGCCCCTACTTTTGGTCATCGAAAGTTGGGTGGTCGTTATACATGTGCTCATAATTTTGATGACCGGGGTTCACCGGATGTATGATGCATTTGCCTCTAATCTCCGTTCGATGATCCAAAAAGTGTAATCCGGTTACCCAAAAAAAAACTCATGTGCCCTCCCTATCTCTCGGTCATTTGCTGAAGCGTTGAAGTTGAAAGTCACGAACAAATCCTTTAGCTTTTATGGACAGGCAGGTAATCCTTCCCTACTCTTGTCATTTACTCGTGAGGGTAAAGAGAAAGTCTTGGGGGATTCCCATCCGCATAAGCTTAATATTGATACCCACTTTGCTGATAATGAGGATTCTACTCAGTATTTGATAAAGGATTGCCCACTTCTCGCTCTGTCAGCGTAAGAGATAAAAGAGAAAGTTCCAACTTAGAGCTTTTCTTCTAAGGTAAAACCTATGTTGAGAAAAAATCAGGTAAAATCAAAAAACAAAAGGTAATAAATGGCTCGACACCTATGTTGTTTTGCTAGAAGAAGTATTTAACCCTTTTAACAAAGGCAATGAGCAGGTAGATGACACTGAACAACATAGTAACAAAGAAAACCTAGCCCCAAATATGGATGCTAGTTCCCCACAAATGGAGGATTATCAAACTACTGCTCATGGTGATCACAACGAGTCCAAAAAGGACAACAAAGATGGATGGACAAATGTTATTTTACTAAAAAAAAAAAGAAACCCCAAGGAGAGGTATTGAAAGATAAGGTATCTTCTACCCCTATGGGTCCTAAAGTTTCTTGTTACTCTGATTCTAGGTTATCTAAGGAATTCAATAAGCATGACAAGAATAAAATGAATGAAATGAATCAAAAAGGTTACACTCAAGAGGACACTCCTACGTCTCATTGTGATGAGGGTCCAAGTTTTGCTCATGGTAATCCTAAACCTAAGAGGAAAGAGCTTGTGAGAAACTCGGTGACTATGAATAAACTGTCCAAGAATTATAAGAAATGAGTGTTTTCATTCTTGTGCTTCTATTTTTTGGTTATTTTATCCTTTATTGCTACATTATGTTTCGATCGAATTGATTTCTCACGATATTAAAGGGATCACTGATGTTGTTAGAGTCCAAGTGCTTTGCTAAGTGGTTGTTTGACTTGTCATGTTGTCTTGATGTTATTTGTTTGCGAGAATCAAAGATCAGTGATAGTAAGCTCCCCATCAATTTGAATTTGGCCTCCAGTAATCATAAATGGGTTTTCACTAACTAGAGCCAGGGAAAAGATGGATCTACCATTGGGGTGGCCAACTCCATTAGTCGTTTGATTCAAAATGTCATCACTAGTCTCTCCCATTAGTGGGTTGGCATCACTCTCAATAAACCCCTTGATTGTACCATAGTTAGCATCTATCCTACCAATTGTCCCTCTCAAAGGGCTAAGTGTTAAGATGAGATCAAGATCATTAATGGTCGTCTTACTTTGATTGGGGATTTCAGCATGGTCACTACTATAAATGACATATACTACAAAAAAGATTCCACTATGGGTGATCAAGAGTGGTCTTCTTGGTTGGACCTCATCACTTTTCAAGACCTTATTGACATTTCCCATAATCCTAGTTTCTCTAGGAACAACAGACAAAAGGGAGTTTCTCATCTAGCAACTTGGCTTGACATATGTTATATCAACATACCCTACCTCCAGAAGTTTTGGAATGTTTCTTTCACCATAGACCACACCATTGCCATCTTTGAGCATAACCCCTTGTTCATTTCCCTTCAAAGTAATTATCCTAACTACAAGTCTCGGTGGTCTCACCTTGACCCCTCTCTCATTAAGCTCCTTTGTGTGTTAGATCAAACCAAAGATATCTTTTCCTATCATTTTGATAAATGCCCTAACTCCTTCTCTACTTGGGTTAGGGATGTCAAAGTCAGTGAGTCCATCTTTCCCCATTACAAGAACCTTAAGAAGCAAATTATGGCTAATAGAAGAAACCTCATTTCTAGACAAATATCCATTCTCTACTCCTCTCTTTGGTCCAACCCTAATAGCATGGACAAAATCTTGTGTCTTCACGAGAGATTAAAATATGAAGAGTACCTTTGAGGCAAGTGGCATTCTTACTTATTCAAGAGCCTTTTGGGCTAGGAATCTTGATAGACCTAACAAAAGTATGTTCTCTTTGTTCAAAAAGAAACAAATCAAGGACTTCATACCGATGTTAATGAAAAAAATCAGGTGGTATTGCTATCAATGTTGAGGAGAATTTGCAGGAAGTTAATCACTTCTTTATTGATGTTTTCTCTAGCACTCGCAAGAGGGGGGAGGATATTTGGAGAGCCAGATCCCTTATTGCTCTTAAAAGGAAAAAAATGATTCCTCTCGGTGAGGCCTCTCTTCTAGACCTACCCCTCACTACCGGTGAGGTTAAAGAAACCATAGGTAAATTGAAGCCCCGTAAATCTCTTGGCCTTGATGGCCTTGCAAACAAGTTTTTCATTGTTCTTACATATTTCTCAGCTCCGCTTATTCTCTTGATTTGGAAAGAATCCATTATAAAGGGTGATCTCCCTATTGAGATCAACACTAGAGTTATCAAACTGATTCACAAAAGAGGACCTTAACAAATGGAGACCCATCACTTTGTTGACCACCATCTACAAGATTTTTGTCTCCACTCTTGCTAGACACCTTAGTCCCATCATGAAAGACATTATCCTCCCCAAGCAAAAAGGTTTTATCAAAGGTAGATTCATTCTAGATGTTAACATCTCTTTCTGGGAAGGGATTGAGTAGGCCAATGTGTCCAGTCAACTTTTCTTCTTCTCTAAGATAGACTTTGACAAAGCCTATGATAGGGTTGAGTAGGAATTTGTTCTTCAATCTCTGCATGATATTGGAGTTGAATACTTTCATTAAGTCTGTCAACACCCCTTTGGCAATGCTCATTCTAGGGTTTCCATTAATGGTGCTTTATCCCACCCCTTTAGACTTGTTAGATCCATTGGACAAGATTTCCCTCTTGCCCCGCTTTTGTTTGCCATTGCCAATGATGCTCTTGGGTGGTTAATCAAAGATGTTATAGGTCAAAAACAAGATTAATGGTATTGATATTCCTAACTACCCCTCCCCTTTATGCCTTCATATGTTTGTTGATGACACTAATAACTTGTTAAAAGTTGATGACTTATCTACTACGTGCTTTTTGGATTGTCTTAACACTTTTTGTCTTGCTAGTGGCTCTTAGATCAATCATAAGAAAACTACCTTCAAATCATCTAATAACATTATTCCTGATTATGTCAAAAGTCTTGGATGTAAAATCATTAAGGAGGGGGAAGTCTTTAGACTTTTGGGGATTCCCATGGCCTTTCATGTCACTTTTAATCAACGACGGGATTGGATTATGAGTAAACTCTGTATCAAACTCTTCAAATGGTATGCATGCTAGAGTTCCCTATCTCATAGAGTATTTGCGCGAAACCATTACATTCTCCCTTGCCAGACCTATTTTTTATCTTGTTGGCTACCTCCTAAAAAGCTACCTCCTAAAAAGCACCTCATGTAGGCCATCGCCTTGGCTAGGAGATTTCTTTTGGGGGGGAATCATAAACATAATAAAATTCCTAAAGTTGTTTCATGGGATTTTTGTTACCTCCCCAAAAAGAGGGTAGCCTTGGTATTTACTACCTTGTTAAGATGGCCACCAATCTTGCTACCAAGTGGGCTTATCATGCCATTGATTCTAACAATGTTTGGGCCATTCTTCTCAAAAGGAATATCTCTAAGTTTTCCCTAAAAAATTATAAGTCTTGGACTAGCCATTCCCTGTGGGACATCATTTTATCTCCTCATTATTTTTCTCCTATTAGCAGTACTGCTTGTTGCAGGATTTGGAATGCTTGGATGGAAGTTAAAAAGGTACGTTCTCCTAATGATTACTTTATGGTTCATACTTTCTTTTTTATGTAGAAAAGCATATGGGATGGATGGTTATCTCTTTGGAACAACTGTAACCTTGGCATCAAAGAGCATAGAAGAAGAGGTTTTAGTTGTTGGAAAGATATGACTATTAATGGTGAGGATTGCATGATCACATAATTTTAGTCTGTTATGTTGTGTATGATGGGTTTTAACCCTCACTGTATGATGGGTTTTGAACCCCATTGTATGGTGTATCTCTTTACTGCCCTTTTACTTCATGTTGTAGAATCATCTTTATCAATATGTCTAGTTATGTGCTATTGGCAATGATGGGCTTTGGCCCCCCATGTATAATCTATGTGTCCAAGGCCCATTTCCTTATTGGTGGGATCCTGCCATTTGTACACTAGTTATGCTCCATCATTAATAGAACTTTCCTTTCTTTTTTGCTAAGAAAAATAATGATATGTCCATCCCACCTTTTTTTTCCTTAATTTTCACATGTTTTTCTTCATTTGTGTGTTGTTCATTGTTATAAAGAAAGAATAGATAAAGGATACGGCTTAAGTGCATGAGGTAACAAAAATTACGAGAGTAAGCAAACACACATAAGAGATGGACACTTACCTCTGCCTCTCCATGTAACCCAATGTATATAAGCAAATGAAGACTCCCTCTGCCATTCTTTCATGCCTATCTTTTCCACATAAAGTGTGACTTTAACTCCAAGGCTTTCTAGCCCTTCTTTTAACCCCTAAGGTCTACACTTACCCTATAACATTTCCTTCACCTTGGTTCCGTTTTGCATGTGGAAAATATTTTGTAATGGTTGTTCTCATCCTATGTACAATGTACATATTCATTTATATGTGTTGTTTTCCCGTATTGTTTTCTTTAAAAGGACTCTTTGGAAGGTAAAGCAAAAGTGGATAATTGCCTTAAAGAATATCCACTATTTCCCATATACATTTAGCTTCCAATCGTTTCCATAAAATTAGCATCATCCAAATGACATAATTCCATACAATGCTTCTTTAGTCAAATGATAATGTGAAAAACAAGCATGACATGCCAAGCTAACTAAAATTGACCATTACTCAATGGAGACAATAAACCATATAAATAGAGCAAAGACTTGTAAGAAAAGTGATTACAAATCCCTCAAAAATAATATAATTTCCCTCATGCTACTCTAGGCATTCATAACCTTGAGTGTGTTATCAAGCAATAGTTTAAACATAAACTATCCTTGTGTTCTATGCAAAGCCATCATCCTAGCTCATATATAAGAAACTCATGGTAATCAAATAAAACATCTATATCCTACTAACCAAGAATTTATTTGGTTTTCCATCCATACATAAATTGGACTAAGCTCTAATGGAAGAACTTCTATGTGAATCTCATTCAACAATGCCAAAGCATTATGGAGTACACTTGCAAATACTATGACAACAAGTGATGCAAGTGGTGTTGAAGATGATGATTTTCATGTTCCTAATCCTACTGTAGTTTCTATTGCACCTAATGCAAAATAGCTTCGTTGGGATGGTAGAGATGTAGAAGTACATTTATTGATAGCTTTGTTTGTCAAATATGTCATTGTCCCTTACATTCAACAACTAAGGATGCTTGTTATGCTCTTGTTGCACTATATCAAGCAATAAATGAGCCTCATGTTGTTTACTTTTGAAAACAATTGGAGGGTGCGCATATAAATGAAGAAGATTCAATGAACACTTTTCTGACAAACATCAAGGATTTGAAAGAACAACTAATTGTTGCAAATGAAATCATGTTACATAGTTCACTTGTGCAAACTATTCTTAATGTTATTCTAGATGCTTATCAAGTTTTGCTTCTACTCTTCATTTGATTATGAAAGGAAATCCAAATGTCTTAGCTTTTGAGGAGTTAGTCTTTGTTATGTTGTAGGACAATCAATATAGATAAAAGAGGTCAATCATGTGTGTTGTGATCAAGCTTTGTTAGTGAGTCAGAAGGGCACAGATAAATCAAGATGCTCTACTACTAAGCAAAAATCTGTTAATGTCACATAATCAACGAAGGAAGATAAAGATGATATGAAAATAAAAAAGAAAAAATAGATTTGCAATTACTATAAGACACATGATCTTCCATTAAGAAATGTCCTAAACTGGTTACAAATGAGGCAAAGAAGAAAGAGGTTGGAATGTTGTTGTAGAGGCCTCTACTCCTAACCTTGAGTTTGCTAATCTTGTTCAGAATGAAGAATGGGCATTTACAGCTCATTGTAGTTATGATCCATCCTCTCATGAATAGTATTTCTATAGTGGACTAAGATGTTTGGTATTTTGACAATGGTGCAACCAAACATATTACCTCACAACAAAGTTTCTTCACTTCATTTGAACTTGCTTGCTTTATATATACCAAGGATAAAAAAGAATCAATTATCATTGTCACCATTAGTAAAGATTGGCTTAGTAGTGAAATTTATTGATGAAAAATGTATAGTTCATGATCCCTATGATAGTATCAAAATCATTGCATGTGGAATTTAATTTCATGGTTTGTCTAAGTTCACAAATCATGTGTAGTTGGAGATTCCTAGTCTATTTTGGATGTGAAATTTTGGCATGCATATTTCGGTCATCTAAATTTTTCTAGTTTGCTTTGCCTATAGAAATCCGAAATGGTGTCCTCTTAACCCAAACTTGAGGCACCTTCTAAAAATGTTTGTGAGGTTGCATTTTGGGTAACATGCACATTCTTGATTTCCCAAACTTAGGCTATTTCACATGTGAAATTTTGGCATGCAAGTTTTGGTCATCTGAATGTTACTAGTTTGCTTCACCTATAGAAATCTAAAATGGTGTCCTCTTAACCCAAACTTGAGGCCTCTTCTAAGCATGTTTGTGAGGGTTGTATTTTGGGTAGAAATCGCAGGTTATTCATTGTGATGTCTATGGTCCTATATAGAATATCTTTTGGTAAGTACCTTTATTTCATGACTTTCATAGATTATTTCTCTTGGCATGAATGGATGTATCCATTGAAAGCAAAGTCCAAAGTGTTTACATGCTTCAAAGAGTTCCTAATTATGGTTGAAAATTTGTCAGCATGTAAAGGAGGAGTATATGTCATTTGATATTAATCCATTTTTGGTTGAGCATTATCATAGAGATTTACATCTCTACATATATGAGTTAAATCCAATTAAGGATACAATTCAAGTATATCTTCATATACTAGACACCACAGAGAGGGACTCATGTATAATCTAGAAGAAGAAGGAAACTCTTGATAGAGATTGAAGCAGATCAAATTTAAAGATTGGTATGCTTCAATAGGAGCTTTGGAGGAGATTACCTTTTCAGAGTTCCTTCTACATGATCTTGTGAGAATTACATAAGATTCAAACACAACTTTGATAGTCTTTACATAGACTCTGAATTCTTCATGAAGTTTATTGCAATGAGAATCTAATATCATTTGCTCTTCCTTTTACTAAGCTTATTTGCTTTTGTATATTTTTTCTTTGTGAATAACATTATTGGCATATACTTACATACAATTATGTATTGAATTTGATTTTTTGTTTTTTCAATTTTAAAGGAAGTTCAACGATAGCCTACTCTCCCAAACTTTAATTAATAGAAAGAACAATTGTACAAGTGAATGGGCCTAACACCCATGGGACCCCCCAAATCCCATAAAGCAGGGGCTGCTTAAAAATTTCTAGAAGACATTACAAAGAAGGTTGATTACCCTTTTGCCCCACTCATGGGGGGGCCACTTGCTTTTAATCTTGTTTCCCTCAAGGAAAAACACTCTATGATGTGTAAAAGGTGGGAGCTTCTTACAATTGGAAATTCTTTTGCCTAAAATGAAAAGATATTTTTCGATCAACCTTTCTTTGGGGGGGCTACCAAAGTTGGCAGCACACCTTTATTTCCATATCTTCGAGAGGGTCTCACCTCTTATAGCATTCTATAGTGTTGAGGAACAACCAATTGCTTCACCCAATAGTGCTTGCTTTCAGTTGATTTGTCCCTGTAGAAGCTTGATTCTCCCAAGGGCTTGCCAGACCCACATTGACTTGGGGGCATGAAAAGAAGAGGTGTCCCAAGTCCTCATTTCCATTATGACATCTTTTACACCATGGAGGTGCTCCGCAAATTTTGTTAGCTTCTACATTGGTCCGAATTCCTCGACGGATGATTTGCCACATAAGATTTGATTTTTTAACCTCGACGAGGGGATGCCAAAGGGATTGGCACTTGAGATACAACCTAAAACTCAACCAATCTAGACACCATCTCCTATTAAGAATGACATGGAAATCCACATTCTTCTTACATCTCAGAATTTTATCAAGACTGTTGCAGTTGTGCCATCTAAGACCCTCAAGGTGAGGGGAGTCATACCCAATACGGAGGCGAGTCCTTGAGCCCTCCCAATCATTGAATCAACTTTGCAATAGGCAGTGTTCTTCATAGTGCACTCTATTAGCTACATCAATGTCCTCAAATCTAATCCATTGGCATGTTTCTTGATTCCAAAGGTGTTTCAACAAATGGAACCCTTTGTTCCAAAGCTTCCTAGCTTTTTGGAGGTTCCAAGGCTCAACACCTCTAATGCCATTGATAGGGAACTAGATCGAATCATTTTTTCTAATATACATAGTCCATTTCCAATCTTCATTGATCTTCTCAAATTGTTTCACCTTGTTCCAACTCTTCCAAAGAGAGCAAACTAAGCTTGAGCCTCTAGGAGACACGTGACAACAGGAGAACAAAAGAGTGAAATATCAAGATCCTTCCATCCTAGAAGGCCCGCAAGCCTAAGAGCAATCTTGTTTCTAAAAATCACTTAGGCCCAAGAGGCATCCCTATTGCTCCAAGCTTTAATTAACCATTTGGCCACCTGTTTATTGGCCATTCCTTCAATGTCAAGAATTCCCAAATCACCTTGATCTTTTTGGCTTATGTAAGTAGCCCATTTGGGAATACCTCTTCTCTTAGGGTCTTCTGTCTAAAGAAAGTTTCTATACTTTCTTTCCAATTTGACAATCTCTTAGTCCTTTGGTATCTAACAAGAGAGAAAGTAAATAGTTGAAGAAAGAAGGAACATGTTAACCACCATAGCTTGCTCCGCTAGGTTGATCTGCATAACTTTCAAGTAAGCTAGCTTATTATTGAGCTTAGAAAGAGCTCGATTCCATTACTAACCTATCAAAATGTCAAATCCCATTGGAATACCTAATAGGTGGAAGATTTGTCCATTGGGGATCAAGTGACAGCCATGGTCAACCAAAATTTGACGTGGATACCCAATAAAGACCCTAAAAGCAATTTTATAGTGGTTTATTTTGGAACCTGATGCTACACAAAATGTATTTAGGCAACACCAAAAGTACCAATGTTGGTTGATCATTATGCAAAAAAATTTGTGCCATCAACAATGAAGATGAGGCCATTGGTAGCAATCATAAAGAGAAGAGGGGCCAAGGGGCATGCTTGCTTGATAGACCGTTTCCATCAAATAGCTTGAGAAAGCTTGCCATTGATGCTTATTTGTGCTAATGCATTTCCCAACAAGGATGAGATCATCTTAATGAATTTTTGACCTCATTCTAGGTCCTTTAGAGATTGAAGAATGAAATCCCACTTGAGTCTGTCATACGCTTTGTCGAAGTCAATCTTAAGGAAAAAAACATTTTGATCGGACTCTTTAGGAAAAACAAAACCTTCCCAAACATCAATGATAGCCTCAAGGATGGACCTCCGCTTGATGAGTCCTTTTTTATCCTAACTGATCTAGTTTTGTAAGTGATAACCAATTCGATTAGCAATAACTTTAGCAAGGATCTTGTAGCCTATTTATAACATTGTAACTGGATGCCAATTTTTAATCCTATTTTTGCTGGCTTTTTGTGAATAAGCTTGATAACACCTTCATTGACACATTTGGGCAGCTCACCAAAAGAAACGGCCTCTTGCCACACTAGAAATAATGGAGTAGTCACCACTGTCACGAGGAAGGAGATAAGGAAGAATGATGTTCTTCTTCTTCTCCTATTACATAAAAAGGAATGTACAAGAATGAACTAAAACAAGAATACAACAAGTGCAATATATAAAGATCAGTACATAAGGAAAAATCTAATGTCTACAAATGAGTGACCTGGCAAGGAACAAATGTGCCATCACTCTCGGTAGATAAATCTAATAAAGCTCAATGAAGTATTTCTGACATATACCTGCGTGACCACTATACATGTCAGAGAAATGAAAAACTGGTACGTGTCATCCTGGATCATCACATGTTGAGCTTGATATCTCAACACTCCCCCTCAAGCTCAATGCCATATCCTGTAATCCAAGCATCTCCCGAAACTTCTTCAACTTCTCAGCTCCAAGTGCTTTGGTGAAAATATCTGCAACCTGCTCATCTGTTCTCACATAAACAAGATCAATATCACTTGCTAATACCTTCTCTATGATGAAGTGATAATGTACCTCGATATGCTTTGTTCTAGCATGGAAAACAGGATTCCATGCTAACTGTATGCTGCTAAGATTATCACAATAAATAGTGATAGACTTTCCCACTTCCACACCTAAATCAGCAAGTAGCATTTCTAGCCATGATGCCTCACATGCTGCCATTGCAACAACTCTATACTCAGCCTCGGTGCTCAACAAAGCAACAGTGGGTTGCTTCTTGCTGCTCCATGTAACAGTTGCACTCTGAAGTGAGAATAGAAAACCACTAGTAGATCTTCTATCTGGAATGCTACTAGCCCAATCTGCATTGGTGTATCCACAAACCTACAAATCTACACCAACCTCATAAAACAATGCATAATCCAAAGTAGCACTCACATAATGTAGAGTACGCCTTAGAGCATCCAAATGTGGCTTCGTGGGAACCTGCATAAACTGACTTTCAAGTCCAACAGTATAACTTAGATCAAGCCTTGTAATTGTGGGGGATATATAAGACTTCCCACAATTTTCTTGTACATAGTAGCATTTTCCAATGCTTCACCTGATGTAGTATCCAATTTCAAATTTTGATCTAATGGCATAGAAATTGGATTACAATCAGCCATACCATACTTTTGCAGCATATTCAAGGCATATTGCCTTTGCGACATCCATATACCTGTTTCTGTATGTATAAACTCAATGCCCAAGAAATAGCACAGCACACCAAGATCTTTCATGTCAAATTCTTGCATAAGAAGTTGCTTTACCTCTTTGATGCTTCCTTCATTATCACCACCTACAATCAAGTCATCAAGATAAATAGCCACAATAGTGATGCCATCATTAGCCTTCCTTGCATATAGTGAGTGATCTGCATCACACATAGAAAACCCAATGCTGGTTAAGTAATCAGCAATCCTTGCATGTCATGCACAAGGGGCTTGCTTCAGCCCATACAAAGCCTTTTGCAACATGCAAACATATTCTAGATGCTTTGAATTTTCATATCCTTGTGGCTGGTCCATATATACTTCTTCCTGTAACTCACAATGCAGGAAAGCATTCTTCACATCCATCTGATGCAAAGTCCATCCTTTTGTTGTAGCTAATGCAACAAGTGTTCTGACAGTAGACATTTTAGCTACAGGGCTGAATGTTTCCTCATAATCAATGCCATATGTTTGTGCATATCCTTTAGCTACCAATCGTGCTTTATACCTGCTTATGCTACCATCAGCATTATGCTTTACCTTGTAAACCCATTTGCAGCCTATGGGTTTCTTTCCTTGCGGCAATGGAACCAGCTTCCATGTATCATTTCCATAAAGTGCAGCCATCTCCTCATCCATAGCTTTTTCCCAATCTGCATTACCAATTGCATCTTCAAAACAAGAAGGTTCAGCATTTTGTATTACCTTTTTCATGTAGGCACAATGGCGAGCCATGTAACTATCATATGTCAATCGTTTCACTGAATTACACATCCTCCCAAATCTTCTTGGTCCTGGGTCACTTCTCCTTGTATCATCTGCATGTGCCCTTCTTACTCCTGGAGTCTTCACAGAGGACAATCCAAGCTCCTCATCAAGACTCTTTTTTGAACCACTTGAATCTCCATCAACATCTTCAAAACGTGCATATGTTTTACTACCAGCAGAAAGCTTTTCTTTACCTTTCTTGGATGTATTTGATGAATTTGTTGGACTGAAATTTCCACACAATCTTCCACTCCATGGATTTGAGTTGGAACTATTGCTTGGTGATGCATCCGGTCCACTCAAAACTTGAGATTCTGCACTTGATTTTTCAGCATTTTCTTTGTCATTTGGTTCAAGATTCAGTCCTTCTTTGGCATCTGCATAGAAGCTTGACATTTCATCAAATACCACATCTCTACTCACCTTCACCTGTCGTGTGAGTGGGTTATAACATTTGTACCCTTTTTGCTCAAGGGAGTATCCAATGAAGCAATTTTTCTGCTTTCGGATCAAGCTTCGTCCTCAACTCATCTGGAACATGTACATATGCAATACAACCAAAAACTTTCAGATGTGATAAGTTTGGCTTTTTACCTGTAAACTTCTCTTCCAGTGTAACTTGATGTACAACAACAGTCTGAGTTTTGTTCATGATGTATATAGCAGTATGCACAACTTCTGGCCAATAACAATGAGGCATATTCTTCTCAGCCATCAAGGCTCTTGCTATTTCTGCAATATGTCTATTTTTGCATTCAACAACACCATTCTGTTGTGGTGTGTACCTGCATGAAAACTGACGCCGAATTCCATAGAAAACTGTTGAACTCATTTGACATGTATTCACCTCCTCCATCAGATCTTAATGTTTGAATGTACTTCCTTGTTTGCTTTTCCACCATAGCTTTAAAATTCTGGAAGTGAGTGAACACCTCACTCTTCTCTTTCATGAAATATAGCCATACTTTACGTGTATGGTCATCAATGAAAGTAACATAAAACCTGCAACCGCCCATAGATGTGGTCTTTGCTGGACCCGAAACATCTGTATGTACTACTTCTAGTACATTCTCAGTAACATGCTTGTCATGTGGAAATGATGCTCTTGAGCGTTTACCAAATTGACATGCTGCACATACATTTCGCATTTCTGCAACTTTGAAATTTGGTAGTCCATGGACAATCTCCTTTGACTGCATCAATTTCAGCCTTTGCAAGTTTGCATGTCCAATCCGTTTGTGCCACATCTCTATATTTGTAATAACTCCTGCACCTTTTGCAAACATGGCTACATAGAATCTTCACATTTAAGGTGAACATCCTACCCACTTTGTTTCCTTTGGCAACCAATCATCCATCCTGCTTGTACTCTTCTACATATAATCCATCACCATTGAACCTGACTTGTAATCCCTGGTCAACCATGTGTCCAACAGAAACCAGATTCTTTGTTATATTTGGAACATGCAGCACATCAGCAAGATGTTTTACCTTTCCATCCTCCATCGATAGTGTTATGTTTCCTGTATGCTCAATAGGATGTGATGTGTCATCACTTGTTTCAACATATCCAGGAACTTGCAATTTCTACAAAGTACTAAACCATTCCGCATGACTGGTCATGTGATTTGAAGCACCTGAATCAACATACCAAACATTATCATTCAATTTTGAAACACCAGCAGACATCATAATCATCATGTGATGTTGAACCATGAACAGCTTCTCAGAATCATCTGTACTTGTGGATGCATAGTTGTTTTGCTTCCTTCTGTTATTTTTCTTCTTCAACCTGCAATCACGTTGAAAGTGTCCATGTTTACCACAATTCCAACATCCTTTATTATCATTAACTGAATCATTTCTTTGGAAATTTTTGCGACCTCTTTGGCTCCCCCTGCCTCGAAAGTGTCCTCTTCCTCCTGCATGATTCTGTTG
Source organism: Ceratopteris richardii (assembly GCA_020310875.1). Classification (NCBI taxonomy): domain Eukaryota; kingdom Viridiplantae; phylum Streptophyta; class Polypodiopsida; order Polypodiales; family Pteridaceae; genus Ceratopteris; species Ceratopteris richardii. The sequence goes on along the minus strand of CM035417.1, from coordinate 192,873,874 downwards.
TTGACCTTGGTCTTGGTTATTGTTTCCTCTTCCATTTCCAAAACCTCTACCTCTGCCTCTTCCTCTGCCGGAGTAGAATACCTACTCAAAATTGGGCTTTCCTTGGGAGTTTGAATCCTCACCAAGATTCTTTTCTTCAATAATCAGCATGGATACCAAATCAGCAAAATTCGGAATAGTTTCCCTAGTTTATATAGAAGTTCTGAACTTCTTATATGCAGCTCCTAAACCACGAAGGCAAACTTCCACCTTATCATCATCATCTACATTCACGCCAATATATGCAAGTGACTCACATATGCTTTTGATTTTTAGAGTGTAGTCACTTACCGACATGCTCTTTTTCTCCAATGTATGCAGCTCGTTCTTGAGTTGCAATTTTCGTGCCTTTGTATTGGTCTCATACAATGTGACCAAACTGTTCCAAGACTCTTTTGGAGTCTTGGCATCCTGTATGTGCCCAATCATGCTATCCTGTATGTTAACAGATAGCCAGTACATTATCTTTCGTGCTCCTTGATTCCATTTCTCATATGCTCTTATTTGTTCTACAGTCCGATTCCTCTCTGGTAACTGTGGAGCATTTTCGTTCTCTCCTTCGATGTACTTCTAGTAGCATTTTCCCATCAGGAAATTCGTCATTCTGAATCTCCAAGCATGGAAGTTGTTCTTGTCCAGCTTATCACTCATAAGCTGACTCATTCCATCTGTGTTTGCCATTTCTACAGCAATTCACAACACTGCAAAGCACTACAAGCAGCACTTCTACTTGAACACTGTCGCACTATGACATGATAGTTCGATCTCAGAAAAACACAGTTTTTGTGTATCAACAGTATGCGGAATCGCTTCAAATTCTGGATCTGGAATATATGAATGTTGCCGAACACAACGCAATTCTGAAACTGACTTGGTTTTTCTGTGGGCCCCACCTTGCGGGCTCAAAACGGAGGTCGTGGCTCCGAAACTTTGATTTTTGTAGCAAACGGAGGTCGTTTGTGAATCGCATTTTCTCCACGCCTTGCTGCATACTCTTCACCGTCGCCTTCTCCATGAGCTCTCTACAGCCATGCTAGCTCTGATACCATCATGAGGAAGGAGATAAGGAAGAATGATGTTCTTCTTCTTCTTCTATTACATAAAAAGGAATGTACAAGAATGACCTAAAACAAGAATACAACAAGTGCAATATATAAAGATCAGTACATAAGGAAAAATCTAATGTCCGTGAATGAGTGAGTTGGCAAGCAACAAATGTGCCATCACTCCCGGTAGATAAATCTAATAAATCTCAATGAAGTATCCCTGACATATACCGGCGTGACCACTATACATGTCAGAGAAACGACAAACTGGTACGTGTCATCCTGGATCATCACATGTTGAGCTTGATATCTCAACAACCACATGCTTGAAAGTCTTGAAAAACTCATTGTTGAGGCCATCTAGTCATGAGCATTTGCCATTAGGAAGTGATTCAATAACTTCAAGAATCTCATCATCCAAAAGGGGAGCTTGAAGAAGAAGTCTTCATATTTTGTGGAATTCTTTTAGTTTTGACTCTAGAGATGTCTGCAATGCAATCATACCCATGAGGAGAAATATGCATGGAAACCCCCAAAAGCTAGATTTTCTTCATCCATCTAACCCATTGATGTCCAGTATGAAAGGGATCACTTCCTTAGATTGTTTCTTCTTGAGAAGTCCACACATCTCTTTAGTAGGTTTGTGTTTCCTTCCCACCCACCAATCCTTAAAGTATACTTCTAGATTCTTTCTTTGAATTTCTTCTTCGTATCTCAACATGCATTTGATTTTTTGGATCTTTGTCTCGTGTTGAGAGTGGCCTATGTTTACTTCCTCCTCAAGAATCCTCATCCTTCGATAAAGATTTTCCCTTCTAGCATGACAAATGTTTTGAAGATTCTTCTGAGTCCTGACCAAGATGTGACGTGTCTTCATGACTGCCATCCTCCAACACTTGGCCAATGAGGAACGGGTGGAAAAGGCCCAGTTCCAAGAAGCAGTAATCTCATGCTCGATCAAGGGGAAAGAGAAGGTTTTTGGATCTGCATGAAACCAAGGGGATTTCTTGAGATTGATGACCCGCTTGAAGGTAAGCACAATTGGGTAGTGATCAGAGACAACTAGGTCCACACATTGGAAGAGGGAGAGGTGGCCCCACTTATTGATTATATCATCCAAATATAACTCATGTCAAGTCTAACTTTCTTCAAGTCAACTCTTGATTAGAGCTTTGACCAAGAGAAACCAGTCTCGTCTTTGATCTCCACTAGATCCAAGTGGAATTTGACTTGGTCCCAGACATCCTTCTCATGACCTTCTATTACCCACCCTCTATTCCCCCATATGTCAAAAAGAGCCTCCACTGTATTAAAGTCCCCACAAAGAATCACGTTGAGGGACAAAGAGTCTAAAGATTGCCAGGTCGTAGTCCATTTTGAATCAAAATCTTACAAAAAGACTATGGTGAATTGCAGAGGAACCCCAAAAGAAGCACTAATCCACTGATGATTCTGATCCTCATGGGTATTCATAAGTCTATCAAACCAACTTTTATTAATTCCAATAGCTGAGCCAGGAGTGGAGAGCCACACATGGGATGACAAAATACATCTCAGTCTCTTTTGAAGGTCTTGCCATGGACAAGGAAACCATCCTAGACCTTAGATTCCATGCGACTTCTATATCTCATGATTGGTTCAGAATTTGGAGAAACCAATGCTTCCATTGCGTCTGTAACATGCCAAAATCCTAAGATTGATTGTCTTCTTGCCTGATTCTGACATCCAAAGGCCATGCTTTGAATCGATGGCATCATCAATTCATAACCGCCCTTGAACCACCCTTGGAAAACCTATATAAGGAAGGGTTGGCCACATTCATAATCAGTCTTGCCAATACCAGTCTTGGGAGCTCAAGGAGTCATGAACACCAAGTAAGTACTTTCCAAGTTCTAGTTCCTATTCTTGTCTTGTTCTTTGTTCCAGTCCTATCTAGTCTCGTATCCTAGACATCTAGTCTTGTCCTCTTGTAGTCTCATAGTATGAGATCTTGTTGAGTTATTTCTTGTATCTAGTTCATCTCCTCAAAGGGGGTTATTGTAATCCAAATATCTTGTTTCATACTTACAATCCCGGGTTGTGGGATCTCCTGTATCATCTCTAGGCGAGTTATTCATACCTATTAGTCCCGGGTTGTGGGACGTCTTGTATTAGTCACATATTCTTGTATCGTTTTTCCTTCGTGGGTGTTCTTATAATCAGAAGTGTATTTCCGAAATCTTGTCTACTGTAGTCAGAGAGCACAATCTAGTGCTGCCCTGACATTTTGGCAAGACTAGCTTCTATCCAAGACCACACATCATGGAGAATGCTTATGAACATATTGTAGCATCAGTTCAGAGTCTCCAACAACAAGTCGAAGACCTAACTCATCAGTAGACACAAGTCGAGATGGGACATCCAGTGCATGTAGGTGCACTCCTTCAAGAATTACAAGAACAAATCCGGAGTCTTCAGACAAATCAAGGGAGTATGCAAGTAAATCAATGGCCTAATACATCCTTCATGAGGGAACCCAAAATCTGCATGCCAGAAAAGTTCGATGGGGATCGCACGAAGTTTTGCGGATTTCTCCAGCAAGTTAAATTGTACATATGTATGCAACCTGACAGATACCCTGATGAGGCATCCAAGGTCAGGTTTATTGGAACCTAACTTTGTGGCCAAGCATTATCATGGTTTGCCCCAACCTTGGAGAAGAACATAGCAGTACTTCAGGACTATGAGGGGCTTCTTCAAGAACTCACTGCCACATTTGGAGATGCAGACACAAGTCGAGTGGTAGAAACAAAACTTCGAAAGTTACGTCAAGGTAACCGCCTTGCCTCTACCTATGCATCTGAATTTAGGCAGTTGATATGTGATCTCACTTGGCATGAAGATTATTTCATAAGACAATTTTAGATGGGGTTTAAGAGATGATGTGAAGGACCTTTTGCTCACGATGCTAGAGGTTAAAACATTGAATGAATATATCATGCAAGCTATTCAATGTGATAACCAAATTTTTGAAAGGAAACAAGAAAAACAAGAAAAACAAGAAGAAGGAAGACCTCGCCAGTGGAAACCCTTCTAGCCCACTCCTAAAGATGAGTCTATGCCTAAACCTATGCAAATAGATGTAACTAGGTTTCAGCCTCTAACACCACGAGAGAAATAGAGAAGGAGAGCTAACAAGTTATGCCTCTATTGTGGAAACCCTAGACATATTGCACTTAATTGTCCGAACAAGAGAACAAACTCCAAAGTCACAACCACCCTTGTAGAGCAGGGAAACGATGAAGTCCAGTTGTAAAAGAGACCGTGCAGCCGAACCATGATATAAGAAAGGGTCTCATAATTCCAGCTACACCCATAAAAACATGTCTTGCACCTGTCAAGCTAATCATGCCCAAGAAGACCCTTTCCCTTACAGTCCTAGTAGATTCAAGAGACTCCTCATGTTTCATCGATGAAGGATTGGTTAAAAACATGGAATTCTTGTACTTTGAAAGAACAAACCAATAGTACCTGAAGTAGTAGATGGATGAGCTCTAGCATCTGGGAATATAACCATGGAAACCACACCATTAAGAGTACACCTTGGTGACCATGGATCCCACATATGTTTCAACGTAATATCAAGCCCAGTACATCTAGTTATCATTGGAATGCCTTGGTTAAAGAAGCAAAATCCAGACATTAATTGGGAAAAGAATAAAATCATCCGTCGAGATATTGAAAAGAACCTAACATATGTTGGAGCCAAAGCCTTCATACATGTATTAAGGAAGGAATCGACATATATGATCTATGCCATACCAGCTCAAGAATCCAAGAAACATGATCCAATGTAGCTACCCAATCAGTACAAAGGCTTTGAAGATGTTTTTGAAAAGAAGAATGCAGATATCCTTCCAGAGCATAGACCCTATGATTGTGCCATAGAACTTCAAGAGGGAGCACAACCGCCCTTTTGACCAATCTACAGACTATCCCTAGAGGAACTTATAGAACTATGCAAGAACATTGATGCGAATCTAGCAAAGGGGGTTATCAAACACTCAAAGTCTCCAGTAGGTGCTCCTATTTTATTTGTAAAGAAGAAGGATGGGACTCTCCGGATGTGTGTAGACTATTGTGGATTGAATAAAGTCACTATAAAGAACAGATACCCACTACTACACATATTAGAGCTCTTGGAATGCCTTGGAAAAGCAAAATTCTTCACAAAGATTGACCTTCGAGGAGCTTATAACCTTGTTAGGATCAGAGAAGGAGACGAATGGAAGACAACATTTCGAACAAGGTATGGCCATTTTGAATATGTAGGTATGCCATTCGGCCTTACAAATGCTCCAGCTATCTTCCAACATATGATTAATGATATCTTTCGAGAATATTTAGATGATTTTGTTGTAATATGCCTTGACAATATCTTAATATTCTTAAAAAATCTAGAGGATCATGAATGTCATGTAAAGATAGTCCTAGAGAAACTAAGACAACAAGGATTATATGCAAAATTGGAGAAATGCTCTGAAAAACTCATTAGTGAGCCCATGTAGTCCTAGTCTTTTGCCATTAGCAAGTGAATTAATAACTTTAAGAATCTCATCATCCAGAATGGGAGCTTCAAGAATAGGCTTCATATTTTGTGGAATTCTTTTGGTTCTATCTCTAAAGATTGCTGCCATGAAATCATGCCTCTGAGGAGAAATAGGCATGGAAACCCCCAAAAGCTGTGTAAAGTGATTGAAAATCAATGAGGAATTTTCTTTATCCATCTTGCACTCGACCTCATTGATGTCCATTATGCAAGGGATGACTTCCTTGGATTGTTTCTTCTTGAGAATTCCACACATCTCTTTAGTAGGTTTGTCTGCCCTTCCCACCCACCAATCCTTAAAGTATACTTGTAGATCCTTTCTTTGAATTTCTTCAACATGCATTTGGTTTTTCGGGGCCCTTTTTGGTATTGAGAGTGGTCTATGTTTACTTCCTCATCAAGATGCATTAGCCCTCGATAAAGATTTTCCCTTCTAGAACAAAAAAATGTTTTGAAGATTCTTATGAGTCTTGACTAAGATGTGATGTGTCTTCATGAACACCATCTTCTAGCACTTGGCTAGCGAGGAGTGGGTGGAAAAGGCCTAGTTCTAGGAAGCAGTAATATCATGCTGGATTGAGGGGAAAGAGAAGATCATCGAATTGGCATGAAACCAAGGGGCTTTCTTGGCATTGATGACCAACTTGAAGGTAAGCACAATTGGGTAGTGATTAGAGACAACTAGGTCCACCCATTGGGAGAGGGAGGGGTGGCCCCACTTATTGATTATATTATGCACAATATAACTCATGTCAAGTCTAGCTTTCCTGAAGTTGACTCAGATTGGAGGTTTGACCAAGAGAAACTAGTCTCGTCTTTGATCTCCACTAGATCCAAGTGGAATTTGACTTGGTCCTAGACGTCCTTCTCATGAACTTCTATTGCCCGCCCTCTATTCCCCCTTGTCCCAAAAAGAGCCTCCACCATATAAAAGTCCCCACAAAGAATGACATTGAGGGACAAACAGTCCAAAGATTGTTAGGTGGAAATCCTTTCTTATTCGAAATTGGGAGCATACAAGGAGACTATAATGAATTGCAAAGGATCACTAAAGGAAGCACAAATCTATCGATGATTTTGATCCTCATGGGTATTCACAAGTCTATCAAACCAAATGTTATTAATGCCAATAGCCGAGCCACTATTTCCCCTAGGGTGTGCTATGGAGAGCCAGAAATGTGACAACAAAATACATTTTAGTCTCTTTTAAAGGCCCTCCCCATCAATTTGATCTCTTGAAGATAAATGAAGTCCCGATTTAGGCTTTTATCATGGATCCATTGGCCAATAATGGCTGCTCTTGAGGGGTGAGACAACCCTCTAACATTGAAAGAAACGATTATCATTGTTAGAGGTTAAGTTCTTTGTGGGGAAGGGGCTTTTCCCTCTTCTTCTTGTTTTTCTCACCACCTTTTTTCTTCGAGGTGGAGGGATCCTAACATAGGATTTTACCCTTAAGGTGTCTCTTCCATGGTATCTTTGTCAGTTGTTTCCCTTTGTGAGTATTCTTCTTCAAAAATTAGTTTGGTATGCTTTTGGGAATTTCTGATCCAATGATCAAGCTTTGATTGTCTTGGTTATCTTCATTATTGGTGGTGAATCCATCCTGTTTGCTAGTGGTGTATTCTTCTTGGTTGTCGTCCTCAGTGGAATCCTCCACAATTCTTCAACATTGCAATAGTCATAGTGATTCATTCCTCCTAAGTAATCCAAGTCATTGACCTCCTTCTCCAAGTTGCAAAATATGTTTTTTTTTGAGGTCGTGAGAAATGGGCTCCTCTGAATAATCCCTTTCGGGCCCTTTCCCCTTCTTCATCTCACTTTTGTGAAGTCTTTTGGGTTTGCCTCCATGACTTGTGTTTCCTTCCATTTCTCAACATCTAGAGGATGATCTTCTGACATGATCTGGGCCACGCGGGCTTTTTTGTTCTCTATTGGATTGGTTTTTTCTTGATTTTGCTTGTTCTTAATGGATTTTTGTCTCAACGGAAAATCTTTTATTAGATGGCTTGCAATACACAATGAAAATAAGCATTTGCCAAGTTCTTGTATATAATCTCTTTCTTTAAGGTTTGTTCTTCTCCAATGTCTATGGAAAATTTAGAGGGGAGATCTTTGCTAAGATCTGCTTCGACATAAATCAGTGGGTGCCATCTTGCATTGAATGAGTGTTTCACACCTTCATAGATAAAACCCTCAATGTCTTGTCTCGAGACCAGAAGCCAACCGATGGGCGATACAATTTCCCTTATGAATCCATATAGGAAAAAGGGCATGTTTGGGAGCTCAATCCAAAGCAGATGGCATATAGTCTTGGACCTATTAAGTACGAATTTGGGGAACCACTTAAAAAGGCACAAGGTAGTTCTCCATACCTACCAAGTACCAATCTGCAATGCTTGGAAAGAAATATCATCATTTTCCAAAGCCAAGATTACATGATTGGTTGGCAAAAACTAGCACTTGTTGACTATGAAGCCACATGGGAACCACTCCTTACGAAGCTATTGTCGCGAGAACTCAAGAGGGGGCTTAGGACCAAACAATTGACCGGTAAGACACATTCTCTTTAGCTCTTCCTGCTTTGCCAAAATATCCTCCCTTCGAAGTGAGACGACTAGGGACTTGACATCAAAAAGCTCCAAAGAAGCAGTAGAGGTTTTTCCCCCAATGGCAAACCCAAATTACTCACCACCAATGAGTGAGAGATCCTGGCCATGAAAAGAGATTCCAAACAGGACAAACGGACTTGAGAGCTGGATTCCTTCCTTTTCATACTTTTCAATTAATTTATCTCATAACACTAAAAATAGGCCCCACCCTTATCCAAAAGATTCCCTTGCACAATAAGACTAATCTCTGCAATGTCCACGTGGCCCCAATCTATTGCGTAGCCATGATGGACAACTATCCGAGATGGACCTGAACACTCTCAATAGTGATAGACATCCGACTATTGCAATCAATGTTATTGTCTATCCGAATTAGATTAGAAAGAAAACCGTCACCTCAACTAGTGTCTATTTTTGGGAGTTATTGATAAAATTGCTGAAAAAAGGAAATCTTGAAGGTAGAATATCATCGAAGACTTGATTCTTTGATGATATTCTACCTCCATCTTCTCTTGATCGAACTTTTCAAAGTTCATAGGTGCAGGAATGTTTTTTTTTTCTCTCTTTCTTTATGTTTTTTTCTCCTTCATCGAATTTGAAGGCCTCGCAATTAGAAAGATGGCAAGAAGCGGCTATAGATGGTACCAACAAAAAGAAGCCAAAAAACAACTCCTTCCTGGCCTATCGTGAAGCCATCTGCCCTCCACCGATTGGAATTCTCACGCCCAAAGAGAGCACTTCAAACAATGAATTGGTGTGTCCGTCGTGCGATAGCCCACATGGCCCGTCTGTCGCACCTTCTTTCTATGGTCCATAGTGAGATAGACACACTCCTATCCGTCGCGTGATAGACATACAACTCTTATGAAAGTCATGCACTAGTGAAAAGCTGAACTGGAGTTTAATGACTGACTGCGATACATATTGATGTCGTGGTTTATTATATCAAGAATGAATTTGAACTTTTTGTTCGTACAATCCAGTCATAAACCCTTTATATATTTTTCTATTACATAACTTGTTCTCCACATATTTTATGTCGTTGCTTTCAGCTTTTGAACGCTTCTCTTCAAGACAATTTTCTTTGGAATATGGACTTATACAAACAAACGATAAAAAGAGACGTTGTTATATTTTGAGTTTCAAGACACATTGATTGACTTTCATTAAAAGCATTGAAAGTGAAACCCTACATAAAGTATTTTGTATGAATTTTTATCATCAACTTTTGAAAACGTTTCATGCTTTATGATTACATGGTTGTCTTCATCTCATATACAAGAATTCATACATGAACATCAAGTACAAGTCCAAAATATATCGACTCGGATTCTTGATAAAAAATACTCATTTGACCATAGAAGATCCACACCTAGAGCTACATATAGATAATTAAATAGACCTACAAGATGTTTTTGGTGTCATCAATTTGGCCATATGTTTTGGGATTGTATTGCATATGAGAATTCATGAAGACTTAAATTGGTCACTGAAGTTGAAAGAAAAATTTGTAATTACCTTGACCATTTACCTTTGCACTTGAATTTAGGTAGAGTTGGGATGAAAGAATATTTTGATCAAACAAAATCTAAGCCAAGAATGTTTAAAATATTTAGAAAAAAATGTGGACCAAAAAGATATGATGATGAAAAATCTTTTAAACAAAAAACTAAGGTACCAATTGATAATCAAGTTAAAATTTTTGATGAAAAGAAAAGTGAACATTTAAAATTGGAAAAGCATAAAGTTGAAAATTTTTTTATGAACGATTGAAAGAGGATGAACAATATATGAAAATTCAATACAATTGAAAAAGAAACATGACAAATGCTATGTAATATGTGATCCAAAGTTTCTAGAGAATGACCAATTTTTTGATAAAGAAAAAGTGAAAAATTTGAAAGCTCAATTGAGCCATGATATTGACAATCAAGAAAATGCACAAACTAAATATGAGAATATCAAACAAGAAATTGATGAGGATAATAATAAAAATGTGAAGAAAAGGAAAAACAAATGATTGAAGATAGTATTAAATAAATTGAACAAAATATAAAAAATTCATAAAAAACATCTGAACCTTCCAAGAGAAAAAAGAAGTTATCTATGCAGGAAATAAAAGAAGTGATAAAAATCTTGATAGATGAAGAAAGTTTTGAAGATGAACCAAAATGAACAAGTGTTGATAATGAAGATGAAAAGATCCAAAGATATGATGTGATGAGAGAAATTTCAATGAGGATTAAATGTAAACAATGTTTTTTCACTAACCTTTGATGTTTTCACAAGATAGGGTACCTTGATAAGCTTCTTCAACAATTTACCTTTGATAAGGACAGAGTGATGATATTGAGGATGATTTGAGTGATGAGAGAAATGAAAATGATGAGCATGAGAAATGTTTCAAAAATTTTGCACCATGATGAGTTTTGTTTTGTACTTAGAGTATGCATGAAAAGATGTGCATGCACATCACTTTGAATTCCCAAAAATGCACATCTATCTGTACTTGTATAATAACATAAGACCAATTTCGAATTCCATTTCACCTCATCACCAACAACCATATACCCTCATATGCACCATGAATGTTTGAAAAATGCATTAAAAAGTATGAATGTTAGGGTCTCACTACATGACCTTGCATCAAGGCATGTTTTGAGCTTTATCTCTGCACTATGAGTGATGAAAAGGACTTATGTATATGCTCCATCAACAAATGCAAAATACCTGTCTTTTGCACCATATTTTTGACCATGCATTTTCAAAGTATGCAATTGATAGGGCTACATCATATGGCCTTGCATATACACATTTCTTATCTTCCTATGCACTTGACAAATGATTTGAAAATTCAATGTTCCCATGAAATGTGACTCTATCTTTGAAGCAAAAAGTTGATTTCAAGATTGGCCCATTGAGAAAGATATGCACATTTAGTAGGGGTGAGCACCGTAGAGATCTACATCTCTACATATATGAGTTAAATCTAATCAAGGACACAGTTCAAGTATATATTCATATGTTGGACAACACAGAGAGGGACTCATGTATAATCTGGAAGAAGGTGAAAGATCATGATAGAGATTGAAGCAGATCGGATTTAAAAGATTTCTATGCTTCAACAAGAGCTATGGAGGAGACTATCTGTTTAGAGCTTCCTTCTACATGAGCTTGTAAGAATCATCTTGTGTAAGATTCAAACACAACGTTGATATAGTCTTTACATAAACTCTGAATTCTTCACGAAATTTATTACAATGAGAATCTAATATCATTTGATCTTCCTTTTACTACACTTAGTTGCCTTTCTATGTTTTAACTTTGTGAATAACATTATCTACATATACATATATACAAATATGTATTGAATTTAATTTTTGTACATGAGCATGTATCAAAATATAAATATAAGAGTATGTTGCATGCGTACATCTATTTTTATTTGTTTTCTTGCCAAGAGACAAAACCAGAGTTTAATGATGATTGTGATATATATTGATGTCATGGTTTATTATAACAAGGATGAATTTGAATTTTTTTTTGAGAGAATAGAGAAAGAAAATGTATTAATGAACAATGTTACATGTTGTACAAGGGGTAGGCCCCCATCTCTTCAGAGAGACTTCAATCACTAAAAAGATAATCCTAAGGGCTAAAGGAATATGCCTTATTGGATTGATAAGGCCATGGTGAATCTAGCTCTAGAGCACATGGGGAGAAGAGCATTTATCCATCTATTGTACCTAATCTTACATATGGTGTCTTGAAAGAAAGTATCTTTAGTGGGACCATCCTTAATAGAATTGATACAAAAATCTGCAAGTCTCTTGAGTTCATTGTTACAGTAGTGAATGTAGCACTTTCAAAGACACTTTGATTTCTACTCAACCAAATAGACCACATGATTTGGGATCTCCAAAGGTGCCACAAAATAGGATCCAAAATGTTGCACATACCAGGAAGGACCTCTTGATAACCAAGCTTGGGGACACCCAAAAAATTGCATGAGTGTTCTATAAGATTCCAAGTTAAGGAAGAGATGGGCAAGGGCCTCCATCTTGTCATAGAAAGTACACTATCCATTATTGAGATTACACTTTCTTCCTCTTTCTCCACTCCACAAATCATAGAGAATAATCAACCACTAAAGAGTGGAATGTTTGATGGCCATAGGAAATGCCCAAAGAGCTTTAAATCTATATCTCCACTCTGATTTGTTCCAACTAGTTTTCCATCTACTATCGAGCTTGCTCACGATAGTGTCAACTATTATGTTGCGCTTCTTGTAATGATTGTACATGTTTGTGGCAACATCATGGAGTTGTACTGGTTTCCAATAACAACAACTGAGGATCTTATTATGCAACAAACTTTTGTGGTCCATAATAACCTGTTTACATCTAGAGTAAAGGCCAACGAGATTGGTTATGCTGGAATCTTCAATAATCTTACTGTTATGTATAAGGGAGTTCTAGGAACCAGTCCATATTTTTTCCACTTATTCCTCTTGATGCATAAATCCTAGTTTTCCCAATGAATGATCCGACCAAACTAGATGGAATCTTGAAAAAAAAATCCCAAATCAGAAGCAAATTTAGAGTTCGAATTAAACTTAATCTTGACATCCATTGAGGCCTTCCACATAGAACAGACAAGCTTGGAACATGTAGGAACAAAAATCCTGGGGGAGGAAAAAATATCCCATAATTCATGGTTAGTCCAAGCTTTAGATTTTTTAATGTAAAATTTATTGCAATTCCTTTTAATAAGACAATTTCAAAAATTCATAGAGTTGATTGCCCTCAAGATCCATGTTGCAGACATAGCTTTAGCCATTCTAGAGGGACACATAATTCCCAAGCCCCCTTCTTCTTTCTTCATGCAAAAAATATTCCAAGAGACCCTGGGTATCCTTTGGTTGAAGGGATTACCCCCCCAAAAAAGAAACCTTCTAGATAGAGCTATCACCTAAGCAAGCTTCTTGTTAATAGGCATCCAACAAGAAATATAATAAATGATAGATGGCGGAATATAGTGATTAAGCACAAAAAATCTATGAGAAATGCAACTCTGAAAGGACATCCATTTAAAAACCTTGCTTTTGAACTCTTCAAAACTCATTCCCACCTTTGATCATGAGATATAGTAAAACCCATCGAAATACTTAGCATCCTAAATATGGTTCCTTCACGAATAACTTCACACCTTTTGCCATGCACACAATCAGAGACATGGTTATTAGAAGCCTTAAAAAATGTTTTTTTGTGGTTAATCATGGAGCCACTAGCCAACAGAAAGTATCTAGACACTTCAAGAAATTTTTAGCATACACATCATCAATTTCGGTAAAGAAGTTGGCATCATCAGCAAAATTTTGAAGATGAAGTTGGGAGGGGGCATTGGGAATATCTATACCTTGAATAGAGCCTTGAGTCATACAATCTTTCACAAGCCAACCAAGAGCATCATTGGTGATAGCAAAAAGAAGGGGACCCAACATAATACCTTGTCTGATAGATCTGTGGAGACTAAACGGACTAGAGATGTGAACATGTATAGTGATTCTAGAACAAGCATTGCCAAAGAGAGTGATCACAATTTTTATAAACTTTCTACAAACTCCTATATCTTGTAAGGACTAAATGATAAAGTTCCAATCAATTCGGTAATAGGTTTTGTCAAAATCAATCTTCAAGAAGAAGAAATCTTGTTTGGATTCTTTGGCATAATCAACTCCTTCCCATAAAGAAATGATAGCATCCAAGATGAATCTTCTTGTGTAAAACCTTCTGTTCAGGTATATGATCTTATCAATAATAGGGCTGAGTGTTCTAGCCAAGGTAGGAGAAAAAAATTTTAGAAAGAGAAGTCAGATAAGAGATAGGTCTCCGATTGTTGAGGTCATCCTTAGGTCCTTTTTGTGAATAAGTTTGATCACTTTAGTGTTTATGGAGATGGGAAGAGTACCTCTCCTCACACCCTCTTTCCATATCAAAATGAAGTCTTTAGCTTTTTTTTATTCATCAAATCATACATATTCTTATTAGGTTTGTCCACGTTGCCTGCCCATAATTATCTAGAAGTGACAAGAGCACCACAAGCCAGGAGATAGTCTTCAAATCTCAATTTATCATGACACTCAAGCACCTTGTGAATATTGTTAGGGTCATTGGGGTGAAGCCCTAATTTGTTCTATCTCTTGAATAATCATCATTCTTCTCTTAGCTCTAATAAGTTGGGCTCTTTTTTATATTAAGTAAACAAAATTTGAACCTCTCTCATAGCCTTATCCCAGGATAAAGAAGGGGAATCAGAATTGTTAAAATGATGAAGAAATATTTTCTTGGTCTGGTCAATAACACATGGGATTTTGAGCAGGGAGGTATCCAAATGCAGCCACCCAAACCTATAATTAGTACAGTTTTTATAAAGTTTGGCAATTAAGGGAAACTGATAAGAAATAGTGAGTGAACTATCTAGGTGATAATTAATTTGCAACAAGGAATGCATTTTATTGACATTCAAATGCCCTCTATCAAGGCTAGCAATGAGCTCATCAGTTTTTCTTCTATTACTCTAGGCAAACCTAGTAATTTGAGATAAATCAACAAGATTTTAAGAACAAATCATATTAAAACAAGCAACCTTTTCTTGACCATTCACAACATTGTCCTTATTTCCCATTCTATAATTAGCATCAGAGACCATGCTAAAGTCACTAAGCAGCAAAACTTCCCCATTTATGGTAGCAATCTCATTCGAGCAGTTGATTCAATCTGCAAGGGAGTTAGATGCGTAATGCTAATGAAGGTCTAATCAATAGGTTGGGAACATCTTAAAGCAACCCATTGATTAGTGGAAATAGTAAAGAATTCTTGAACAAGATCCTCTATACAGGAGAAAATACCAATGGTTGTACCTCCCTTACCACCAGGATGATTGGTGGAGTGCCAAGAGTGCTTAGCAGAGAGAATCTTCAAATTAGAAGCAAGCATGAATCCCCTAGCTTCAACTTCATGCACACAAATAATATCAGGGATAAAAGAGACATCCTTAAGCCATCTCTTAACAACCTTACCCCTCACAAGATTAGTCATTCCTTTCATGTTGAGAGATAATATTGATAGTGTCCATCAAAACAATATATGAGAAGAAGTTAGACACCAGAGAACATGATAGTCATCCTTGTACAAAAGGGTAGATTTGACCAGATGATTAACATATCTTAACTCAGTAAAACAAAGAAGCTTGAGTGAACATGGTAAAGTCAACCCTATGCAAGTAGACAATACTATCTAGATGTCCATAGTACTTCATAACAAACAAGCACATAACCTGCGTAAAGAAGGTATGATAATCCCTATACAAGAAAGGATTACAAGTCACAAGGGGAACAAAACTCATCTTATAAGAAGAAAATGCATGAGTATTTCCATCTATGAATCCCCCAACTTTATTATCTTGAGGATACAAGATAGAGACATCCCTGCACAAGAGGAAAGAATTGCCTAGATGTCTTAAAGAAATTAACTCAAAAACTTTAGAAACCTAAGTGACCGTGTTAGAGCCATCCTTGTACATAAATATATTATTATCTAGGGGCCCAAGAGACTTGATAACATACATAATACCAACCTCAATGAACGAAGGATGAAACCCTCTACACATTAAGAGATAGCAAGTCAGAAGGTGTACACACCATCACAAAACAAGAAAAATCCTGAAAATAACCTTCCCTGTACAGATAGTGATGGAGAGTGTTAATCTCCAAAAGAACAAGCTACTCTTGAAATTAGAGCACCTCTATATCAAGAGTAACTCAAAACCTTCACCAATTTTAGAGGATCAATAATCAATTATCAAAGTTTCGATCAAACTGTGAAGAAGGTGACTACACAGAAAGTCTGCTGCACATAACTCTTTCATTGACTTATCAAATGTGTAAAGTTTTTGATAAACCTTTGCATAAAGTGTCGCCTATAGATTGTGCACCTTTTCCAAGTTAAATCATTCCAAAATATTCAGTAGATCTTGAGAAATGATCTCAACAAACTACCTATGTCTAAAACTGTTCTTTTGAGAAGTCGATTCTGACACCTATAACTTCTAACACTTGGTTCTCTCAAACTAGAACCCGTTTATGCAAATGCTTTTAGCCATAGATGGCTTACCTTCCAACTTAGATTTTGACTCCTTACTTGTGCAAAACTTTAAAATGTGCATTGAGAAATGATCAAATCTTGGACCATCGAGATTGCGCCTGTTTCAGACAACAGTCAACAATTCTTCACATATGAATGTTCCTACTCATAATTCTCATAGCCTATTTATAATTAAGCTCTCAAACTTTAATCATAGACTCATTAACTATGGACTTAGATGTCTACAAAAGGATTCTTGAATTGATCAAGCACAGAAGGAGAATGCACAGAAACATCGGGCACAATTTTTCTTCCATTACTAGAAAACTTTACATCTGGATGAGAGAGCTAATCTTCACACTTCTCAAGTGTCTAATCACATCTAATTCTTCTGAATTCTTGTATTCACTACTCTTGCACACTTGCCCGACATTTTTCCTTTGTATATATAGTCAAATATTTACAAGCTCATAACTGATCAAAAGTATAAGTGAGCTAACTCTAAATTAATGTACATATGTGTACACATCTTCATCTTCTGAATATGCACATCCTTCATGCTTCATAACTTGAACTTTTCTTCAGTCTTTGACTTACAATCCTTCATTAAAACTTCAATTGTTGATTGCCCTGCACCAACAGCTCCCCCTCAATCATCAATTGAGGTTTTCTCTATCTTCTTTATGCCTGCCATGTCTTTGAATCTCTGTAGCTTTGGTCCATCCAAGCTTTTGGTTAGCATATCAGCTATCTAATCTTTTGTTGAAGTATGTACGACTTCAATTTCTTTATCCATCACCTTCTCTCTTAAAAAATGATACTGAATTTCAATGTGTTTGGTCTTGGCATGAAAAACAGGATTAGCAGCTAGATATAGTGAACTCATGTTATCTCCATGAATAGTGGGTATACTCTGAGTGATGTCAAAACTCTTCATGAGAGTCTTTAGCCATATCACTTCCTTTGCAGCTTCCACCATACCTTTGTGCTCTGCTTCTATAGATGACAAAGCAACTGTGTGTTGCTTCTTTGAACACCAAGAAATTAACTTATCTCCCACATCACACAAGTATCCATAAGTTGATCTCCTATCATCAAGATTACCTGCCCAATCTGTATCACTATAGATCTTGATGTTTGTATCTGATGTAAAACCATAATACAAACCTTCTTTGAGTGTACCCTTAATGTACCCCAGCACTCTTTGTCCTGCAATCCAATGTTCTTTCCTAGGACAATGCATGAATTGAGACAATACTCCTACTGCATATGACAAGTCAAGTCTAGTTAATGTAGCATAGATTAGACTACCAACCAAACTTTGATATAGCTTCATGTCCTTGAACTCTTCTCCTCCATATCTGCTCAATTTGTGATTCACCTCCATTGGAGTAGGTGCTACCCTGCAATCATTCATCTTAAACTTGATCAACAAGTTTTTCAAATACCTTTCTTGAGTTACATACACTCCATGTTGAGTGTATGAGATCTCCATGCCCAATAAATATGACAAGTCTCCCAAGTCACTAATATTGAACTCTTTCTCCATTTGCTTCTTTAGGCTTTGAATGCCTTTCTCATCTGTACCTATAAGAATTATATCATCAACATATATACACATGTAAATGAACCCATCATCACTTGCTTTAACAAGCAAGCTACTATTTGCTTTAGATACTTGGAATCCAAGTTGTTTCAAGAACTTCACAAGTCTATAATTCCATGCCCTTGGGGCCTGCTTCAAACCATACAAAGCTCTCTTGAGCTTACATACATGATCTGGATACCTTTCATCTATGAATCCTTCTAGTTGCTCCATGAAAACACCATCTGAAATATAACCATTTAGAAAAGCATTCTTCACATCTATTTAACATAATTTCCAACCTTTACATGCAGCAATGGCTATGAGTGTCCTGATGGTTGTCATCTTTGCCACAGGACTATAGGTCTCATCATAATCTACACCATATGTCTGAGCAAACCCTTTCACAACAAGTCTAACTTTATACCTAGACACACTTCCATCTGCAAACCTCTTTGTCTTATAGACCCATTTACATCCAATGATCTTCTGACTATTTGGTTTAGGAATCAAATCCCATGTCTGATTCTCCATCAATGCATCATGCTCTTCCTGCATAGCTTTCTCCTAATTTTCCTTACCTTTTGCCTCTTCATATGTAGAAGGGTCTTCATCTGCCTTTATCATATAAGCATAATCTTTGGTAGCCAAAAAAGAAGTGTCATAGCTATACCTTGTAGGTTGCCATTTGTGTCTTGTTGACCTTCTGAGTTCTCCACTCCTTGAGGTTTCTGGTTCATCACACTCTGGATCAAATCTTGGTACTTCTTCAAATTCAATCTGTACTTCATTGTTCTCCTCTTCATCAAATATCTGAACCTTTGATTTACCTTTCTTTTGATTCACAATTTCTTCATCACCTGCATAAATATTGATTGTACCTGCATACCAAGTACCTTGCTCATCAAATGTAACATCCTTTGACACTAGGAATTGTTTTGTGGATGGACTCCACAACCTATATCCCATCTGCTTATCATCATATCCAATGAACACATACTTTTCAGCTTTAGGTTCCAATTTGTGCCTTAATTGTGATGGCACATATGCATATGCCAAACATCCAAATACTTTGCAATGATCTAGAGTAGGTCTCTTATGCCACCATGCCTCATATGGCGTCATACCCTGCAAGGCTTTACATGGTAACCTATTAACCAAGTATGTAGCTGTATTCACAGCCTCAACCCACAAATAATTTGGGCAATTTTTCTCCTTCATTATGGATCTTGCAAACTCAACAAGAGTTCTATTCCTTCTTTTTGCTACACCATTTTGTTGAGGAGAGTACCTGCAAGTAATTTCCCTTTTTATACCTGCATTCCACAAGTAATCACTAAACTCATTAGAGAAATACTCTACCCCTCCATCTGACCTTAGTCTCTTCAACTTATGACCTGTAATTCTCTTTGCATACACATGATAATGTTTGAATGTATTGAATACCTCTGACTTATCTTTGATCACATAAATAATGATCCACCTGGTAGCATCATCAACATAAATCACATTATACCTTGACCCATTGATGCTGAAATCCTTTGATGGTCCCCACACATCTGTGTGTACCAATTCAACTTCTCTGAATACATAAAACCATGCTT
This sequence comes from Ceratopteris richardii, assembly GCA_020310875.1. Classification (NCBI taxonomy): domain Eukaryota; kingdom Viridiplantae; phylum Streptophyta; class Polypodiopsida; order Polypodiales; family Pteridaceae; genus Ceratopteris; species Ceratopteris richardii. The sequence continues at coordinate 192,854,256 of CM035417.1, read as the reverse complement.
GGAATAAGATTGCTTATGAGCCTTACCTAATTGACATGCCTCACATCTGTATGTCATATGTTGACCTGCAACATTAGGCAATCCAAGCACAGAACCATTATTAACCATATCTTTAATACCTCTTTCATTGAAATGTCCAAGCCTTTTGTGCCAAAGATCTAACTCAGAGATCTTATGTCCTCCATAAGTAAACAAGGCATGACCAACATTTCCTTGGATCTTCAATGTGAACAATCTTCCTTCTTTCTTCCGTGAAACAATTTGTTTATACCCATTGCTAGGGTCTTCCACAAACACTCCTTCATTAGTGAACCTAACTTCATAACCTTTTTCAACAATTTGTCCTACAGTTATCAGATTCTTAAGAATTGTAGGAACATACAAAACCTTACTCAAGAGAGTACTACCATCCTTGGCCTTCACTGATCCAATTGACTTCACATTGTGCTTTGTATTGTCACCTGTTTGAACTACATGATTAGTTACCTTATTCTCCAAATCAATCATCAAAGCTATGTTGCCACTCAGGTGATTGCTACACCGTGAGTCAATGTAGAAGACTCTTTGGTCTTCACTTTGCCTTTCACAAGTTGCATTCATTATCAATGTTGAATCCTCCTTCTGATATGAAGCATAATTGTAGTAGGTATTGTTGTATTGTTGACTTTGGAATCCTCTACCTGCATTTCTTCCAAAGTAACCTCTACTACCTCTACCTCTGAAATTACCTCTTTGATTTCTGCCACCTCTTCCTCTTGAATTAAAATTCTGATTATATCCACCATTACTCTGAGTATTATGCCAACATTCATTAGCTAAATGATTTGTCTTACCACAAATCCAACAAGCTTTGACTCCATCTTTATTACTCCTGCCTCTTCCTCTACCTTTGCCACCTCCTCTTCCTCTTAGGAAGTTAGCTTGGCTAGTTGTACCTTCATCTTCATTTATTTGTTGCTTCCGTTTGCTATTCTTCTTCTTATCCTTTGAATACATTGCTTGACCTGCACTTTTATCACTTTCACCTTTGACATCCTGCTCAAAGGTTAACATGTGTCCTAGCAACTGATTTAAGTCAGGAGTAAAATGATCAAGTGATAATTCAGTAGACAAAATGAATGGCTTCCATTTGTCATCACCTCTCAAACTTGTGAGGATTTGCCTTACCAATTTATCCTCCTCAATATCTTCATCAATTGCTCCTAATGCATCTGCAATGTCCTTCATCCTTGTTACATAATCTGAGATAGATTGAGAAGCCTTCTTGTTGAATGTGGTAAACTCTACCCACAAGGATGCCTTCCTTGACTTTGTGGTATTTTGGAAATGCTCCTCCAAAGCATTCCATATATCACTTGCACTTTCAAGACCTCTAATGTGAGGTAACAAGTAGTCATTAATTGCCATATAGATAATGCTCCTAGCTTGAGCATCTCTCTTCATCCAAATCTTCAAATCTGATAATTCCTCCCTAGTTGGAACACTAGGATCTCTGAACTAAGGCTTTTCTTCTTCACCTGTAATATAACCTATCAAATCTTTGCTCATAAGATGAGCTTCCATCCTCATTGACCATGCTGGATAGTTCTCTCTATCCAATTTCTCTAATTGAAGAGAATCTCCCATCCTTTCTTCACCTGTGTAATAAATTCTTCAAGCTTTATGAGGAATAAGGTTACCTTTACTTCGAATGAAGTTCCTTTTGTCTTCCTTGATATCTTCTGGCCTCCTTCTCAAGCTTTGCTCTCAAGCTTTCACCTTTTGAACCTTCAGGTGTTAAATTCTTTACAGCTGCAGCAGTCAAGGTCCTCCTTTCTTCAATTCTGATGCTTCGTGCTCTGATACCACTGATGGAGAGTGTTAATCTCCAAAAGAACAAGCTACTCTTGAAGTTAGAGCACCTCTATATCAAGAGTAACTCAAAAACTTCACCAATTTTAGAGGATCAATAATCAATTATCAAAGTTTTGATCAAGTGACTACACAGAAAGTCTGCTGCACATAACTCTCTCATTGACTTATCAAATGTGTAAAGTTTTTGACAAAACTTTGCACAAGGTGTCACCTATAGATTTCGCACCTTCTCCAAGTTAAATCATTCCAAAAGATTCAGTAGATCTTGAGAAATGATCTCAACAAATTACCTATGTCTAAAACTGTTCTTGTGAGAAGTCGATTCAGACACCTGTAACTTCTAACACTTGGTTCTCTCAAACTAGAACCCGTTTATGCAAATGCTTTTAGCCATAGATGGCTTACCTTGCAACTTAGATTTTGACTCCTTACTTGTGCAAAACTTTAAACTGTGCATTGAGAAATGATCAAATCTTTGACCATCGAGATTGCGCCTGTTTCAGACAACAGTCAACAATTCTTCACATAAAGGAAAACGTTTTCCATTCTCACTCAAACAGTAGATTAGACAAGGGTGCTTCTTGGCTCCTCGCTTTGCAATTGCGACATATGGTCTTAGTTGCTTGGTGGAGAGATGAGTGCCTTTAGGCACCATCAACGGCATTACCTTACCGAATATAATGAATCACTTTTGCCTAGGATTTTTTCAAAAGAAAAACACTAATTTCTCTTTATAATGATTAAAAGAGCTACAAGAACTTTAAGGTCTAAGATTAACCATAATAACTATGCTATCAAGTCCCATGTTTGGGCTCTCCCATGATTTATTCTTTACCAAGGATGTGAGGGGATATCCATGAACCAAACTCCTTAACTACATACTTTCCTTCCACAAATCAAATCCATTCCACTGAAGTATCTTGAGTCAAAAGAGGACTTTTACATAAGAGGATGTAGAGTCCATGTGTACACTATGGGTATCATAAGAGGAGGTAAAGACCATGTATAATTTACTCAAAATTTCTTGAACTATTGCATGCATAATTGATCTTTAGAGATTATTCTTGAAGTGTGAAATCAAAAGCCTAGAGAGAAAAAGGGTTTGAGCTTTATTTAGAACCCATTTTTTTTAAAAGAATTCAACAATTCCTTGAGATTCTCACTACAATGTTCATACATAAGCCAATAACAATGCAAATGGGAGCTATTTATTACAAAGCCCTAATTTTTGTTAGATTAACAATTATAATACTTGGAAATTTGAAGAAAAGCACTTGTTATGTTTGAAATTTAAGAAAATTTAGAACCTTGCAAGCCTATTTGATAAATTTTGACTTGAAATTGGAGTAATCTCAACTAGTATTGACTTGAAAAATTGAATTTCAGCTTCGTAAAACTAGTGTAGGTGGTTGTGGGAACGGATTCAAAACTAGAGGAAGAAATTCTTTGCAACGAAAACCCCCAAAAACAAAAAGATTCCTTCATATTTGAACCTTATGTTGAGAGTGACTTTCAAATGTAACAAATCTATTGTGAAAGTAAAGGGTTTTCATGAGGAGAATCTCCCAACATCTATGAAACATCTTTAGCTTTCCATAGATTGAACTAGAAAATTTTTGCGTCAAGTTCATCACTTAAGAAGTATCCTGAAGATCTGAAGTCAATTTGAAAGGATTCCTCAAAGCTTCATGTTGATAGCAAACATGTTCAATTTGATTAAAGAAAAGGAAACTTGTAGAAAAAGAAGGCGATTGGCTATGGTAGTTTAGGAGTATGTTGAACCATTAGTTTTATTAGTAAGATACTTTTTTCCATATATACAAGCTAGGGGGAAAAACCTCTTGAAGAGGGAAGAAAGTGCCCTTGACTGTCCTAAGTGTATTCATACACATCATTACCAAATTATATCAACATGGTCAAGTTCATCAAATGTCACTATCCTGGTAAACAATTCCTTATGTACGTAGTGTGGATTCTCTAAAAGACAAAGTATTTAGAAGAATTAGTGACTAAGGACTTGAATGTTCAAGAGGGAGATGATTTTGTAACCAATCCATGAGGGAAATCCATCCTCAATCAGATACTAACTCATACCTAGTACCTTGAGATTCCAAGCTCATGGATGTCTACCTAGTTGTTGGAACAAACATGGATTTATGGACTTTTACCTCCTTTAACAAGCAATGTCCTACTTCCATGATCATTTTAGAAATGAAAGATCCAACAAAGGAGCTCTTTGTTACTTGCATGGATACAAATCGACACAAGTATTGGAAGATGATAAAAGTGAAAACCCTATGTAAACTTATCTTGTTCTGTCTCCTTTTTGTTATCGAAGTCTCATAAAAAAAAAGTCTCCATAAGGAGGATCAAGAGGTAGAGCCCCAATGGGACTTTCAAGAGAAGACACATTGAATGGGGAAGACTTTGGTCCCTCTAATTGTTCTCGAAATCTCAAGTGGAGGAGCGTCAAGACAAGTGAATCCAAATCCATATATTAGAACTTAGATGAGAAGACCATCTCCTAACCCCCAAGTTGGTCAAAATGATGTCTTTCCATTTACCTCATGAGTATGGACAAAGGCTTCAACCCTCATAAGTTACCAGATGTATGTAAAAATGATTATCATGACAATTTTGATCTGCATATGCCAAAGTTCAAATAAGTGCTTAGATTGGAGTAAGTCAATGATTTCTTCATGCAATATGAAGCTTTTCGACTCTCATTGATTGGAACAACATTGATGTGATCCCAACCACTTGATAGAAAAGTATCTTAATATGTGAGTCATGTCCTAGAAAAGTTTTCTAGTGAGTTTTTGAATAGAGTTTCTCATCATGATACTCTTATCTAATCCATAAAAATAACTAGACCATTTACCCTTCTTCTAATAAATTTTGACAATGCGTAGGCCATTTTCCTACAACTTGAAAGGAACTTCCCCTGTCAAGACAAGATGATCTCTCTTTTGTTGGATGGAGTGCTAAGTGATGAACTGAGATATTTGGTCTACATAAAGTGCTTGCAAAAAATAAATGATTATAAAAAAGACTCTACCAATATGGAAGACAGTCTAGCAAAAGACCTCAAGCTCTTCCACCTATGAATGAAACATGATTATTTGTCCACAAGTGGCTCATAGATGTCATGTGTTGAGGAATTATGAGGCATGGTAACAAAAATAATTATGCTCAATAGCCCTCTAGCAATATAGCATACGAAGGTCCTAATTAACATATGTATCCACTGGAGAGGTGTTAACAATGTGGACCATCCTACACAAGAATATGCACTTTTGGATGTGTACCATCACCACCACCTACAGACAGAGGTGAACGTCAATATTGTTACTATGAGTGGACAACTCATGATTTTCTTGTTTACAACTACAATAAGAAACACATTTGAGAAGATCTTGCATATCAACCAATTCCATATTATCATGCACCACACAAACCACCAAAAGAATATGATAGAGTTCCATATTATCATGAACCATGGCCATGAATGGAGAAATAAAATCTTAATGCACCATGGGCAATTTTTTGGGAAAAACTACCTCTCCCATAGAACATACTTCTGTAAAGTTTACAAATTTCAAGGAAAATAATGAGAGAAAAAAGTGCCCATGTCTAGTGTTAGTCACATGAACAACCAAAAACTACTTACGAGCATGCAAGTGGAGAAGGATAGGGAATTGTTTCATCGATTTCTATTTAGATCCTACATCCTATATGTCTAGCTTGAGAGTGGAAATGTTTTAGGGTTATGCTAGGAACCTATAAGATTTATTTCTTTGCTAAATAATTGATGTATTTTGACAACTCTTTTGTAAAACCCATTTTGTTTGGTGAAAAAAACCTTTTAAATCCATCCTTTCAGTTTTTAATCCCCTAGTTTCTATTTAGATAAAAATTGAAAATACCTACCAGCAAATACAATCTATGAAAGAATGCCCATGTGATTTGGAAACTACTCTAACTCAGCCCTACAATATGAGAATTGGTGCTTGCCATCTAAAATTGCAACACAAACGCAAAATTTCATCTAGGAAAGATTATTGAGGAATTAGAGAAGTCTCGTGGTTAGCATAGGAGGAACTAGAAAATTTTGAGATGCACTTGTAAGGTGGAAATTCTAGCATATGTAAGACTAGAATGATCATACTCTATCTTGAATAATAATAGTCCTACAATTAAATATGTTTTGGCATATGTATTACTATTCTCAAAATCATTTTCCTTTATTATTATTGCAACCTTTGTCAATTAGTTGGTGTTTCTCTTTTGTTGTAGCACCCAACCATGATTTTTGTAAAGCCATATTTTTTGGGTTGTCTAATACTTATAGGTGCTATTTTGTGAGAAACACTAGGTAGTGTACTCAAGAATAGGTAGGTTCTCGAGATGAGAAGAATAGTTATGTATAATGCAAGAACATGCTACAATTGAGAGTTGGAAGTTTGCTAAGTTTAGATACATATCTTTTAGTCTGGCTAAACTATCCATAGTTGTATGTTAATATTGAATTAAACATTGTAGTTCTAGGAAAAGAGGAGGCAATCTATCCATTCAGGAAGGAAAGCCCACTTCCTTATGGAGTGGCCCACCTCTGGACCCCCCCCAAAAAAAGAGGAAGAGCTCAATATGGTCAAAGTAGGTATAAACAGCGAGTCGTAACAAACGAGAACTATGTCGTAAAAAGAGAACACTCTCGTCAAAAATTACATGTTTTCACCTCATTTTTGGAATTCCTTTACACCAGTATACATATATTACAAAAATGAGGTGAAAACAAGTAATTTTTGACATTTTTTGTCATTTTCTCAAAAAAAAAAGAGCTCAAAATGTAGTCAAAATTTCACTATATTAGGCATTGACGTGTCCCAAAATGTATATGATAAGACATTGACATGTCCAAAATCTATATGATAAGACATTGACATGTCTAAAATATATATAAGAATGTAGAAATCAATAGTTTTTACACAAAAAAACATTTTAGACATATCTTTAATGGGTGGATATCTGATTGTTATTCAAAATTGCTACAAAACATGGTTTCATTAACCAAAATACTTTGAGGCATTTACATAAGCACTAAAAATGTCTGAGAGCTTCAATGCAACTCACAACTTTGTCGATCTATGTCTACACCCTCATCATCTGATGCACTTGATTCAGTCTCATATTGTTGAGAGCTCTCTTCTTCTTCTTCTATATCCACAAGAGCTCTATCTTCATCCACGTACATACCAAATTCTGCAAGATCATGCACAACTCTTCTTGTTTTCCTATGATTTCCTGTACCACATACATCTGGAAGCTTTTGTTTTATCATGTTGATGGTTGCTTTCCTCAAGTGACCAGTTTTTGTCAAGGAAAAATCATAAACAAGAATATCTACATCATCCATTTTAAGAGTGGATGTGCTTCGAATATTCTTTTTCCTTTTTGAACCTGTTCGTTTAGTATCACACACCATTTCTAAGTTATATTTACCTGTGAATGCATTACTACTTTTAGTGTAATACCAATGCACCACCAAAGCCTCTATTCTTCTCTGATCAATATCTTTAGTTATCTCTAAAACCTTTGCAATCCAAAATGGTCTGGTAGCCTCATCACCATCAGCAAGTACTGCAATAAGCGTTCCAACATTTATCTCTATTAAATTTTGTATAATGCAAGAACATGCTACAATTGAGAGTTGGAGGTTTGCTAAGTTTAGATACATATCTTTTAGTCTAGCTAAACTATCCATAGTTGTATGTTAATATTGAATTAAACATTGTAGTTCTAGGAAAAGAGGAGGCAATCTATCCATTCAGGAAGGAAATCCCACTTCCTTATGGAGTGGCCCACCTCTGGACCCCCCCCCCCCCAAAAAAAAAAGAGGAAGAGCTCAATATGGTCAAAGTAGGTATAATAGATCTACTAGAGAACTTTGGTTATTTGGTGTTCATATAAATATATCTAAAATTTCCTTAGGTTGTAAGGATTAAAAGCTTGATGGGCACATTTGGGGACCACAATGGGATTCGATTGCTAGAGACGGTTGCAGAATACTAGTAAGTAGAAGCAAAAACATTGGCATTTGGCAAGATCCAGACAAGATTCTAGGATAGAGAGAGATTGATGGAGGTTGTGGCATGCCCAAAATGTATTTTGGCTAGACACATTTGCTACATGTAGAAGAGCAATCCGACATCCTAGGTGAAAGGAAGTTTCATAATCAATACTCCTAGGAGAAGATAAATCACCTTTATTTTTTGATTTCATAAGAGAAAGAAAAGAAGTTTGTCCTAGTTTTTGGTAAAATGGTCAGGATTTAGAAGTAATTAACAAAACTATCCAAAAAGCTTAGAGCTATACCACCAAATTTAGAAGTATCGATAGGTATTTTTTGGTAGACAACCGAACCCCACCCTATGTAGTTGTTGGCTAGCTTATCAATGGTCTTTCACGTCAATTATGTGACATAATGTGGGTTCATAAAGTCAAAGAGATTTGTTTGGATTATATTATCCCCATTGCACTAAAATTAGAAGCAAGCTTGGATTAGCCATGGCTAAGGGGGAATCTAATGAATTAAACAAGTATATAGACCCTATAGAGAAACTATTGGCCAATGCTCAAGTGGAACCTATAGAACCTCGTTAAAAATATATATATCACTTGATTTAAAAATTGCAAAAACACTAAAAATTCTTGAACCTTGAATTAATTGCATTGTGTTATTTGTGATGTTGCAAACCACATTACCACTAACAATATTCATAACATATGACGGGAAGCTTGAACCTCAACCACTCATCAAATAAGAATAGATTATTATTCTCAAACCATACCCTAGCCACAAACACCCCCCCTAAACCCAGAATATCCCCATAACCACAAGGTTCCTTTTGAAATTCCCACTATCCCCCTTGCCCCCATCTATGCTCCCCCAACTCCTTGTCAACAACAACAATATGCACAAACCTCAAACCGAACAACATACCCACCTTTTTAGGATAATTTGTAGCATCCACATCCATAGTATGCTTAGCTCCTCATCAATAGAGAATTATAGTTGCAATGAGATCATCAATATCGATATGACCAAAGGCTTAATTTTACTAATCGATTTTATAGAAATCAAAGGAATCAAGATTTCAAATACAAAGATGAACCTCCAAACTAGCATCAATAGTCTCAGAGACCACCACAATGTAACTTTTGCCTTGAAGAATGCCATATTTGAGCTAACTATGAACATGCTTGCAACTTTGACCAAAGATGGTTGAAATAGCAAGCAATTGGTGGCTATATGGTAAATTTAACTTATTTAGACCTAAGGTTATCATACTCCAAACCATATACAGTAAAACAACGCAAGACATATAAGGACACTGTTGATTTCAATACAAAAGCAAGAGGCAGTAAGGCTAAAGGCTACAATATGGTTGTAGGAAAATCCACCACAATTTTCCCTCCCCACACTAGATTTAGGAGAACCCTCCGCTGAGAAAACAATAATCAATGAAGCAGCATCCTCCAAATTCTCGAATTCAAACACCAATGAAGTCCCTAAAAAATGTATCCCCAACTATTTCAAAGCTCTATGGAGAAATTAGGAAGCTATTTTGAGGGCCCTCTAGACTACTCTATAAGTTCTTATTGAGATTCCACTCTAAGGGATACTTTCATTATGCATGGTCTTTAGTTAGGGATTATTATGATAAATATAAGTGAAGCTTAGTCTGACACCGTACATAACATAACATGGAGTGAAGTAGGTTTCATGGATCATGAAGTGCCCATGATTACATCCTGATACAATAACCACTTATAAACAAAGTTCTTATCAATGTTGGATCATGTGTAAATGTTTTTGCATTTAAAATTTGTATGATTTAAGATGGAAAAATATCAAGCCTTCTCCCTTTTTTTGTACAAGTGGCAAATCAGCATCATGTACAACCTCTAGGAATAATTAGGGATGAACTAATTACTATGCACAGAGTGACATTTAGGGAATTTTGTGGTATTGGATCTCACAGGATCAGAAGCTTATTACCATTTACTTATTAGGCAGCCTTGGCTTAAACATGCCAAATTAATACAATATTTCTTTTTCAACCAATTGTCTCTTGTGCAAGGGATGGTCAAGTATTGTTGGGGGATTCTTAAGTTTAAAGGGGCTTGAGTGTTAGTAGGACAAAGATGGAGAAGAAGAAGAAAGAAAAATTGCATCGGAAGCCTCTATGCCTTGAATATCATAACCCATTATAATAACTTTGCCTAGAGTAAGACAAAATGTTCTCTATGCTTAGTCATTTAAGCCAAATAAGTACACATACAAGTACACAAAATATCACAATACTTGTGTAGTCAACCTTTGCACCGATCCATCACCTTGTCCAGTAGCTTTCCCTTATGCACTCCTTGCACTCAAGGTTCCAACAAGGTTGAAGGCTTGGTCACTTCTACTGTCGATGTGCAACACCTCCTTGATGATACTTTTTCACACTTTAGTTGCTCTCTACACACTCTGTGCATACTTTGTCACCTTCTTCACACACTTTGTCTCTCTCTTTGCACATTTTTTCTCTCTGTGCACTCTCTAAGTCTGTGTGTCTTGCTCTCTCTTGCTCTCATAGTGTAGTGTATATCTCCAAGAATTCTCTTTTATGGTGTCAATTCCTCTTATGCACATCACTTCACTTCCTAAATACTTGTCTACCTTGATGCTTACTTTGTTATCCCAAGGATCTTCTAATGTAAAGAGCAATGAATCCCTATTTTGTCCTGTAGTGAATTTATAGAAAACAAAATTTAAATGGGGGGCCATACATAAGCTCTTGCATATTGTCTTCACTTCCTCTTCTCCACTTTTGATCTTAGCTTTTCCAAAATGTGTGCATAAGGAGGGATCACCTTGACCTTTCATAACCCTTGAAAAGCCTTAAACGCCCTTCAAAAAGACCTCTTTTCAACCTGTATTTAACTTTTCCTGCAAGACCATTGTGAGAAAACTACTTCTGCACTACCTATGCATCCATGTCCTTGGCTAGGTGGACCACATGTGCACCAATTTTCCAAGTCACCACTTTGAATGGATCAAAATTTGCCCACCACCTATTGGGGTCTCCATCCCGGAGAGGGAATAGCAAAACCATGATCAAAGATATGCCACCACAACACAAGTCTCTACAAAACTTTGAAAATAACATAAAAGCAACCTAAAAGGAGAAGGAAAGGGAACTTTTGCAAGGGAACATCAAAACTCGACTATAGATAGAGTAGCTAAAAGAGATGAAGAAATTGATGAGGAAGCAATGGAAAGGAGGGATAGTGGGGAATGGGTGCATTGGATAGTTTGCGGGAGGGGTCGGGGTGGGTCTTGGGTGAATAAGGAAGGGGCAGGGAGGAGAGAGGGATGGGTGTGGGTTAGCGGTGAAGAGAGAAGGGGTAGGGAGGTCAGGATGGGATCCGCAACAAGTAAAACGTCAGAAAATGAGAAGAGGCATTAAATGCATGGGAAAAATATGAAACATGTGGAAACATAAATAGTGAATGGACCATGTGAAACACATGTAGATGAGAAATCACATGTTTAATGTGGATAGAACTGATGGGGTTTGACCAAAAGAAGGAAAAATGTTTTGATTTTGGTGAAAATAAGATAAAAATGAGTTTAGAGGTGTTGAGAAACATGTAAATGACTCCAAGGCTGAAAAAATGGAACCCCCAAAGTGCAATCTAGAACCAGAGAGTATACATCTTTAAAAAACGAAAAAAATGCAGGCCATAGGATAAAATTTTATCCTATGATTTGTGTGTGTGTGGGGGGATCTAGAGAGAGGGAAGAGAGAGTGTGGGGGGATCGAGATAGGGGGAGGAGAGAGAGTGGGATGGGGATCTAGAAAGAGGGAGGAGAATGTTTTATTGTACTTTTCCAAGGGTTCAATCCTTGGATTTTGACTATCATCTTTGGTATATTTTGGCACTAAGTGCCCATCTTTGTAACTCAAAACATAAGAAAAAGGAGTATTCTCTCTCTGCTTGGGAGGCTAATCTAAGCTCCCAAGTGTGACTTTTTATCTGTGCAACATGATACTCTAAGTCCTCCTCTCGTATCAACTCATCTCGGTTTTTTATGCAAGTGTTGGGCTATTCTAAGCCCTTGATGGCATCTCTCTCGCATTATCTAGTGTATGGCTATTCTAAGCCTGCCCTCTCCAAGGTGTCTACTTTATTTTTGGTGCAAGTGTAGGGCTACTCTAAGCCCCCCCACCCCTACCCCAACTCAATTTTGTGAACCAATTTTTTTTACAAGTGTGGTAACTTCATTTCAATGGTGATAATGTCAATGTCAAACACAATGTCCTCAAGTCAATCATATTTACCCTCCTTTACGCCAATATTCATACCCAAAGATGAATGACTAAATGACATACATTATAACCTATGGAACGACACCATTAGGGCCTACCTCTATATAAACCTATTGTACAAAGTAGTTGAAGGCACAAAACAAGAGCCCGATAAGAAAATCAATCTAGAAGCTTGGAATATATGGAATATAAAGGACAAGCGAGCATTAGGCCAACTTCTCCTTGCATGTGATGAATTGACAGAGGGTCACATCACTGCATGTAAGACTTCAAAAGAAGTTTCAGATACTCCATAAAATCTATATAAAGATAAAACACCTTCTATGATTTATACTCTAGAGGTTGAGTTTCACAATCTCACTATACGTCCACAACACACCATCACAAAAGTAATAGCCCGATTCAAAGATTACCAAAGAAAGTTGGCACTTTGTGGAGGCAAGATCTCAAGTGAAGACATGGCCATTATGTTACTCAACAAGCTTCCTAGGTCTTATGAGACTTTTGCGACCACTCTATACAACACAGGTCAAGAACTAACTTGGGAAGATGTTCGTCGACTTTTGCTCCTCCACACCTCGCGAGCAAAGTCAGCTTCCTCATAAGAGACAGCCATGAAGGCTAAGGGACCCTTCCACAAGGGCAAACATGCTAGTCATAATATTAGCAATGCACACAAGCAAGGTTCCAACACTTCGATGAAGAAGTTTAGTTGTAATTTCTCTAGAAAAACGGGGCACTTGGAAAAATTTTGCTACAAGATGAAGCGCACATCAAAGCTTTCTAGTTCCAAGAACCCATCAAAACCATCTGAACATAGGTTTCAATGTTCTAGTGAAGACTTGTTTATTTCCACAGAGGCCAATGCCCTAGTAACTTCAATTTCATCTCAAGAATGGATCTTTGATAGTGGAGCGACATCACATGTGTAAGGATCAGGATTCTTTTCAAGGGATTGAGGACCATACTGGCGAAGTTTACCTAGGCAACAACAAGAGCCTATCCATCAAAGGGAAAGGCAAAGTACAAATCACCAATGACTGAGGGGATTGCAAATCATTATCCAATGTCTTATTTGTTCCTAACTTGTGCATGAATTTACTATCAGTCAAGGCCATCATCGATCACGATAAACAAGTGTTATTTGATAACACTTCAAGAAGTTGATTGACCCTAAAACCAAAGACATCATCGCACAAGACGTAGAAGACAAAGGGCTATACAAACTCTCTTGCTTTCTATCTAAGGAGTCGCATTCCAATTTGTGGCATCAAAGGTATGGCCACACTTCATATTTACCAAGGATTTCCTCCTCTTAGATAGTTAAAGGATTGCCCAAGATCAGGCAAGTCAATGATGTCTACCAAGCTTGCACCCGAGGCAAGCAACACAGGGCTCCCATTCCCAAGGAGGCTTCCACAAGAGCTAGGAACCCTTTAGCCCTAATCCATATGGACCTTTGTGGACTTATGGATACCCCTTCCCTTAGCCTACTTCTTTCTTCTAATAGATGACCACTTTTGATACATTTGTGTATATATTTTGAAGTCAAAGGTAGATACTTTCTCTAAGTTTCTAGAATCAATCACCCAAGTTGAGAGTGAAGCGTAAAAAACAATCAAGATTATTCGATCAGAGGGTAATGGTGAATTCATAAATCATGACTTTGATAATTTCTTAAAGCGAAAAGGGATAAAAAGAAAAGTCACTCAACCACACACTCCATCCTACAATAGAGTAGCTGAATGAAAGATCCAGTGTGATGGAAATGGCATGAACCACACTTCATAACAAAGAATTATCCTACAAGTTTTGGGCAGAAGTAGTGCACACTGCCGTACACATACTCAATCGAGCCTTCACTAGTGCATTGCACAACAAGACACCCTTTGAAGCCTACTATGGAAGAAAGCCTAATGTCAACTACTTTTGAGTATTTAGAAGTGAAGCATTTGTCCATATGCCAAAAGAAGATCGAAGTAAGCTATAGTCCAAGTCTAAAAAGCATATATTCATTGGCTATAGTGAGCAATCAAAAGCATATAGACTATATGATCTTGAAAACCACTCCATCACAATTTCAAAAGATGTAAACTTTAATGAAGCTTCAAGATACTCAACCAAAGATCCAAATACAAGTCTCAATCCGCCCATATACATTCCAAAGGGAGGCACAATCTTTTCAAAACACACGTCAGATGTAAGTACTTCACATCTACCTAGAAGATCACAAAGGCTCATTGAAAAGTAGCAAGGAGAACAAAGTCATTATGTTAATTATGCTTGGATCCATCAAATCTAGTAGATTCTAGAGCCTTCTAACTACAAAGAAGCTCAAGGAAAACTTGAGTGGGAAGAAGTTGTGCAAGTGGAAATGGATGCAATCGAGAAGAACAATACCTGGACACTTGTTCCTAAGCCCACAAATCATCAAGTAGTAGGAGTTAAGTGGCTCTATAGAGTTAAGTACAAGTCAAATGGCACATTAGACAAGTACAAAGCATGACTTATAGCTAAGGGATATAAGCAAAAACATGGCACTGATTATGAAGAAACCTTTGCCCCTAGTGCAAGGTTTACCAATATTTGAATCATTCTAGCACTAAGTGCACATTTGAAGTGGCCCATCTATCAGTTGGATGTCAAAAGTGCTTTTCTCAATGGAGATCTTCAAGTATATGTTGAACAACCTGAAGGCTTCATGATTAAAGGAAAGGAAGATCAATTCTACAAGCTTCACAAAGCACTTTACAGAATTAAGCAAGCACCCAGGGCCTGGTATGAAAGATTCACAAGTTCTTTGAAGATAAAGGATTTCAAAGAAGCAATGATGATGCAAACTTATACATTTAGCAAAACGAGTCCTTAGTGGCCATCATCATTCTCTTTTTAAATGACTTGATCTTGACAAGCTCAGATGAAGAATGCATCCAATTCATCATCCCACAACTTCACCTTGAGTAATCTATGAGAGATCTTGGACTACTTCACTACATATTAAGTATGGAAGTTGGGCAAACAAAAGAAGGCATATTCCTATCATAGAAGAAGTACTACTATGGTCTTCTTTCCAGATATAACATGGACTAGTGTCACTCAACATCTATACCACTTGATCCAAATATCAAGCTTAAACTAGAGGATTCATCATCACTTGTGGATGTGCATACTTATCGACAACTTGTTGGCTCATTAGTCTACCTTGTCAACACTAGGCCAGATATTGCCTATGTAGTTGGTATACTCATTTAGTTTTCACATTAGCCTTGATAGACACATTGGGATGCTGCTTAGAGACTACTTCGATACCTTGCCCTCACCCGACATCATGGTCTTTGGTATAGAGGGGGCATCGAACTCACCGGATATTCAGATTCAGATTGGGTTGGTGATCCTCATTCTCGACGGTCCACTTTGGGGTACATATTCTTGCTTGGCTCAGGACCTATCTCTTGGGCAAGTAAGAAGTAGCCTATAGTTTCTCTGTCATCCACCGAGGCTAAGTACCAAGCATTCAATTTTGTAGCATGTGAGAACATCTAGCTTTGACGATTATTATTTGACATTGGTGTTTTGTAGGTCACTCTGACATGCATCCGTATAGAAAACCTATCTGCTTTGGCCATCCCCAAGAATCCCGTGTTCCATGCTTGGACAAAACACATCGAGATCCAGTACCATTTCATCCGCAAGAATCTCATCTCTCAGGAGATTATTCTAGAGGAGTGTATCTCTCAAGAGAACCTAGCAAAACATGTTCATGAAGGCTCTACCTCTGTAGCCACTCCAAAATGGATCTCTAGAGGGGGTGTTGATGACATGATTGCTCCTACATCATCTACATTTGTATCCACATGATTGCATTGTTGGTGCAGACCAATCACCAATTGAAGTTTGGAAGACAAAAGATGAAGATAAGATCAATTCTTGAAGATTAGAAGATGGTTACATTCACAGGTTGAAAGAAATGTACACATATGTACATTAGTTAAGACATAGGTTACTTATACTTATGCTTTGACATAAGTTTGTACATATTTGCCTATAAATACTTTGAAAAATTGTTGGGGCAAGAAGGAGAGACAAGAGGAGACAATAGCAGAGTATGAGAATAGTGCATTTGTAAGTTGTAAGACACATTAGAGTTCATAGAATGAGAAGAAGTCTCTCTCACAACTGAATTCTGATTTTCTGAGGAATAGAAGAAAAGTTGCGCCCGAAGTTTTTCGTGTTTTCTCCTTCTGTGGTAAAGCTTTTGTGGAATGCTTTTGTACAAGTCTAAGTCTAGAGTTGATAGATCTCTGTATAAAGTTTTAGCTTCCAATTGTGATCATGCTAAGAGAATTGTGTGTAGGAACATTCATATGTAAAGAATGTTCACAGTCTCCTGAAACAGGTGCAGATTTCGAGTTCAATGAAATGAGTAGTGCTCAGTGCACAGTGTAAAGTTTTACACATATCATAGCTCAAAATCTAAGTTGAGAGATAAGCTATCTACAGCCAAAAGGATTTGATAAAACGGGTTCGACATTGTGAGAACTAAAGCTAAGAAGTTAGGGGTGTCCAAATCGACTTCTCAGAAATGCAGATTTAGACATAGGTAACTTGTGAAGTAGATTTCTCAAGATCTACTGAATCTTTTGGAGTGATTTGACTTGGAGGAGGTGCCCAATCTTTAGGCGACACCTTGTGCAAAGTTTCATAAAAAACTTTACACATTTACTCAGTCAATGAGAAAGATATATGCAGCAGACTTTCTGAGTAATTTCCTTCTTCACAGTTTGTTCAAGAATTTGATATTTGGTCATTGATCTCTTAAATTGGTGAAGGTTTTGACTTACTCTTGATATAGAGGTGTTCTAAGTTCAAGAGTAGGTTGTTCTTTTGGAGATTAACACTCTCCATAAGTGGTATCAGAGCAGGAAGCATCAGAATTGAAGAAAAGGAGGATCCCGACTGCTGCAGTTGCAAAGAATTCAACATCTGAAGGATTAAAAGGTGAAAGCCTGAAGGAAAAGCTTGAGAAGGAGATCATACGACATCAAGGAAGTCAAAAGGAGTGTCATTCGAAGTAAATGTAACCTTATACTTTATAAAGGTTGAAGAATTCAATATACAGGTGAAGAAGGATGGGAGTTTCTCTTCAAATAGAGAAGTTGGATAGAGAAAACTATCCTGCATGGTCAATGAGGATGGAAGCTCATCTAATGAGCAAAGATTTGATAGCTTACATTACAGGTGAAGAAGAAAAACCACAATTCAGAGATCCTAGTGTTCCAACTAGGGAGGAATTAACAGATTTGAAGAATTGGATGAAGAAAGATGCTCAAGCTAGGAGTATCAATTATATGGTAGTCAATGATTACTTGCTACCTCACATTAGAGGTCTTGAAAGTGCAAGTGATATATGGAATGCTTTGGAAGAACATTTCCAAAACACCACAAAGTCAAGGAAGGCATCTTTATGGGCAGAATTTACAACTTTCAAGAAGAAAGCCTCTCAATCCATTTCAGATTATGTAACAAGGATGAAAGACATTGCAGATGCATTAGGAGCTGTTGATGAAGATATTGAGGAGGATAAATTGGTAAGGCAAATCCTTACAGGTTTGAGAGGTGATGACAAATGGAAGCCATTCATTTTGTCTACAGAATTATCACTTGATCATTTCACTCCTGTTTTAAATCAGTTGCTAGGTCATATGCTAACATTTGAGCAGGATGTTAAAGGAGATGGTGACAAAAGTACATGTCATGCAATGTACTCAAAGGACAAGAAGAAAGCTAACAAAGGAAAGCAACAATCAGGTGAAGATGAAGGCACAACTAGTCAAGCCAACTTCCTAAGAGGTAGAGGAGGTGGCAAAGGTAGAGGAAGAGGCAGGAACAACAAAGATGGAGCCAAAGCATGCTGGATTTGTGGTAAGACAAATCATTTAGCTAATGATTGTTGGCATAATAATCAAAGTAATGGAGGATACAATCAGAACTATAATTCAAGAGGAAGAGGAGGCAGAAATCAAAGAGGTAATTTCAGAGGTAGAGGTAGTAGGGGTTACTTTGGAAGAAATGCAGGTAGAGGTTTTCAAAGTCAACAATATAACAATACCTACTACAATTATGCTTCAGATCAGAAGGAAGATTCAACATTGATAATGAATGCAACTTGTGAAAGGCAGAGTGAAGATCAAAGAGTCTTCCACATTGACTCAGGGTGTAGCAATCACCTGAGTGGTAATATAGCCTTGATGACTGATTTGGAGAATAAGGTATCTAATCATGTTGTTCAAACAGGTGACAACACAAAGCACAATGTGAAGTCAATTGGATCAGTGAAGGCCAAGGATGGTAGCACCTTATTGAGTAAGGTCTTGTATGTTCCTACAATTCCTAAGAATTTGATAAGTGTAGGACAAATTGTGGAAAAAGGTTATGAAGTAAGATTCACTAATGAAGGAGTGTTTGTGGAAGACCCTAGCAATGGGTATAAAAAAATTGTTTCAGGGAAGAAAGAAGGAAGATTGTTCACATTGAAGATTCAAGGTAATGTTGGTCATGCCTTGTTCACTTATGGAGGACATAAGATCTCTGAGTTAGATCTTTGGCACAAGAGACTTGGACATATCAATGAAAGAGGTATTAAAGACATGATTAATAATGGTTCAGTGCTTGGATTGCCTAATGTTGCAGGTCAACATATGACATACAGATGTGAGGCATGTCAATTAGGTAAGGCTCATAAGCAACCCTATTCCAAGCATGGGTTTATGTATTCAGAGAAACTTGAGTTGGTACACACAGATGTGTGGGGACCATCAAAGGACTTCAGTATCAATGGCTCAAGGTATTATGTGATTTATGTTGATGATGCTACCAGATGGATCACTATCTATGTGATTAAAGATAAGTCAGAAGTATTCAATACAAACATTATCATATGTATGCAGAGAGAATTACAGGACATAAGTTGAAAAGACTAAGGTCAGATGGAGGGGGAGAGTATTTTTCTAATGAGTTCAGTGATTACTTGTGGAATGCAGGTATAAAAAGAGAGGTTACTTGCAGGTACTCTCCTCAACAAAATGGTGTAGCAGAAAGGAGGAATAGGACTCTTGTTGAGTTTGCAAGATCCATGATGAAGGAGAAAAATTGCCCAAATTATTTGTGGGCTGAGGCTGTAAATACAGCTACTTATTTGGTTAATAGGCTACCTTGTAAAGCCTTGCAGGGTATGACACCATATGAGGCATGGTGGGGTAAGAAACCTACACTAGACCATCAAAGTATTTGGATGTTTGGCCTATGCATATGTGCCAACACAATTAAGGCACAAATTGGAACCTAAAGCTGAAAAATATGTGTTTATTGGTTATGATGATAAGCAGATGGGATACAGGTTGTGGAATCCATCCACAAAACATTTTCTTGTATCAAAAGATGTTACATTTGATGAGCAAGGTACTTGGTATGCAGGTACTATCAATATCAATACAGATGATGAAGAAATTGTGAGCCAAAGGAAAGGTAAATCAAAGGTTCAGATATTTGATGAGCAAGAGAATAATGAAGTGCAGGTTGAAGTGGAAGAAACACCAAGATTTGATCCTGAATGTGAAGAACCAGAAACCTCAAGAAGTGGAGAACTTAGGAGGTCTACAAGGAACAAATGGCAACCTACAAGGTATAGCTATGATACTTCATTCTTGACTACCAAAGATTATGCTTACATGGTAAAAGCAGATGAAGCCCCTTCTACATATGAAGAGGCAAAAGGTAAAGAAAATTGGGAGAAAGCTATGCAGGAAGAATATGATGCATTGATGGAGAATCAAACATGGGATTTGGTTCCAAAGCCAAATAGCCAGAAGATCATTGGATGTAAGTGGGTTTATAAGACAAAAAGATTTGCAGATGGAAGTGTGTCTAGGTACAAAGCTAGACTTGTTGTGAAAGGGTTTGCTCAGACATATGGTATTGATTATGATGAGACTTATAGTCCTGTGGCAAAGATGACAACCATCAGGACACTTATAGCAATTGCTGCATGCAAAGGTTGGAAATTATGTCAATTATATGTGAAGAATGCTTTTTTGAATGGTTACATTTCAGATGAAGTTTTCATGGAGCAACCTCAAGGATTCAGAGATGGAAGATATCCAGATTATGTGTGTAAGCTCAAGAGAGCTTTATATGGCTTGAAGCAGGCCCCAAGCGCATGGAACTATAGACTTGTAAAGTTCCTAAAAGAACTTGGATTTCAAGTATCAAAAGCAGATAGTAGCTTGCTTGTCAAAGCAAGTGATGATGGGTTTATTTACATGTGCATATATGTTGATGATATCATTCTTACAGGTACAGATGAGAAAGGCATTCAAAGTCTAAAGAAGCAAATGGAGAAAGAGTTCAAAATCAGTGATTTGGGAGATTTGTCATACTTCTTGGGCATGGAGATTTCATACACTCAACATGGAGTGTATGTGACTCAAGAAAGGTATTTGAGAAACTTGTTAATCAAGTTTAAAATGAATGATTGCAGGGTAGCACCTACTCCAATGGAGGTGAATCACAAATTAAGTAGATTTGGAGGTGAAGAGTTCAAGGACATGAAGCAATATCAGAGTTTGGAAAGAGCATTGGATTGCAGGTCAAAGAGTGGTGAGGTACATTAAGGGTACACTCAAAGAAGGTAATCCAGATGATAGAAGGTCAACCTATGGATACATGTGTTATGTGGGAGATAAGCTAATCTCCTGGTGCTCAAAGAAGCAACATACAGTTGCTTTGTCATCTACAGAAGCAAAGTACAAAGGCATGGTTGAAGCTGCAAAAGAAGTGATATGGCTTAAGACTCTCATGAAGAGTTTTGACACTATACAGAGCATACCTATTATTTATGGTGATAACATGAGTTCATTATATCTAGCTGCTAATCCTGTTTTTCATGCCAAGACCAAACACATTGAGATACAGTATCACTTTCTAAGAGAGAAGGTGATGGATACGGAGATTGAAGTCATACATACTTCAACAAAAGATCAGATAGCTGATATGCTTACAAAGAGCTTGGATGGACCAAAGTTACAGAAGTTTAAAGACATGGCAGGCATAAACAAGATAAGAGAAACCTCAATTGATGATTGAGGGGGAGTTGTTGGTGCAGACCAATCACCAATTGAAGTTTGGAAGACAAAAGATGAAGATAAGATCAATTCTTGAAGATTAGAAGATGGTTACATTCACAGGTTGAAAGAAATGTACACATATGTACATTAGTTAAGACATAGGGTACTTATACTTATGCTTTGACATAAGTTTGTACATATTTGCCTATAAATACTTTGAAAAATTGTCGGGGCAAGAAGGAGAGACAAGAGGAGACAATAGGAGAGTATGAGAATAGTGCATGTTGTAAGACACATTAGAGTTCATAGAATGAGAAGAAGTCCCTCTCACAACTCAATTCTGATTTTCTGAGGAATAGAAGAAAAGTTGCGCCCGAAGTTTTTTGTGTCTTCTCCTTCTGTGGCAAAGCTTTTGTGGAATGCTTTTGTACAAGTCTAAGTCTAGAGTTGATAGATCTTTGTATAAAGTTTTAGCTTCCAATTGTGATCAGGCTAAGAGAATTGTGTGTAGGAACATTCATATGTAAAGAATGTTCACAGTCTCCTGAAACAGGCGCAAATTTCGAGTTCAATGAAATGAGTAGTGCTCAGTGCACAGTGTAAAGTTTTACACATATGATAGCTCAAAATCTAAGTTGAGAGATAAGCTATCTACAGCCAAAAGGATTTGATAAAACGGGTTCGACATTGTGAGAACTAAAGCTAAGAAGTTAGGGGTGTCCAAATCGACTTCTCAGAAATGCAGATTTAGACATAGGTAACTTGTGAAGTAGATTTCTCAAGATCTACTGAATCTTTTGGAGTGATTTGACTTGGAGGAGGTGCGCAATCTTTAGGCAACACCTTGTGCAAAGTTTCATAAAAAACTTTACACATTTACTCAGTCAATGAGAAAGATATATGCAGCAGACTTTCTGAGTAATTTCCTTCTTCACAGTTTGTTCAAGAATTTGATATTTGGTCATTGATCTCTTAAATTGGTGAAGGTTTTGACTTACTCTTGATATAGAGGTGTTCTAAGTTCAAGAGTAGGTTGTTCTTTTGGAGATTAACACTCTCCATCATGCATCTCCATTTTGTATCCAAGAGGCACTGCATTTCTAGTTTATTTCCATTTTATATTTTATCTCTTTTGTATTTGGGTAACTTGCAATTTTCTTCTACCATTGTATTCATTCTCCTTTGAGGGGAATTATCCCACTTGAGATGTACTTTGGAGAGCCCCTCAGACATAGCTTTATACTCTGCTTCTGTGGATGACAAAGCAACTATATGTTGCTTCTTAGAACACCAAGAGATTAATTTATCTCCCACATAACATAGATACCCATAGGTTGATCTCCTATCATCAGGATTACCTACCCAATCTATATCACTATATATCTTTATGTTTGTATCTGATGTGAATCCATAATACAAACCTTCTTTGAGTGTACCCTTAATATATCTTAGCACCCTTTGTCCTGCAATCCAATGTTCTTTCCTAGGACAATGCATGAATTGAGACAACACTCCAACTGCATATGACAAATCAGGCTTAGTTAATGTAGCATAGATTAAACTACCAACCAGACTTTGATATAGCTTCATGTCCTTGAAATCTTCTCCTCCATATCTGCTCAATTTGTGATTCACCTCCATTGGAGTAGATGCTACCGTGCAATCTTCCATTTTTAACTTGATAAGCAAGTTATTCAAATACCTTTCTTGAGTCACATATACTCCATGTTGAGTATATGAAATCTCCATGCCCAAGAAATATGACAAGTCTCCCAAGTCACTGATCTTGAACTATTTCTCCATTTGCTTCTTAAGACTTTGTATGCCCTTCTCATCTGTACCTCTAAGAATTATGTCATCAACATATATGCACATATAAATGAACCCATCATCACTTGCTTTAACAAGCAAGCTACTATCTGCTTTAGACACTTGAAAACCAAGCTCCTTCAAGAACTTCACAAGCCTATAATTTCATGCCCTTGGGGCCTGCTTCAAACCATACAAAGCTCTCTTGAGCTTACATACATACTGTGGATACCTTTTATCCTTGAAACCTTCTGGTTGCTCCATGAAAACATCATCTCAAATGTAACCATTTAGAAAAGCATTCTTTACATCTAATTGACATAGCTTCCAACCTTTACATGCAACAATAGCTGTGAGAGTCCTTATAGTTGTCATCTTTGCCACAGGACTATAAGTCTTATCATAATCTATACCATATGTCTGAGCATACCCTTTCACAACAAGTCTAGCTTTATATCTAGACACACTTCCATCTGCATACCTCTTTGTCTTGTAGACCCATTTACATCCAATGATCTTCTGATTATTTGGTTTAGGAACCAAATCCCATGTTTCATTCTCCATCAGTGCATCATACTCTTCCTACATAGCTTTCTCCCAATTTTCCTTACCTTTTGCCTCTTCATATGTAGAAGGGTCTTCCTCTGTTTTCACCATATAAGCATAATCTTTAGTGGTCAAATATGAAGTATCATAGCTATACCTTGTAGGTTGCCATTTGTGCCTTGATGATCTTCTGAGTTCTCCACTCCTTGAAGTTTTAGGTTCATCACATTCTGGATCAAACCTTGACATTTCTTCAACTTCAACTATTTCTTCATTGTTCTCTTCTTCATCAAATATTTGAACCTTTGATTTAGCTTTCTTATGGTTTAATGTTTCTCCATCACATGTATTAATGTAATTGTACATGCATACCAAGTACCTTGCTCATCAAATGTAAAATCCTTTGACACAAGGAGTTGCTTTGTGGATGGCCTCCACAACCTAAAACGCATCTGCTTATCATCATAACCAATGAGCACATACTTTTGAGCTTTAGGTTCCAATTTATGTCTCAATTGAGATGGAACATATGCATAAGCCAAACATCCAAATACTTTGCAATGATCTAAGGTAGGTCTCTTACCCCACCATGCCTCATAAGGTGTCATACTCTGCAAATCTTTACATGGTAACCTATTAACGAATTATATGGCTGTATTTATAGCCTCAACCCACAAATAATTAGGACATTTTTTCTCCTTCATCATTGACCTTGCAAACTCAACAAGAGTTCTATTTCTCTTTTTTGCTACACCATTTTGTTGAGGAGAGTACTGGCAAGTAACTTCCCTTTTTATACCTGCATTCCACAAGTAATCATTGGACTCAATTTTTGCCCTGAAACTCTTTTTGCATACACATGGTAATGTTTAAATGTATTGAACACCTTTGATTTATCTTTGATCACATATATGGTGATCCACTTGGTAGCATCATCAACATAAATCACATAATATCTTGAACCATCAATGCTAAAGTCCTTTGATGGTCCCCACACATTTGTATGTACCAATTCAAGTTTCTCTGAATACATGAAACCATGCTTATTATATGATTGCTTATGACCCTTACCTAATTGATATGCTTCACATATGTATGTCATGTGTTAACCTACAACATTAGGTAATCCAAGCACTGAACCATTGTTTATCATATGCTTAATACCTTTCATTGAAATGTCCAAGTCTTTTGTGCCAAAGATCTAACTCAGAGATCTTATGTCCTTCATAAGTGAATAAGGCAGGACCAACATTGCCTTGAATCTTCAATGTGAATAGTCTTCCTTCTTTCTTTCCTGAAACAATTTGTTTATACCCATTGCTAGGGTCTTCCACAAAAACTCCATCATTAGTGAACCTTACTTCATAACCTTTCTCTACAATTTGCCCTACACTTATCAGATTCTTTGGAATTGTAGGAACATACAAAACCTTACTCAAAAGAGTGCTTCCATCCTTGGCCTTTAATGATCCAATGGACTTCACATTGTGCTTTGTGTTATCACCTGTTTGAACTATATGATAAGTTACCTTATTCTCCAAATTAGTCATCAAAGCTATGTTGCCACTCAGGTGATTGCTACACCCTGAGTCAATGTAGAAGACTATTTGATCTTCACTTTGTCTTTCACAAGTTGCATTCATAAGCAAGGTTGAATCCTCTTTCTGATCTGCAGCATAGTTGTAGTAGCTATTATTGTAGGATTGACTTTGAAGACCTCTACTTGCATTTCTTCCAAAGTAACCTCTACTACCTCTACCTTTGAAATTACCTCTCTGATTTCTATTACCTCTTCCTCTTGAATTAAAGTTTTGATTATATCCTCCACCATTCTGATTGTTATGCCAACATTCATGAGCTAAATGATTAGTCGTACCACAAATCCAACAAGCTTTGGCACCATCTTTATTGCTTCTACCTCTTCCTCTTCCTTTGCCACCTCCTCTTCCTCTTAGGAAGTTGGCTTGGCTAGTAGTGCCTTCATCTTCATTCAATTGTTGCTTGCCTTTGTTAACCTTCTTCTTGTCCTTTGAATAAATTGCTTGACCTGTACTTTTATCAACATCACCTTTGATATCCTGCTCAAAGGTTAGCATATGTCCTAGCAACTTATTCTAATCATAAGTAAAATGATCTAGTGACAACTCAGTGAATAGAATGAATGGCTTTCACTTATCATCTCCTTTCAAACCTGTGAGAATTTGTCTTACCAATTTATCCTCTTCAATATCTTCATCAACTACTCCTAATGCATCTGCAATCTCTATATACACACGATTGTCCTTCATCATACCTATAGGAATACAATGTAAATGCTAAATTATATACATGTCTGTGCATATTTTCTTTGATCACCATGCTTCGTATATATGTGTACAAGATATTGACTAATTATATTCTACAATCCATAGGAAACTAGAAGTTATCCATCACCCTCTCCTTCTTACATCATCAACACATCGATACCTCTGTTGCGTTGTAGGGTATGCACACACCCACAATTGTGCATAGGAACCCTCCCTAGACCAAAATAACATCTCTTTTTGTATCTACTTAGGATTTCACATAACTACCCTCCCTTAGACACTTTCTAATATTTCTCCTAAAAGTAAAGCTTGGGAAGCCTTGTAAATGCTCACATCTTTTGAAGAAGCATAGAAAAATCCCCACGCGCACGTTTCTCCTTTATTGTGAGATTTGAAATATGTGAAAGGATCTTCTTGAGATATGACAGTTAGGCATGTGCTCCTTTTTGACTAGTCAAAAGGAGCACATGGGGGAATTGAGGTGAGCCTACAAATAGAGGCTATTTCTTGTAAAGAAGAGGTCCCTTGGCCATGGCCTTGGCCTCCATGCTAATGGAATGAAGGATCATTTGGCTTCCACATTTCTCCTTGTGTGCTAGGCATTGATCCATGTGTGTGGGTTTGGCATTTGGGGTTGTCTTGTGTGTGAGCATTGCCCTCCCTTGTTCCTTTTGACGTTGGCCATGGTGCCATTGTTCGTGGACGTGGGTGTGTGTGCGTTGTTTTCACTTCTTGCAACTCCTCTTGGAAGAGCCTCTCACTTCCATGTGAGGCGGTTAGGGTCTGTTGCTCCCCTTTTGTCAACATTTTGGCGCCGCTGCCGGGGACGTCGACCTTTAGCCATTGGGTTTTTTCAAGCTTGCCATGCCTACACTTTGTGGATGCACCTCACACTTGGATTGAGTTGTGGATGCGTGTGGCCTTCGGTTGGTTAAGGGTACCCCTTATTTCTCATTTTGAGTAGTGTAGGTCTTTATTTTTGTTTGTTGCACAAAAAACAACCCCCAACCCCCTTCTCTCTCTTACTCTCACATATACACACCCCATACACTCATTGTGGCACCCCCCCATCTCTATCATTTCTTGTTGTGGGTGTTTGTTTTGGGTTGGAGGAGAGGAAGATTTTCTCTTCTCGATCCCTCCTTCTTCTCAAGTTTCTGTTCAAGAAATCCCAAAAAGATTTTTTTTTCGGTTTTGCTTTTTAAGTTTCCCAAATCCTCGCGTGACCACCTCTTACGAATCTCATTGAAACCATCTTGCTGGAGGTCCACTTCCACATAAACCTAGTAATGGGGCATCTCTTCGCGCTCTCCTCCATAACTCTCAGGTGAGGTGGGGGGGGTGTCGTGGTGTGTGTCCGTATCCTCTTTATTGCAGCCTTCTTCATTGTGGATGAGGGAATTCTGTTGCGTGAATGTAAGAAGAGGAAGGAGTTTCTTTTCTCCCTCTTTCCATCTCTGCCCGATTTCATGGGTGAGCTCCCTTTGTGAGCTCCCCGCTCAGGAGGCATCATCAATCTTCGGACTATTGCGACTTCATATCTGCGGCGTTGTGCATTGTTGGCTTCCCCCTCTCGGTGTATGTTTGTCAGGGTTGAGCATCGACCGCTCCCCCTTGTGCTTCAGGGTCTTTCATCCTGCGGGTGTTATTTGCAATATGCATTTGACAGATAAATATAATTGGATGCTAAGATTGGGGGGTTATTTGGGGCTCATTCCTCGAGAGAATTGTTGTGTAGCTTTACACCTGTGGCTAGGTTTGAAGTTTTTCTGCATAACAGTACATGCTTGGGGTTGATCTATGGGACTTTGGTCCCTAAGCTTTCCATCCTAGATACTATAATAATACTCTGATCGATGGATCATATCACCTCGGTATTATGTTCACATGACAAATTAAAATCAGATTGCTTCTATGTAGGTACAGGTACTGTTGGTGAATGACATTAGGTCAAGATTGGCCAACTGGAATTCTGCCTAGGACTACACCAATCTTACTTTTGATCCTTGTTAATGTCATAATTTTACTCCACATCATCACCTGTGGTTGTTTTGGGTTCATACTTTGACCGTGCAGTTCACATAGTTGGGAGAGAATAATTGGATGCTTTCTATTCTTTGGACATTGGTGCATGAGAATTAAATCATATGTTTACTATATGTATGGCCATCCTATATTACGATAATTGACTTTTTTGAATGAAAATATGCTAGTACAAGCTTTTTTGAGAACTAGAAGGCCATGGACTCTTTGGAGCTACTTTTTTGTAGGATTATGATGATCTTCATGTCCAACCATGATAACCCCTATCACTACCATATAGGGGTAGCTATGGCAACATAGATCTTCAAGAGGATGTCTCTCTAGAAGAAAAGTCTTGCAGATGAGGATGCCCTGAAGTGGAAACTATAATTTCAGTAAATGTTTATTTTTTTGATAGATGTAGTCTACTTGCTTTTTGCATTTTATTTCAGGTTTGGGAGCTGTTGAAGAAGGCATTTCCAGCCTTACAAAGGACTGCACAATGGGATGCATGCTTGGCTGACTGCCCACCAAGGGGATTGTGTCGCCAGCTGTAAAGACTGAAGATGCGCAGATTGAAGGATGGACTGAGGGCTTGCAGTATTGCAGATTTGAAAGATTGAAGACTGATGTGGTGCGAGTTAGAAGATCAATGAAGAGTATGGAGACCTGAAGACTGTAAACTGCAGAATGGAAGATTTGCAGACTTGGAGCTTTTCAGAATTAAAGACTCAAGCTTGAACCAGTTCAGTTGTGTATGATCCTTTCCTCTTAGCTTTGTCGAGGACGACAAAGTCTAGGGGGGCGAGAGTGTTGGGTTGTAGGGTATGCACACACCCACAATTGTGCATAGGAACCCTCCCTAGACCAAAATAATATCTCTTTTTGTATCTACTTAGGATTTGACATAAGAACCCTCCCTTAGACACTTTTTAATATTTCTCCTAAAAGTAAAGCTTGGGAAGCCTTGTAAATGCTCACATCTTTTGAAGAAGCATAGAAAAATCCCCACGTGCACGTTTCTCCTTTATTTTGAGATTTGAAATATGTGAAAGGATCTTCTTGAGATATGATAGTTAGGCATGTGCTCCTTTTTGACTAGTCAAAAGGAGCACATGGGGGAATTGAGCTGAGCCTATAAATAGAGGCTATTTCTTGTAAAGAAGGGGTCCCTTGGCCATGGCCTTGGCCTCCATGCTAATGGAATGAAGGATCATTTGGATTCCACATTTCTCCTTGTGTGCTAGGCATTGATCCATGTGTGTGGGTTTGGTATTTGGGGTTGTCTTGTGTGTGAGCATTGCCCTCCCTTGTTCCTTTTGACGTTGGCCATGGTGCCATTGTTCATGGACGTGGGTGTGTGTGCGTTGTTTGCACTTCTTGCAACTCCTCTTGGAAGAGCCTCTCACTTCCATGTGAGGCGGTTAGGGTCTGTTGCTCCCCTTTTCTCAACAACCTCTATCATGTGTTTGACGTTAAAGAGAATGTGAAGATCGTCTTAATTCCACTACCAGAAGTGGAATGGTATTTGTGTTCATGCATGTGTCGATCTCCCATTGTAGCAATCTAATCATTTATACAATCTCATGTCTACATCCTGATAATCTCCTCCATCATTGTTCTAAACCTATATACTAGAATCGATCCCTATAAACATAGCTGATGATCATTTATCCAAAACGATCACTTCAGTCATAGATGCACAGGAGGACTTATAGCTAGATGCTAACTTATTCATTCATAAGCCATCACTTCATGCATATGAAAAAGACTACAGCTTTTCACACATAGCAAAAGTCCATATTGGTGGGGTATATTATTTGAAGGCTTGAGATAAGATCCTAACTATAACAAGACATCCAATTTAAACTACAAATACAAATCGTAATGCTGGTTCATAGCTTCTCTCTCTAGATTATGCACTATGCCATTTTACTCTACATCCTCCTTTCATTCTCTGATAGCATCATGGTAGAGTTCAAGCCGGCGTGTATCCTTTCCCTCACATGTTTATAGTCATCTCTATCACTGAATTTGATAGTGTTTGGTATGATATCTCATCTCAAGAAATCTTAAT
>CM035417.1:192681638-192819138 GCA_020310875.1 Ceratopteris richardii | reverse complement strand
AATGTATTACCACTAGAATGTACAAAGATAAGTAGCCCATTTGGGCAGTAGGCATATATACAAGCCGGGGGAAAAAAACCTCCTAAAGAAGGAAAAAAGTGCCCCGACGATCCTAGAGTGTTCACACACATCACTATCTAAATATATCAACAGTTCATGTAGGTGAGCTTCATAGCTTACCATTACACTTGAAATCCTTTCTATACTCTTTCTATCTCTCACTCATCTTCTTTTTGAGTATTAAAGAGTGTATGTTAAGGTTCATCTGTTGGAAGCTCTTGTTAACATGTGATATATTGTTATTGTGGACCACTCCCACTTCCAACATTTAGTATGAGAGCATAGTTGACATACACCCTCAATAAGATGAGTGACTATAGACTTGAGAATGAAGACAATCTTGAGGGCATGTCTAATTATCCAATCTAGAGTTTTATGATGATGAATCTGTTAGTATCAAAGGACTTATGGAATATTGTCAATGGAACTTATCGAAGGCCAACACAAGTCATAGAAGAGGCTAATTCATCTTCTAGAAGACCTGTTGATCCTATTTTTGCTCAACAGAGGTTAGTGAAGAAGAAGAAACTCTTTCATCATCAGGAATCCATACTACTACTAGACTACTTCCTACAAAAGAGCAATCCAAATGGGATTCAAGGGATGCACTAGCACTTCATATATTTCTATGGGAGTCAAGAGGCATATTATACACCAAATCAGGTCTTGCAAAATCTCTCGTCTGGCTTGGTTGGAGTTAGAGAATCTCTATCAGAGTGGAAAATCTACTAAGGAAGCTCATCTAGGTAGACAATTAGCCAACACAAGGATGAAAATTGGTGAATCAGTTCAGACACATATTTTGAAGCTCAAAGATTTATGAGATCAGTTACTCAATGTTGGAGTCAACATTTCAGATGAAGAGATGGTAAAAACACTTCTAGATTCACTTCCATCTACATATCATGCTTTTGTTACCTCTTTGTCTCTCTCTGCAACAGATCTAGAACTTTCATTTGAAAAGCTATAGTTCTTGTTACTTCAAGATGAAGATAAAAAAAAGGTATGGAAGAGAATGATGAAGCTATGTTATCATCATTGAAGGGAAAGAAGAAGAAGGAGAAGAAGAGTCAACAATCGAAGAGGGAAAGTAAGTCTTCTAGTCCTTTTCCTAATGCTTCTTCTACACCCAAAGAAAAGTCTTTGACTACATCTAATTCAAAGAAACGAGTATGCCATTACTATTAAAAACCAGGTCATTACATAGCAGAATGCAAAGCAAGGATTTTTTATGAGAAGAGGAAAGCATAAGCTAATAGTGTTGAAGATGATCCAAACCTAAATCTTCAAAGGTAGATTCATATGCATGTGCTACTACTGAAGAGATAGCTTTTGATCAGACAACATTGAATGCAACCTCAGATAATCCTTGGATTTTTTATTTTGGAGCTACTAAGCATATCACAGGTTGTAGAAAGGTATTTTCTTTCCTTTCTAACTCTTCATGTAGAAGAGTGACCATTGCAGATGGTCATGATTTGGATATTGTAGGTGTTGGAGAAGTAAACCCTAAGTCCATAGCATGTGGAAATTTCACAATTTCTAATGTTCTTTATATTCCAGACATGAAGAAGAATTTGCTCTCTCTCCCTCTCTCTCTCTCTACTTTCTTCTCAGATGGTTATAAAGTTGTTTTTGAGAAAGATTCAAGTCAGATCCTCTCACCTGATGAGGAGCATTGTCTACTTCAAGGTGAAAACAGAAAAGTGGCATGTTTGTATTGCCCAAAATTAGTCATGCTAATGTTGCTAGGACTACTACACCTAAGGAGAACATGAAGTTGTGGCATGCTAGATCTGGCCATATCAATTACACAACTCTCAAGCATATCAAAGATTAAGGTATGGTGGAGAGTTCACCTAGTTTTGCTCTACCAGATGATGCAGAGTCATGTGAAGGATGTCTTGAAGGAAAGCTTCACAAACTACCTTTCAAGAAACATGGATTTATCACAACCACAAGGAAATTTTACATCATACATTCATATATGAATGGTCCAATGAGAATAGATTCTATTCAAGGCTATATGTACTTTGTTATGTTTATTGATGATTTCTCAAGATATTCGTGGATTTAGAGTCTTAAAGTGAAGTCAAAGGTTTTTCCTACTTTTAAGAAGTTCTTAAGTATGGTTGAAAATGCAAGTCAGATGGCCTAAGGTTTATCAGGAGGTGGAAGCCGGTAGTGTGTGGAGTACCCAAGTTTTTTGCAAGCAAATAATTGGAGTAGATGAGTAGGCCTGCTGATAAAAACTTTCGAGTGGTACTCCCAGAATCCTGTTGTGAACACCTCTTCAAAGGTCATCTTATAACATGCCGGTAAGTACTTTATATGGCAGTTCCAAGCATAACACACCCGGAGCGATGGCATAGTGCTCATATCGTATGCGAAGTCTTGATTGCCATGCTCAAAGCCCGCGGTGTTGACATGGGGTGCTTTGACATGGCAAAAGATCTTAAAAACGGTCTGCATCATATCAAATATCTTGACATTCATGTGTGCTACAATGTCATCCATGCAGTGTAAGCAGGGAAGCCAGTGGTGAATTGCGGTCATCATATATCCAACTATAGGGGGCCTGCGGGGTGGAGTGAAGTAAGGATAATTCAACCAGTCTTGACACTGCTTTAATTGCAACGGTTGTCCACGAGCAGCATCGTGGCATAGGTTCCCAACATTGCATCATCTCTAGATATTCTTGTAGCAACTCCTCTTGCCAATTTGGTTGAAAAATTTTACCTTTTTGCACTTCTGATGGTAGGTCATCGAGCTCGAACTGAGTTGTATGGGTTGGTTTCTTTCGCTTCTCTTTTTCAATTGCCAAGTGATATCCTGTCATCAACATGAAGTATGGTTTATATTGAAGCTCGTGGCTAGAGATGTACCCTCGAGGGGCTAGGTGAGCCAAATAGGGTGATTGTAATATTTGTTCCTCAATCATGGCCATAGCATATAGGTGTGCCTTGACATGTGCGGAGTGGGTTTTACCAAGTTCTTCCACTGACTTAAGCCATGCAGGTGTAGTAAGTTCAAAAGTGTCTTGGCCTTCCATCGTGACATGTCCACTTGGTATTGGTTGTGGTTCATAGGCCTCTTCATATTTTTCCTCCACTTGTATAGAAAAAATTTCTTCTTCAGTCCGAATCTTTGGTAGGAAATCTAGCCTGGGAGGCTCAAAATGAGCTGCAATCTGTGCTTGAAGATCAAGTACTTGCACGTGTAAGGTATTGAGTTTCATTGAGAATCTCTGGGGGTTGACTTCAAGAACAGGTTATGGTTGTTGAGCATGTGTCCGTAGTAGTAGAAGTTTATGATCGTTCTGAAGCTTTTGATATTCCTCGTTGATCTTATTGTAGTCCCCTAGTAGTCATGCATGATCTTCTAATAGTATTTGCATGGACATGGAGAGTATCGCTTTAAATCGGCTCGGACGGAGGGGTTAATCTGGTCTATCCAAATCTACTTCTAGATTCTCGTGATTCTGTTCTTGTAGTCGCTGATTCTCCTCTTTAGCAGCTGCAAAATGGCAATTTAATAGTCCCATATTATGTGTGAGCATGGCATTTCTGGTTGTCTGAGCCTGTAAAAGATTCTCAATATCTGTAAGTGCTTCTTTAGTCTTTTGTTCGCTTTCTAGCTCTAAAGAATGGTAATCTTCTCGTAACTCCTGATGTCGATCATTGAGAGAAGCGTTCTCAATGGTTAAAGAATTCAACTGAACCTGCAACTCTATAGTGGTGTGCTGCAATGCTTGGTAGCTACTGTTGAGAGATGCAAATTCATCTCTAACTTGTGTCATACAAGAAAACATTTGTTGGAATGCAGTGTCGATCATGGGTGATAATATCAATGGTACAGTGAGTGAAGATGATGTGAGTGTGAGTGTTGATGCAGTGGGAAGGGGAAAGGGGGATGGGAAGGTGGATGCAATGGTGACCATGGAGAAGTGCGATATGCCTAGATGTGGTGGGGAAGTAGATGAGGTGAGTGGTGGTGTAGTGGGTGGTGAAATGTCCATGTCACTGGACGTGGTGTCTAGTGTACTGACGGTGAAGAGTGGTGTGATAGTGGGTGCATGAGTGGGTGTGAACACGGGATTTACAAAAGTGGATGAATAAATTACAGATTAAGTTTTGTGGATTGCTTGGTGGAGAGGGGAGGAGAAAGGGGATATAGTTGTGCAGGGAGGTGACACAAGTGAGAAGGTCATCGGGGGTGGAAATGGGAATATAGGCCTTGGAGGGATGGGAAATGAAGGAAAGGATGGAGTGAGGA
Organism: Ceratopteris richardii; assembly: GCA_020310875.1. NCBI lineage: Eukaryota > Viridiplantae > Streptophyta > Polypodiopsida > Polypodiales > Pteridaceae > Ceratopteris > Ceratopteris richardii. Next base: position 192,814,803 of record CM035417.1, on the reverse strand, counting down.
ATGAGTTGATTAGAATAGTGGTAGTTGTAGGGGGAAGGTTAGGTGGAATGGCTTCAGGAAGAGTTTGGGGTGTTGAGGCAACCATGGATTCTACAATGATACTGGCTATGAATGTGGACTGTCGAGGTGAGGTGGGGTGCACTAGGGAAACTAGATGTACGGGTGCTGACAGAGGAGCAGATGATGTGGGGGGGGATTTCTACTGTGGTTATGGATATTACATTGGAAGGGTGAGGCGGGGAGTTGATGACGATGGTCCTTTCTTTTGGTTGGGTTTCTATCATAGTTTCAAGGATGAATCAAGCTTCCTTGGCATGATGCGAAGATTGTGCATCTGTGGGTACGCAGATGTACTGACCCAGCTTGGACATTAAACGGATGCACCGAGGGTCAAACTGTGGTAGTGGCTTACTTTTCAAATAATGTAGGGATTTCAATGGTTCCCATAGATTTGACTAACTCCTTGAAACCTTGAATGAAAGATTCTTCAAAAACTCCACTAGCTAGTTCTTGCTTGAGAATTGCTTGACTCTGTTCCTCGGATAATTGTCTGCGCGCCCATACAACTTGCATATTGCGGTATAACTTTTGAATTATCAAAGTATAGGTGGCAACTTCAAACGTGTCTTCTTCATGAGTACTCGTATCACCTTGGGCTTTGGTTTGTTGCTCTTGCTCTTCGTTCGGCACATCCTCTTGAGAGTCGTGGATATCTTGAGTGGCTTCATCATCGCCATCATCATCATCGGTCACTGTCCTATCTTCATCTGAGCTGGAGACAACCTGCTCTTGTTGATGCTTTGGGGTCATAGTGGGGTAACTTGGTCATTCATACTCTTTTGAGAAAAATTGCCCTTTTGAAAATTGGAACACGTTGGAGAATGCATCGTGCATTTCAAAATCGAAGGTGGTGTTAGTGGGCTCTGCCTCCAAGTTCGAGATGGGGAAAGTAAAGGCTTCCGCACCAATGGTGGTGGGAATTTCTCCTACTGCAATAGTATCTTCCTGAGTGGTGGTTGGTTGAGGAGTTACCACACTGGTGGTGCCTTCGGTGATAATGGGTCATGATAGGCAGATATGTATGGGGTGTACAGGTGTGGGGGGTTCTGTTGGAGACTGTTGAGGAGATGGTTGTGGTGATGGAGTCTCTATAATCTGCAAGCATGTGATAGAACCTCTCATGCGCTTGTGTGCCCATCCTTTGCTAGCTTTTGTGGCCTTTTTGGTGTTTCCCTTGAATCCTTTTAATTCTTCACTGGTCACAACACGTTTGATGGGTAAATCATATGCCAAACATATATAGACTATTCTTGTAAGGGCACAACAGCTATGGAAGACATGTTTTCATTCCCATCTTTGCTAGGCTAAATACGATTGATCGATAATCCAACTGGCAAGATTGATCATCTAGGGCCCAATGCATGCAAGATATAAGCCAAACTAGATACAGTTTTGAGGAATGGTAAAACGATCTTGTGCGGGGAACGTGAAATGCTGCATGCAAATGCACAATGACTTGGAGAGTTCGGCTGTGATGGCCAAAATATCCACCCACTTCAAAACATTACCACGCTTCATAGGTTCTGGAATAAGCCTTTCTCATTCTGTCAGTGTGTGAGTCTTGTGGATCTTAAGTAGTGCCCGAATAAGGTCTTTCGAAAGGTAAAACTTCTTGTATGGAGGATGATTTACTAGTGATGGAAGAATAAATGTTCCTAGCATGTCCTTGTTTGTGGGGGCTTCAAGTGCAGTTACTAAGTAATAGCACTGATAGAAGTCGGGTTTGGGTAGTGGATCACTAAAATATTATGTAAAACCAGATATAGCCAAAATATGCCTTAACTCTTATGAATTTTGGAGCTCTTCGAATTCTCTCGAGAAAAATTGATATCTGCCCCACTTGGTACTGCCAAAGCACAACATGGCATCATAAATAAAGTTGGTGTCTGCAAGGGGTCCTCCTAGACCTTGGAACCAATGGGAATTGCTATGAACTTTTTCAGTGTGTCCCATAGGAGGATTATCTATGGGCATTGGTCCTAGGAAACCTTGAAACTTTGGGGGTTGTGAGGTAGGGTAAGATTCAACTAATAAATTGCCAAAATTGACCACTAGCATACTGGGGCCAACTGCGAAAGGTCCTTCAGCTTGCATGATGATTCAAAATGAGTGTGTAGGTGATCTACTACAAAAGGATAACACATTAGTATGGAATTAATTAGGATCCCGATAAGGTGAGACCACAATCCCTTTCCATAACCGATGTGTAACCCATGTAGCCGAGTGTTGTGAGGTGGTTTATGGAATACATTTGCAAAAACTAATGCAGGTCACTAGACACCTACATGTCTTAGATAATGCATACATTTCTTGTGATGAGTCTTGTATTACAAGTGACAGTGGGTTAGTGTGGGTGAATTTATACGAAGTTCAATTGTGAGTGAATTATTACAAGGGTAGGGGTTAGTTGGGATGGGTGTTATGTTGTACAAAAGATCCTGTGGCAGCTTTTGGATATGTTTCGACATCCATTTCCTAAGAGTTGATGAGTGGGTGGTATTCTTCTACTGAGGAACAAAAGGTGATTTTGGTGGTTGTGGTGTCAATGGGTGAAGGGATTTCAAAGGGGTATATGTTATATGGCTTGAGTTTTGGGCTATAATACAATGCTTGGGTACCCAAATTTGTGTGGGTGTGGGTCAATTTGTGAGGTACTTTTTGGCGATCCAAATCTATCGAATTCGCATTGACGGAGAAGAAGGTCAAAGGGATCGTGGATGTTGACTTTGGTTTTGCTTAGACTTCTTCTTATCTTTGTCTGGGATATTGAAAAATGTTGGTGTTTTTTGACCTTTGGGCACCCATACTTGCATCCTGCCACTGGCTTTGGGTTGCTGATGCTGCTTCCATCTTTGTGTCATCTAGTATGGTTGTTGATTTGGGTTTCGTAGTCGTGGTTGAATTCTTGGAGGTCATGGTTGAGAGATATGGTTGACACTTTGCTTTGGAAAAGAAGGGAGGTCCAACACTTGCAAAAATTTCCCATTAGGAAGTGAGTCATTCTGTACCACAGATCTAGGCCAGTCTGCAGTGAGTGTGGAAGGATGGACACCAAAGGTTATGGTGCCCCTCTCTCCGCTGATGCAGTCCACCTGACCGTTGACACAACTAATTTCATGTTGGTGGGTTCTCAAGATGATTAGAATGTTCTCTCCCTAGTCTTTGTCTTCATAATTTTGTGTGTTTAATGCATTCTAGAGCTTCTGCCTAAGCTTCAGTGCATATTCTCTTCTCTTCCTCCTTACGCTTCTTTGCCAATGTGAGTCGTTTCAACATATCCTCAGTAAGAGGTTCCTGATATAGTTTGACTCTACAACCACTAATGTAGTTAGGCATTATCTCTCCTTCTAGGGTGGCTAATTGTACCACTCCACTTGTCAAAAGTCTATTAATGATCATAGGTCCATAACCTCACTTTTCTAGTTTTCGTGCGTGTTGTTTCAACATATAAACTAGGACTAAGTCACCTTCTTTTAAGCCTTTGTCTTTCGCATGTGCATCAAAATAGGCTTTCTGTCACTTTTTGGCTTCATATATGCCTACTGCTGCTTTCAATCTAGTTTCTCCTAACCATTCCAAGTCCATGATCCTTGATGATAGTTCATGGCCGATCCAGTGATGTTCTTGTGCAACCTTAAGGGTGGGTATCAAAAAGTCCAAAGGAAGCACAATGTTTTGATCGAAAACCATCTGAAAGGGAGTTGCATTGAGTAGGTTCTTGTAGGCCACTCGATATGCCCCAACAATGTGGTGCAACTGTTTATCAAAATTTGAACGTTTGTTGTTCACGAGTTTTGTCAGTACATTCAAAGGATTTGTTAGTACTTTCTGAAGTGATTCAATGGCGATACACCGCAGTGCGCTCTCCTTCTTGAGAGCTCCACGACGATATGCTCAGAGTAGAAAGCCGAGCACCAGAGGGCGCACACAGTACTCCGCACAGAGGCTGTAGAATACGCAAAAAACACAGTACACAGGGAGCACAAAGACAGACTTCTTAGGTCTTACAAATGCGGTCGAACTTACAGTCTATGACTGACCAGGCCACTATATGTTTTATTAAAGAACATATACAAAGAAGTGTCCGGTGGCCATTTGGCCTTTCACATGGACACTAACGGTAACAATCTCCCACTAAAGGCCAATATGGCCAGAGTAACTATGGGAGAAAAAATAAAGGATGATAAAGAATACCTGAGTGTAAGTATACAAACTATACCTCCCACCTGATGGGCATGTTACACAGTATACAAGTGACTGCATAAGATCAAGAATCAAGTAACCCCCATCAAGTGACAACAATGTCGAAAGCTATCCTGTGGTAGAGCTTTAGTCAAAGCATCTGCAACATTATCTCGAGTGTGAACCTTCTCAAAAACAATGCTCTCAGTGGCTAAATAATCTCTAATGAAGTGATACCTCACCTCAATGTGCTTGGTTTTTGCATGATAGACCGGATTCTTAGCCAAAGCAATGGCACTCTGACTATCACTGAGCAAGTGAGGTACATGCTGAGGTAAACCCATATCACAAGCAAGACGAGAAAGCCACAATGCTTCCTTACATGCCTCACTTGCTGCAACATACTCTGCTTCTATGGTGGAAACATTTGTACATTCTTGAAGATGAGATCTCCAAGAGATAGCACCTCCAGCAAAATGAAAAATGTACCCTGATGTAGACTTACAATTGTCTACACAACCAGCATAGTCAGAATCTGTGTAACCAATAATGGATGCTTTCCCTCTACCTAAGCATAGACACTTGTCCTTAGTGCCACTCAGATATCTCAAAATCATTTTGACCGCTTCCCAATGTTTCTTGCCAGGATTAGACATATATCTGCTCACAACTCCCACTGCAAATGCAATGTCTGGTCTCGTAGCTACCATACCATACATGAGACTACCAACAGCAGACTGATAGGGAATTTTGGTCATGAATTCCTTTTCCTCATCTGATTTGGGGCAGTCATCCTTGCTCAATTTCACATATGTGGGTAAAGGTGTACTCAATGCCTTTCCACCCTGCATATTGAATCGGTGAAGTACTTTGGATATGTACTCACTTTGAGACAAGTATATGCATCTTTTACTCCTATCACGAGTAATGCGCATGCCAAGAATATGTTTGGCATCCCCCAAATCCTTCATATCAAATGTCCGACTCAACTTCTTTTTGAGAAGTGACAAATCATAAGAGGACTTCCCAGCAATCAACATATCATCGACGTAAAATATCAAGCATATCAAGCTGCCATCAGAACATCTCTTTGTGTAGAGACAATGATCCTCATTGCTCTGAGAATAGCCTTGGGACTTCATAAAAGCATCAAACTTTTGGTACCATTGTCTAGGAGACTGTTTAAGTCCATACAAGCTCTTTTTGAGCTTACAAACTAGACTTTCCTTGCCAGGAACTACATAACCCTTTGGTTGTTCCATATAGATCTCATCTGTAAGATCTCCATGCAAGAAAGTTGTTTTCATATCCATTTGGACTAGCTCTAAGTCCTCCATTGCAACGAATCCAAGCAACATGCGCAAAGTAGTCATCTTGACCACTGGAGAGAAGATTTCCTCAAAATCAACACCATGTTGTTGCTTAAAACCCTTTGCAACAAGTCGTGCTTTATATTTTGGAGAAGCACTATCTGATGTGAATTTCAACTTATATACCCATTTACATGGTAAAGCTTTCCTGCCTTTTGGCAAAGGTACTAAGTCCCAAGTACCATTCTTGTGAATAGAATCCAACTCACTCTTCATGGCACGCTCCCACTTGACATGATCCTCTGTCTGCATAGCCTCTTTGTAGCAAGAAGGCTCACTGGCATCTGTTAGCATAACAAAATCTAAACCTGGAACATATCTATCACGTGGATATGAGACACGTGCAGAACGTCTCAATGGTTGCTGAACAGGAACATGTGCAGACTGATCTGAATGGACATTCTCTTGAACATCCCTATGTGCAACATTTTTATGCATGCTAACCGGAGGACTAGTATCCTCAAACACCACTCTTCTCACTTCAACCTCCTTAATGGGCTGTTTATGCATCTTAGACTCATTAAAAATGACATCACTACTTCTGATCACTGACCGTGTTTCAGGATCCCATAAGCGATATCCAAATTGTCCTTCTCGACCATATCCAAGAAAAATGCATTTCTTTGACTTATGGTCCAACTTTTGTCTAAGATTCTTGGGTATATGAACATATGCTTCACACCCAAAAACTCGAAGATGATCATAATATGGTGGTTTCCCTGTCCATAACTCTTGTGCCACTTTCACACCTTTGGTAGTACTAGGTGAAAGGTTAATCACATGAACTGCAGTCAATACTGCTTCTGCCCAAAAACCTTGTGAGAGGTTTGCATGATGCAACATAGAGACTACTCTATCTTGAATAGTTCTATTCATCCTCTCAGCTACACCATTCTGTACTGGGGTATAAGGAGCTGTAAACTCTCTACGAATCCCTCTAGACTGACAGAAAAGGCTAAATTCATGTGAGGTATACTCACCCCCAGTATCTGAACGTAAAGCCTTAAGCTTAGTTCCTTTTTCAGTCTCAATTGAAGCAAGCCATTTTCTGAAAGTATCTCGAGAATACATCATCCTTTGATTTGATAGGATATACCCATACTTTTCTAGTAGCATCATCTATGAAAGTGACAAAGTAAAGAGAACCACCTAAGGACCTAGTGGGCATAGGACCACACACATCTGTATGAACGAGATCTAAAGGCTGAATTGAAGAGTCAATGTGCGTTCTATGCACATTTCTGGTTTGCTTTCCATATTGACAATGCTCACAAAATGAAAAATCAGAGAAAGATAACACAGGTAAGTAGCCAAAACGAGAAAGATTTTCCATTCCACTACGAGATATATGGCCCAAACGACCATGCCAAATACAAGCCATAGGCTGTTCAATAACAGCTAACAAGTGTTCTTTCTGTGATACAAATAAAGGATAAAGTGAGCCAACTTTGCTTCCTTTTGCAATAACCATATTGCCCTTTGATATACAAAAGAACTGAGCATAGAAGACCACCTTGTAACCAAGGTCATCAAGTTGACCAACTGACATCAAACTGCGTGATAACTGAGGTACATGGCGTACATTATGCATAGTAAATTTTGAACCATCAATGAACTGCACAACCACATCTCCAATCCCCACAACATCACACTGGTAAGAGTCGCCAAGTCTCACGGTACCAAGAGACTTTGCTGCATAATTAGAGAACCATTCTCTATGTGGTGTCACATGGAAAGAAGCACCAGAATCTAGCAGCCAGGTGTGGGAAAGAGAATCAGCCATAAGTGCCTCAGATGACACAATACTATCAAGTGTCAACACATCAACATCATCAGAAATAGCATTAATTTCTTCAATCTTCACAGTCGAAGTAGATGGTGCAGGTAACTGTTTAACATGCCCATCAACATTCTGTCCTTTACCTTTAGCATTCTTTAATGCATAACAGTCTTTCTTCATGTGTCCTTTCTTATGACAATAATGGCATTCGATATCCCTCTTCCTTGATTTACTTCTACTCTTATTCCGTTGACCATTCTTTTCCTTGTTCTTGCTCCTGCCACGTTGTTGATTCTTTCCTTGGTAAGAATCACGAACGTTATATGCATCTCCACTCTGAGTGCCAACCATAGATTTTCTACGAATCTCCTCACTCAAGAGTGCTCCACATATGTCATCATAGACGAGTTTACCACCAGGTGCACTGTTGCTAATAGTTGTGCAAAACGTATCCCATGATGATGGCAGGGTGCATAACAGCAATACTGCTTTCATTTCATTATCCATATCCATTTTCTGAGCCTGTAACTGGGAGAATATAGCATCAAACTCATTTAGATGAGCAGCAACACTATCTGTGTCCTTCATACGAAGGTCATATAATTTTCTCATCAGATACACTTTATTTGATGCCGTCTCTTTTTCATATGTATTGCATAACTTCTTCCAAAGCTCCTCTGCACTTTTACAGTCTAATACTGTAAAGTAAACATTATCTGCCAGGTGCAAGCGAATGGTAGACCTGGCCATTTCATCTAACTCATCCCAATCATCTTCATCCATGTCAGCATGCTTCTTTGAAATCCCATTTACTGGCTTCCATTGCCTCCTTTGAATCAGCACATCTTTAATCTGATTCTTCCATAGAGCAAAGTTTGTGCCATCAAATTTTCGGATCTCAAAATGGTCTTTGCCCTGCAAGTTATAGCTCCTCTCTCAGAACACTAGCACTAGACCCTGATCCACCGGATGTGCCTGAGACCTCTGATGCCATGATCGTAGAGAACTGAATAGAATGATAATGGAGCTAGAAGAGTCCAAACACCAACAAATAAGTGTATCAAGGAGTAAATCGACCACTGTATAGTTGACTAAACCAGAAATCTGGAAAAATTTTGCCAGAGTATCCTGTGCAAAATTAGCATATGACCAGTGTCAAAGTATCATAAAAAACTGCAAGTACTGACATGTCTATCTGCATAGTGAATCACTGACTCCACTGCATATAATCAGTTACCCAATAGAAGCCAACTAGGCTTATCGAACACCTATGAACAACTATCATACATCTCCTATGGCGAGGCTGGGTAAGTCTTCCACCTGCATCACCGAAGAGACCCCGACATCTGGGTGTCTCCCAGTTAAGAAAACCTCACCACGACCCTCTTTATCAAACGTAAAAGGCTTTATGCAAAGCACGTAACTGCTATATCAATGACCACATGGACGTACATAAGCGGTATCCACAAAAGCATACATGGTGTGTATGTGCTCAATATATGCAGTAAAATGACACTAAAAAGGCTGAATACACAGCCCAAAAACTAGCCAATAACACCTGCAAGTGTCTGTCAACTCTGATGTTTTAGGCTTTAAAAACCTGCATAAATTTGCAGCGACTGCTCCCACCAAAACTGAAAACCCCTTGAGAAACCTGTAGTTTTATGAGTGTGGCTGAGAATACAGCCCCAAATGTTGATATTTATTGTCTGAGAAGTACAAGGAACACTCTTCTTGATGTTCTTGGACCTGTGCAAAGAGAACTATGTGCGAAAGTACTCCGAAATGGCTCCAAAAACACCCCAAAATTGCTTCAGAAATAGGCTTTGAAAGCAAAAATGAAGCTTTGAGGGACCAAAACTTGTTCAAGGTAATGTCAACCTTAGTCTTTCCCCTTCTTCAAACACCACAAGAGTGTAGCTTAGTGGCAAGAGATTGCCATGGTTAAGCGAGCTCTGGGGGGAACAATACAGGGATGGGTGACCTCCCTGGAAGTACCGGGAACCTCTATATTCCTTGATCGTTGAGGTCCTCCCTCGCGCGCAGCCAACGGTGACTTTGGTGACTCAGATGACAAGGTATGCCAAGGTCTATGCTTTGGTCGCCGCCTTAGTCGTAAGCCTTGGAGAAGGCTTGGGGGGGGGGGGGGGTGCTCGCTTTGCTCGCACAAAAAGAAAAAAGCTTTTGCCTTGAACTGCTCTGACACCAGTGAAGTGATTCGATGACGATACACCGCAGTGCGCTCTCCTTCTTGAGAGCTCCACGACGATATGCTCGGAGTAGAAAGCCGAGCACCTGAGGGTGCACACAGTACTCCGCACAGAGGCTGTAGAATACGCAGAAAACAAAGTACACATGGAGCACGAAGACAAACTTCTTAGGTCTTACAAATGCGGTCGAACTTACAGTCTGTGTCTGACCAGGCCACTATATGTTTTATTAAAGAACATATACAAAGAAGTGTCCGGTGGCCATTTGGCCTTTCACATGGACACTAACGGTAACACTTTCTACTTGACCATTGGCCTAAGGATGATATGGTGTGGATTTCTTGTGAATCACCATAAAATCCTGTAACAAATATTCAATGACCTGGTTTAGAAAGTGAGTTCCTCGATCCCTCACTGGTTCTATAGGCAGTCCATATCTTGTAAATACATTTTCAAAGAAGAATTTTGTACTCATGTGTGCATCATTCTTTTTTGTGGCCTTGTCCTCTACCCATTTGGTAAGATAATATGTTGCTACTATGATGTATTCTACATGAGTATCTTTTGCAGTGGGGTTAATGGGTCCTACAAAGTCTATACCCCACTTAGAAAATGCACGTCCTCCCATCATGGGTTTCAATGGCATTTCATCTCTGCCAGTAGGAAGCTGAGTCCTTTGGCACACATCACATCTCTTAAGATAGGTATGTGCATCCATGTAAAGAGTGGGCCACCAAATCCTTGCAAATAGTATGGCTTTGATAATCTTTTGAGGGCCAAAATGACCTCGTGCAACACCTTGGTGTGCAGTCTCTAATACGGTCAAGTAATCGCTCTCATGAACACATTGTCTTAGGTATCCATCACTTTCGTGTTTGTAGAAGTTATCACATATAAGTGAGTATTCATGAGCTTCCTGCTCTAAACTTCGTTGTCCTACTAAATTCATTCCTTGAGGGAATGTTTGTGTCCTAAAAAAGTTCACTAATGGTTCACTCCATTCTGGTGTGAGAGACATATGATATAAAGTGGCATGTTCTACCGGTGGTCTCTCACAATAGACAGGACATTATTTACCCAAATTATAGACATTTGCTTCCATAGAAGGCAAATATACTCATAGTCTATGCAGAGTCTGCAATGTACGATGTTTTGAGTGATGTTGATTTAATGCACCTACATGTGCTAGTTGCAACCACTTCTCGTATTCTTATTCATCTACACAACAAGCAAGAATTTTATGATTATCCTGTTTATATATGCTTCCTGCTATTATCTGGTATCTTTGTGGCTTGGTAATTTCTCCTTCTCTGATCCTAATCCTAGGATTCTTGGGTCCAAATGTGAGAATATGGACGACAGGCTTAGACCATTTTGGTACTATTTCAAGATTAAACAAATATGCATCCGGTAGTTCATCTGCTATTCCTTGAGGAGCCTCTCCCGTAGTTAATCTTGAGAGATGGTCAGCTCTAAGGTGGGCCTTCCCCTTCCTAACCACTACCTCGAAGTCATACTCCATTAGTAATAGAAACCATTGTATTAGTCATCCGGTGTTACAAGGCTTATTGACTAAGTACAATAATGCTTGATGATCTGTGAAGAACTTGAACTTATTTTCCAACAAGTAATGCCTGAATTTCTTTACCGCATAAATCATTCCTAATCCTTCGCGCTCTGTAGTGGTATAGTTTCTTTCTACCACATTTAACTATCTACTTGCATACGCTATAGGAAGATCTATATTACCTTCATTCGCACGTTGTGCCAACACACATCCCATGTCATAGTTGGATGCATCCACATGTACATGGAATGGCTTACTCCAATCTGGGGTTGTCAATATAGGTGCTGAACACAAGCGTCGTTTAAGTTCATTGAATGAATTTTCACATTCATCCGTCCATTCAAACTTGGTCAAAAGAGAGTAAAGAGGCTTTGCTATGATAGCATACATATGCATAAATCATCGATAATATCCACAATGACCCATGAAGGCTTGTAATTCTTTTACATTTTTTGGCCTAGGTAGGTGTGCAATTCCTTTCAACTTTTCTTCATCTGTAGAGATTCTGTTCTTTGACACAATATGTCCTAGAATTTTGCCTTGCATGACCATGAAGACACACTTTTCTGGGTTCAAGCAAACCTGATATTCTCAACATTTGTCAAATACTTGCCTTAATTCGGGGATGTGGATAAGTCTCATGTTGGAATGAGCACATAATTCATCCACATAAACTTGCAAATTCTTGTGTACGAGTTCCTTAAAAACATGATACATGAGTCATTGAAAGGTGGCAAGTGCATTTGTGAGCCCAAATGGCATTACACAAAATGAAAATATGCCCCACTCTTTGGCAGAAGCCATCTTATGTTGATCTTCAGGAGCAATGGCTACTTGATTATAGCCTGAGAATCCATCAAGGAAGCTATAAACTTCCTTGCTCGCAACTCTCTCCAATAAATGATCCGTGATTGGAAGAGGATATTGGTCTCTAATAGTGGTGGCATTAACTTTTTTAAGGTTAATACACACACGTGATTTTCCGTTCTTCTTGGATATGAGCACAATGGGGGATACCCATTCTGTATGCTCAATTTCATAAACGAATCCTACTTGTATCAATCATTCTATTTCCTCTTTAATCTTGGCAACATAATTATCATTGTACGTGTATGGTTTCTGCTTAAAAGGCTTAGCCTCTGGCATCATAGGAATTCTATGGGAGCATATATCTGGTTCTACTCCTTTCAAATCTTTGTAACTCCAAGAAAACACATCTCTATATTCTTGCAATAGGGCAATTAACTCTTCTTCTTCTTCATTGGTCAAATCATGCCCTATGTATGTACATTTTTCTTCTCCTTCTTCTATGGTTACTATGATTTTTTTGGTTTTCTCGTGATTATCATATGCTTCTTCGATCCCTGCTTCTCTCTTAGGCATTTGTACCATAATTCTTCTATCTTCTATTTCATACTTCTTGAAGTTCTCAGGTACTTCCATGAAAGGTTCTTCTTGTTTTGTCGTAAGTGGCTTCTTTCTTTTCTTTGGCTTATTTTCTATACATTCTTTGAGTGACTTAGGTTGTTCACATTGACTTTCCTTGTCTGTTTCAAGGGTTTTGAATTCTACAAAATAAAGATATTCCTCTTCTGTCGAACAAAAGGGTTCCATGATAATAGATTCTAAATCCTCATCACCACTCTCGTCGAGTTCTTGGGTCACTTCCATGAACTCTTCTAGGATGGGTTCTTCTTCTAAGGGATCTATCATAAAAATGGAAATGTCATAATTGTCCTCATCACAATGAGGAGTCCATTGTTCTTCATTTACAGCTATGTCCATCGTAGCTAAAATCTCTACCCAACCGTGAGGCTCGAATTCCTCGTCTGGAAATACTATAGGTGCATAGCAAGGTATTGAAGGGTTTGTCGATGTTGTTCTGAACCTAAGGTCCTAGCTTCTAATCGTTCTTCCTCTTGTTTGGCTACTTTACACATCCATAGATGAGTGTCTTCATGCAACCATGATGGATCTGATTCTAATGAATGTACCGACTCTGTTTCTTCTGGTGTCTTATGGATGGTATTGCATTGTATTGGGGGTACATCTCGATGTGAATAATCTTTAAGGTTGAATTTGGTTGTCACTCCCAAATGTTGCAAGTACAAAGAATTAGTTCCCCAATCTTGTACGATTTGCAACTGACCCATGAATGGTCATCCTAAAATCATCTTGTAGGCATGATTTTTCCCAAAATCACAAATGGAAAAAGTATGTTCAAACTCTACACCACAAGGGGTGAGAGATATGCCTTCTAGTAAGCCTAATGGCTTTTCTATATGTCCGTCAGCCATTTGTAGCTTCATCATGGTGGGTCTCTGTGCTGGCTTACCCCAACATTTCCATAAAGTAGTGGTAGCGATGGCTACTCTAGCTCCTGAATCTAAGATGGCTTTGGTGGTGTAGCACTTATGAGTTATTGGAAGATAGGTATTACCTTCCTCTCCCTTGCTCACATATCCAATTCTTTTCACTGGTATCTCTAATACCTTCTTGTGTGATGCTTCTTGAGAGTGTGTGGTTGCTATCTCAGGGAACTGGTTCGCTACATGCTTCCACAATTCTTGTTTAACCCTGAACAATTCTTCTAGAGTGAGATGACACTATACTTTGGTGTTCTTTATCACTTCCATGTTTCTAGGGATTATTGATTCTTCATTCCTTACTATTATAGTGGGTGCTCTCATGATAATAGATTTGGCTTCCCAAGGTCCAGTGAATTGAGGTAATTCTCGCAAAGAATTGGATTCAGAATCTGTTTGTTCACTTAGTTGCTCTTCCTCTACATCATCATAGATAGAGGGTATGTCTTGGGGAAATTCTTCCTGCAAGTCGTCTATCTCTTGAATAGGAGGATGGATTTCTTGCTCTCATCTCCACTTCTCTTCTTGGATTTCTCTTAGAAAGCCTTTTGAATACTTGAGTATGGAAGATAGGTTGTCTTCCACCTCGGCATTTGGCACTTGAGACAAGGATGGTGCACTACCTTCCTGTGTCTCTAGGACACTGTTCCTTTGCAGATTCTTCTTCTCGTTTCTAGTAATCAAGTATTCTAACCTCTCAAGTAGTCCTTCAAAGTGTAATTTAGGTTTTTCCATGTTCCAATTAATATAATGAGAGGCTTGAACATACCTTGTGCTAATTCTACCATCTTCATGCAAAGTTTAGTTCTCTCAATTTCTAAGTCTGCTCTTGGATAGTTCTTACTCAATTCAGCTACCTGGGTCCTTCTTTTAATCTCACCTGATATGCTTGAAACATCATGTCTAGATTTTCGAGCATGGGTTCAGCTAGATACAGATCCTGATTTCTCAGCTGGATTCTCCTAATTAGATTCTTGCGAAGTCAATTAGAAGACTTTGGCTCTAGATTCCTTTAGACTTCCTTCTAGTTCACTTATTTTCTTGCTCCACTTTCTCTTAATTGTTTCTTGAGAATACTTCCAAGTTTTAGTCTTTCTGCTGCTAGACTCTCCAACTTCGCCATTTCTAGCTGCTTTTTCAAGATTCGGTTGTTGATTCTGTAACAGTGTCTGAGCTTGAATGGGCACGTATGTTGGGTTGGATCCATCTGAGTTATGCAAAATACTTATCACATTAATGGGTGTCACTTTTGAGGCATTAGGAGGGTTCTTCGGGCAATCTCTAATGACATGCTCTTTACCACATTGGGCACAGAAACCTTGTATGTTCTAGTATTGTGACTATCTTTCTATTGGAGGATGTGGGCAATCCTTTATGAAATGGTCTCCTTGGCACCTAAAACATGGTCCTCTAGGGCCTTGTGGCCTCGGTTGTCTTACTTCGTGTGGATAAGAGTTCGTATACATGACATTGGCATATTCAGGCTCCTAACTGGGTTCCGATGGTGGACTATCATATTGATATGTTTCCATATGTTCTCGAGACTCCCTGTAATATGCGGGTGGGCTATCTACATGGTTAGAGTCAAAACTGTTAGAATTAGGATCACTATCAATGATCAGGGGTGAAGAAGGCACTAAAGCCCCATTGAGGTTCTTTTCTGCAGCAGTGTACTTGATTGAGATTACATTAGGTGGGGGTGGTGGTTGCTGAGCTAAAATAGGTTGTGGTCTCTGTTGAGCCTCATAAGGATAGTTCTGTGGAGGTCTATAGTAATGAGGCTTAGCATTGTATTGACCTTGATACCTACCTAGTTGGGGGTATGCTTGCGAGTAGTTCTGTTATACTACTTGTTTGTTATATGGACAATCTTGTGTTGTGTGATTGGTGCACCTTTTTTCAATTGTGCACTATTGGCCACTAGGGTTGGCTTGAGGTTGTGCCACATTGGGACACACATTTGCCATATGATCACCACCATGGGTGTAATAACGTTTGTTTGTTGTTAACCTAGGCATCTATTTGCTTGAAACTCCTAATTTTTGGGTCAGCTTTTTTGCTAGGTCTTCAATTGAGCTAGAGAATTTTGAGGATGATTGAGAGGAGCTATCTGAGTCTTTGTAGACCTTTGAAAGTTCCAATTCATCTCCTAAATTTTCCTCAATATCTATATAAATCCTTATACATTTCTCTAGTGTTCTAGGTTCCTTCATATAGACATAGGAAGGAAGTTTAGAGCTGAAGAGGACATCTAAAAACAAAGACACTTGCTTATCCTGTGAGGGTAGTTCTTGCATTGGGCATCTCTCGACATATTTTGTCAACATACGTCCTGCAAGTCTGACTGTTTCCTGAGGGGTCTATTTGAAACTGTGAATCAACGAAGAAGTATCATGCATGATTCCACTTTTAGAGAATTCTGTGATGAATGACTCTAACAAGTGATGAATATCCCTAAATTGCCTTTGTTGCAATGGTTGGAACCATGTTAAAGCCATGTTCTTTAACATGAGTCCAAACACATTGTATTACTTCTGGCCTTTCTTTGTTCTTCTCTCTTTGAGTACCATGGGTAGAGGATGTTTGAGCACCATGATGACTAGCATTTACATTTGCTTGTGATGGGGGGAATACTGAATCGCCTCTCCATGTATAGGCATGTCTTGCATGATATGAACCTGAATATACTCATTTTGAAGTATTGTCCAAGTATATCAACTTTCTAGGTGTATCAAGGTCCTTGAATTCATAAATGGTAATGGAGCCTATCTCACTAGGTTGTTCCATTTTGTATCTCCAAAATTCTTCAGCAACGTCCTTATTGAGGAACAATTCAATGCTTCTATTATCCTGAGGGATCCATTCTAGGTTTAATACTCTTGTCAGTACAGATTTCCCTTGAGGTGTCCTAGATTCATCTCTTAATGGTTCTTTTCCATGAGTTCTTGCTTCCGTATCAGGACTAAGTACATCAAACTCATTGGTATGATTAGGTTAATTACTTATGATGTACATTGTTCCTTCTTTGTCTATGTAAGCATCTCTCTTGAATTTCACCACTGGATGTTCCAATCCAATGGGTTGGTCAGGGTTATGGAACTGAACCACTCATCTTCTCAAACCATCCTCATAGATGCCAACACCTAGGTGGTGGGTTTGAACATATTCTAATTGGGTTCTGTAGGGTCCTTCGGGTCTTTTTGAGCATGCTATGCTTAACCTTCCTTCCGGTCTTTCCATGCTATAA
The DNA here is from genome assembly GCA_020310875.1 of Ceratopteris richardii. Lineage (NCBI taxonomy): Eukaryota > Viridiplantae > Streptophyta > Polypodiopsida > Polypodiales > Pteridaceae > Ceratopteris > Ceratopteris richardii. The sequence continues at coordinate 192,798,021 of CM035417.1, read as the reverse complement.
GCCATGTCTGAATCGCTAGTATCTGAGCCTAACTCATAAGGGTAACTATTCAATTGTTGTGCCCACGAACGTGAAATAGTTCCTACACTTTGCTTCTGATGATCTAAGGCTTCGTTAATCTCACTTACCTATATGCTTGCCTGATCTAAGGTTCATGAATTTGTCATCCTTGACCTCTCAATACACTTTCAAATCGGCAATGCTTCTTTGTTCTTAGTCACTTGTTTTGTTCTTAATGTTTTTTAATTCTTGTCTTATCTCAATGTATGTGTCAGGAATTGACTTTTCATTGTACGTTTAAATTCTCGTTCCGTCAGACTTAAGTTCTTTCCTTTTAGGTCTTTTTTTTCGCACACTTTTATCTTACTCTTGGACTTGAGAAAATTAAGTCTCTTGGACTTGATGTGTTCCTATCGCAGTCCTAATTTAATCCACAATGCTAGACATTTAGCCTAAGATAATAATTGACCGAGGGGGTTGAGTATTCTTCCAACCTCGAGTTAGCTTCTTTGATTGCTCTGATGCCCAAGAAGGCACGCTTCCCAAGCTTTGCTTAGTTCACCAGTCGCCTTGCCTTGATTGCCCTTGGGTGACTCTTGCTGGACCTATAAAAATCCAAAGTTTAAACTAATTCTTACACCTTTAAGGGTCCCTTTTGCTTTGGCTAAATTTCTCAAATGCCCCCTTGCTTTGCTCATCCCACAGATGGGCCAACCTCAATTTGCCCTACCTAAATATCAACGTGTTATCCTTCAAAAAAATAGTTGACGTCGTGTAGAATTTGAATAGAGCTTTCAAATGAGCCCTAGAGCTCAAAATAAGGCTTCGAATGAAAAAGTTATGGATGTTCAGGCTCTTTAGGGTTAAAACAGTAGTCAGGATTTTCTCTAAATATGAGTTAAAGGGTCTCCAATATGCCTAATCACTCACAAATTCACTCAAAATAGGCCTCATTTTTTCAAAAAATCAAAACCCTAATTTGGCATTTCAGGTAGATAATCGCAATGTCTGAGTTAATCACGATGGTCTAGGACCGTCACAAAGGTCTGGAACCGTTGTGATGGTCCGAGGGTGCGAAGCATCGCGATGGTCCAAAAATGAGTTGTCACGATAGTCTCACTAATGAGCATTCGCAATGGCGTGAGCCCATCATGATGGTCAATGGTCAATGGAATTGGCATGATGGCGTGAGCCCCTTGCGATGGTCACGAGGCATCGTGATGGCTTGAGCCAATTGCGATGGTTTGAAAATTGTGATGGTCTAAAAATTGAAGCATCACGATGGCGTACTTGTATCGTCGTGATGGTTTAGAGGACACATGGCAAGTGGGTCGTCGCAATGGTGTGAGCCAATCGCAATGGTGTGGGGTCAATGGGATCATCATGATGGTCAGTGATTGTCGCGATGGTCCAACTGAACCATCACGATGGTGTGAGACTGTCATGATGGTCCGATCAAGCTGTTCCGATGGCATGAGCCAATCGCGATGGTGCGACACAATCATGGTGGTGTGAGCCCATCGCGATGGTCCACCAAACTATGAATTTTGCAAAAGCGTTTGTGGATTCGTGCAAGCACAATGATCACTTGTGTCATGCACTAGACGCTTACCAGAAATCTCGAGTTACTCAGACCATCATGATGGTCCAAGAGCTTTGACAAAAATGGCAGAAAGTTTGAGTTTTTTACCTTTTGGAGCTCTCCTGCTGTTTTGGAGCACTGTACCTGTAAGAAAACTCAAAAACACACACACCGATGTGAACTCGAAATCTCTCTCTCTCTCTCTCTCGCATGCACAAATGAGGGAAATGAGTAGGATAGCTAGATATGGTGAAATTTCTCATTTTTTTGGAGTGGAAGAAGATAATGTGCTGGTGAAGGAGGAGGGTAGAGGAGATGAAGATAATGTGCCAATTCTTGCTATACTCTTACCATCATGCATTCATCCTAGAACTCGATCCCCGACAATGGTGCCAAATTTGGTGTTGTTCTAGCACAATGGTAAGCCCCACATTAAGAAGCTTTGAAGTAATTCGATGGCGTGCACCACACTGGACTCTCCTTCTCGAGAGTTCCACGATGATATGCTCAAAGTAGAAAACCGAGCTCTGGTCGCCACACACAGTACTACGCACATATGTTGTAGAATACGCAGAAAACGCAGTACACAGGGAGCACGAAGACAGACTTCTTAGGTTTTACAAATGTGGTCGAACTTACAGTCTGTGACTGACCAGGCCACTATATGTTTTATTAAAGAACATATACAAAGAAGTGTCCGGTGGCCATTTGGCCTTTCACATGGACACTAACGGTAACAATCTCCCACTAAAGGCCAATATGGCCAGAGTAACTATGGGAGAAAAAAGAAAGAATGATAAAGAATACCTGAGTGTAAGTATACAAACTATACCTCCCACCTGATGGGCATGTTACACAGTATACAAGTGACTGTGTAAGATCAAGAATCAAGTAACCCCCATCAAGTGACAACAGTGTCGAAAGCTATCCTGTGGTAGAGCTTTAGTCAAAGCATCTGCAGCATTATCTCGAGTGTGAACCTTCTCAAGAATAATGCTCTCAGTGGCTAAGCAATCTCTAATGAAGTGATACCTCACCTCAATGTGCTTGGTCTTTGCATGATAGACCGGATTCTTAGCCAAAGCAATGGCACTCTGACTATCACTGAGCAAGTGAGGTACATGCTGAGGCAAACCCATATCACAAGCAAGACGAGAAAGCCACAATGCTTCCTTACATGCCTCACTTGCTGCAACATACTCTGCTTCTGTGGTGGAAACAGCTGTACATTCTTGAAGACGAGATCTCCAAGAGATAGCACCTCCAACAAAAGGAAAAATGTACCCTGATGTAGACTTACGATTGTCTACACAACCAGCATAGTCAGAATCTGTGTAACCAATAATGGATGCTTTCCCTCTACCTAAGCATAGACACTTGTCCTTAGTGCCACTCAGATATCTCAAAATCATTTTGACCGCTTCCCAATGTTTCTTGCCAGGATTAGACATATATCTGCTCACAACTCCCACTGCAAATGCAATGTCTGGTCTCGTAGCTACCATAGCATACATGAGACTACCAACAGCAGACTGATAGGGAATTTTGGTCATGAATTCCTTTTCCTCATCTGATTTGGGGCAGTCATCCTTGCTCAATTTAACATATGTGGGTAAAGGTGTACTCAATGCCTTTCCACCCTGCATATTGAATCGATGAAGTACTTTGGATATGTACTCACTTTGAGACAAGTATATGCATCTTTTACTCCTATCACGAGTAATGCGCATGCCAAGAATATGTTTGGCATCCCCCAAATCCTTCATATCAAATGTCTGACTCAACTTCTTTTTGAGAATTGACAAATCATAAGAGGACTTCCCAGCAATCAACATATCATCGACGTAAAGTATCAAGCATATCAAGCTGCCATCAGAACATCTCTTTGTGTAGAGACAATGATCCTCATTGCTCCGAGAATAGCCTTGGGACTTCATAAAAGCATCAAACTTTTGGTACCATTGTCTAGGAGACTGTTTAAGTCCATACAAGCTCTTCTTGAGCTTACAAACTAGACTTTCCTTGCCAGGAACTACATAACCCTCTGGTTGTTCCATATAGATCTCATCTGTAAGATCTCCATGCAAGAAAGCTGTTTATGCATCTTAGACTCATTAAAAATGACATCACTACTTCTGATCACTGACCGTGTTTCAGGATCCCATAAGCGATATCCAAATTGTCCTTCTCGACCATATCCAAGAAAAATGCATTTCTTTGACTTATGGTCCAACTTCTGTCTAAGATTCTTGGGTATATGAACATATGCTTCACACCCAAAAACTCGAAGATGATCATAATATGGTGGTTTCCCTGTCCATAACTCTTATGCCACTTTCAGACCTTTGGCAGTACTAGGTGAAAGGTTAATCACATGAACTGCAGTCAATACTGCTTCTGCCCAAGAACCTTGTGAGAGGTTTGCATGATGCAACATAGAGACTACTCTATCTTGAATAGTTCTATTCATCCTCTCAGCTACACCATTCTGTACTGGGGTATAAGTAACCAAGGTCATCAAGTTGACCAACTGACATCAAACTGCGTGATAACTGAGGTACATGGCGTACATTATGCATAGTAAATTTTGAACCGTCAATGAACTGCACAACCACATCTCCAATCCCCACAACATCACACTGGTAAGAGTCACCAAGTCTCACGGTACCAAGAGACTTTGCTGCATAATTAGAGAACCATTCTCTATGTGGTGTCACATGGAAAGAAGCACCAAAATCTAGCAGCCAGGTGTGGGAAAGAGAATCAGCCATAAGTGCCTCAGATGGCACAGTACTATCAAGTGTCAACACATCAGCATCATCAGAAATAGCATTAATTTCTTCAATCTTCACAGTCGAAGTAGATGGTGCAGGTAACTGTTTAACATGCCCATCAACATTCTGTCCTTTACCTTTAGCATTCTTTAATGCATAACAGTCTTTCTTCATGTGTCCTTTCTTATGACAATAATGGCACTCAATATCCCTCTTCCTTGATTTACTTCTGCTCTTATTCCGTTGACCATTCTTTTCCTTGTTCTTGCTCCTGCCACGTTGTTGATTCTTTCCTTGGTAAGAATCACGAACATTATATGCATCTCCACTCTGAGTGCCAACCATAGATTTTCTACGAATCTCCTCACTCAAGAGTGCTCCACATATGTCATCATAGACGAGTTTACCACCTGGTGCACTATTGCTAATAGCTGTGCAAAATGTATCCCATGATGATGGCAGGGTGCATAACAGCAATACTGCTTTCATTTCATTGTCCATATCCATTTTCTGAGCCTGTAACTGGGAGAATATGGCATCAAACTCATTTAGATGAGCAGCAACACTATCTCTGTCCTTCATACGAAGGTCGTATAATTTTCTCATCAGATATACTTTATTTGATGCCGTCTCTTTTTCATATGTATTGCATAACTTCTTCCAAAGCTCCTCTGCACTTTCACAGTCTAATACTGTAAAGTAAACATTATCTGCTAGGTGCAAGCGAATGGTAGACCTGGCCATTTCATCTAACTCATCCCAATCATCTTCATCCATGTCAGCAGGCTTCTTTGAAATCCCATTTACTGGCTTCCATTGCCTTCTTTGAATCAGCACATCTTTAATCTGATTCTTCCATAGAGCAAAGTTTGTGCCATCAAATTTTCGGATCTCAAAATGGTCTTTGCCCTGCAAGTTATAGCTCCTCCTCGGAACGCTAGCACTAGACCCTGATCCACCGGATGTGCCTGAGACCTCTGATGCCATGATCGTAGAGAACTGAATAGAATGATAATGGAGCTAGAAGAGTCCAAACACCAACAAATAAGTGTATCAAGGAGTAAATCGACCACTATATAGTTGACTAAACCAGAAATCTGGAAAAATTTTGCCAGAGTATCCTCTGCAAAATTAGCATATGACCAGTGTCAAAGTATCATAAAACTGCAAGTACTAACATGTCTACCTGCATAGTGAATCACTGACTCCACTGCATATAATCAGTTACCCAATAGAAGCCAACTAGGCTTATCGAGCACCTATGAACAACTATCATACATCTCCTATGGCGAGGCTGGGTAAGTCTTCCACCTGCATCACCGAAGAGACCCCGACATCTGGGTGTCTCCCAGTTAAGAAAACCTCACCACGACCCTCTTTATCAAACGTAAAAGGCTTTATGCAAAGAACGTAACCGCTATATCAATGCCCACATGGACGTACATAAGCGGTATCCACAGAAGCGTACATGGTGTGTATGTGCTCAATATATGCAGTAAAATGACACTGAAAGGCTGAATACACAGCCCAAAAAACTAGCCAATAACACCTGCAAGTGTCTGTCAACTCTGATGTTTTAGGCTTTAAAAACCTGCATAAATTTGCAGCGACTGCTCCCACCAAAACTGAAAGCCCCTCGAGAAACCTGTAGTTTTACGAGTGTGGCTGAAAATACAGCCCCAAAGGTTGATATTTATTGTCTGAGAAGTACAAGGAACACTCTTCTTGATGTTCTTGGACCTGTGTGAAGAGAACTACGTGCGAAAGTACTCCAAAATGGCTCCAAAAACACCCCAAAATTGCTTCAGAAATAGGCTTTAAAAGCAAAAATGAAGCTTTGAGGGACCAAAACTTGTTCAAGGTAATGCCAACCTTAGTCTTTCCCCTTCTTCAAACACCACAAGAGTGTAGCTTAGTGGCAAGAGATTGCCGCGGTTAAGCGAGCTCTGGGGGGAACAGTACTGGGATGGGTGACGTCCCGGGAAGTACCGGGAACCTCTATATTCCTTGATCGTTGAGGTCCTCCCTCGCGCGCAGCCAACGGCGCCAACGGTGACTTCGGTGACTCGGATGACAAGGTATGCCAAGGTCTATGCCTTGGTCGCCGCCTTAGTCGCCGCCTTAGTCGAAAGCCTTGGAGAAAACCGAGCTCTGGTCGCCACACACAGTACTACGCACAGATGTTGTAGAATACGCAGAAAACGCAGTACACAGGGAGCACGAAGACAGACTTCTTAGGTTTTACAAATGCGGTCGAACTTACAGTCTGTGACTGACCAGGCCACTATATGTTTTATTAAAGAACATATACAAAGAAGTGTCCGGTGGCCATTTGGCCTTTCACATGGACACTAACGGTAACAAGCTTCACCTCCTTAATGTCGATCCTCGAAAGAGATGGGAGTGATATGAAGATCATGAACCCAAGATGTAGTGAAAGTGAAGGTGAGAAGCATGGAGATTGCTCACACATATACACGCACACAAGGAAGAGACAAGAAAGACACAATGGAAGGTAGAAAGTAAGATCTATTGCTCAAGATCACTATTACAAGCTCAATCTATCTCTATTCTCTACTCAACTTATACAAGCTAACCTAAAAAATGAGCTCTCTAGCTCTTTTTATAGATCCTAGATTAGTTTTGGATGGTTTCACATCTAGTGTCTGACATAGTTTAAAAATAGGTTCCCAACACTATTTGGAGGTCTAAACGAGATCTAAAAATCACCAAAATTGGTATGCTTGTTCTACCTAAGCTCCTCAAGCTCAAGGAATCCTTGATTTGCACAAAATGGAGCTTATAAATACAAAAGTAGGTGTTTCTATGATACATATGTTATAAAAGTGATAAAAATTATTGTTTGAGGTTTTGAAAAAGTCATGCAAAACATATTTCTTTGGAAAAAATAGAGTGCATGGCTCTTCACAACTCTTTGTAGTCCACCTTTACATGCTACCTATGCATCTGTGCCTTTGGCTACTGCCAATAGTGTGGCAAAGAACATCTCCCAAGTGATTGTCCAAGGAACCCCTCTAGTAAGCCCAAGGTGACACCCATTAATGTGGTAGGCTTAGTGGTGGATTTAGGTTCAAGCAGCATTAACATAGCTCCTATATAGGCACGCACTAGTGCACAAGCCTTACAATAGGCTAAACTAGCTGAACAATCAGATTCAAGTGAATCAAGAGATCCTAGTAAGAGGAAAACTAGAACATGGAAGGATTACAGGGAGACAGCCAACCAAAGTGGGCAAGAAAATTATCCGAACTAGAAGAAAGCCTAAAAGATGCAAAAATAAAAATAGAAAACATTGCATTTCAAAAACCCTCACATGCCAAAAATCCCTCCACTCCACTTCATCCCACCCCACCACTCAATGTGAATAGACACACAACCAAGGCCTATTCTCGAGATCCAACCCTTGAAGGCTTGGACATGATGTTCAAGGCCTACAAGGCTCGACTTCAAGAATGGCCAATCACAACAAACCTAGATAAGAGTTACCCTAGAGCATATTAAACGGACTTTTCCACAGAGTGGGGAATCTTTGCATTTCCTGTGATGCCATTTGGGCTCACCAATGCACCTACAACATTCCAAAGGCTCATGTATCATGTCTTCAAAGAGTTCCTGCGAAAGAGCTTAGGAGCATATGTTGACAATTTATGTGCTCATTCCCAAGAAAGAAGACACCACATCCAAGAGCTCATACAAATCTTCAACAACTCTAGAGAATATCGAGTTTGTTTGAACCTAGAAAATGTGTGTTCATGGTACGTGAAGGCAAGATCTTAGATCGTATTGTTTCTAAGAATGGAATATCAATAGATGAGGACAAATTAAGAGACATAACAGAGTTGTAGAGTCCAAAGAACATCAAAGAGGTACAAGCCTTTATGGGCCATTGTGGATATTATCACAAGTTTATCCACATGTATGCAATCATAGCTAAACCTCTTTATCCTCTATTGAAAAATTTTGAGTGGAACGACGAATGCAAAAATTCCTTCAATGAGCTGAAGAGATGCTTGTGCAGAGCACCAATACTTACCACTTCTAATTGGAGTAAACCATTCCATGTCCATGTAGATGCATCCAATTATGCAATAGGATATGTGCTAGCACAACCCAGAGGTGAAGGAAATCTAGAGACACATATAGCATATGCTAGTAGACAACTAAACACAGCTGAACAAAACTATACAACAACCAAAAGAGAAGGCTTAGGCATTGTATATGCCATGAAGAAGTTTAAACACTATCTATTTGCAAACAAGTTCAAGTTTTTCACGGATCATCAAGCTTTTTTATATTTGGTCAATAAAGCTTGCGATACAGGATGCTTAGTAAGATGCTTCCTCTTATTAATGGAATACAACTTTGAAGTGGTTGTTAGGAAAGCTAGGACCCATCTTAGGGCAGATCACCTTTCTTGCATCACTTCAAGAAAGTCATCGCAAGGAGTGTGTGATGAACTGCCTGATGCTTATTTGTTCAATTTAGAAGTTGTTCCTAAATGGGAAAATAAGTTGGTATCTCTCCTAATCTTAAGACCCGTAAATAAGAATGTGAAAGCGAAAAAAGGTGAAATTATTAAATCACAAAAATATCAAATATTAGCAAGAATTATGTACAAACAAGATACAGAGGGTGTACTAGCTTTTTGTGTCGAGGAGGATGAACATAGCAGTTGTCTGCAACAAGCCCATGAAGGATTTCTAGGAAATCTCTATTCTAAATAATGAACATTGCAAAATCTGAAATGTTTAGGAGTGTATTGGCCTAGTATGGACAAAGAAATACATGAGAGGATTAAGAATTGTCCAATGTGCCAAGAGAGACCCCCATGGAGTATGCTACCCTTTATCACATGTCCTTAATTCGAGAATGCAGTGCTCCATTGGTAGAATTTATGAGATCGAGAACGCTACTCAGCGAGGCTAGTCTAGCAAGAAAACAAAGCATGGAGCAAGAGGCTCATGATTACACCTTAGTAGGAGAGAACCTATACCAAAGAGGCAAAGATGGTTATTTAATATTGTGTGTTCATGAACCAAACTATTTGACAATCTGACAAACTGCACACAATAGTGTTGTAGGTGGACACTTTGGGCCTAACTGAGTAAATAAGCGCATTCTATTCTCAGGACTTTGGTGGCCCACTCTTCATATGGATGCACATACCTATGTGAAGAGATGTGACACATGCCAACGTGCACAATATCCAATCAGAAAAGATGAGATGCCTTTGAGGCCAATGATGGGAGGATGTGCATTTGCGAAGTGGGGTATAGACTTTGTAGGTCCTATCACCCCACCAACTAGAAACTCCCATGCAAAATACATAATTGTAGCCACAAATTATCTTACAAAGTGGGTAGAAGTAAAAGCCACAACAAAAAATGATGCTCAAATGATGGTTAAGTTCTTATTCGAGAGCGCGTTCATCAGATATGGGTTACCAATAGAGTTAGTAAGTGATAGAGGTATGCACTTCTTGATTAAAGTTATTGAAAACCTTCTCCAAGAATTCTTGGTGATACATAAGAAGTATGCCCCCTATCATCCACAAGCTAACGGAAAACGTGAGAGCACAAATAAGATGATATGTAATGTATTGATAAAATTGGTAAATAATAAACACTCGGATTGGGGTAAACAACTTCATCATGCAGTTTGGGATTATCAAGTTGCCTCCAAAACAATACTCAATGCCACCCCATTTCAGATGATCTTTGGACAGAATGCTATGTTACCATTATACTTCTTGATCATGAATTTAAAAGTCGCCCAAGAGCAGTAGTGGAATGGACACGAGTTTTCCTATAGGATATTTGATCTAGAATGCTTAGGTGAGAACATGGTACGAGTGGTAGTAGGCATCTACACTACAAAGAAAAGAAAAAAAGGCATACTTTGATGCACACATCAAGGATAAATGATTGAAAGAGGGAGACCTAGTGTTGGTCTATACACTAAAGCAACATGCCTGTAAATTGGAAAAATGAGGATATGGACCCATGATCATTAATAGAATTTCCACTAGTGGTGCGGTTCAATTGGCCACTCTAGAAGGTAACATCTTGCCAAGCTATATTAATGGATGTCACATCAAGATATATAAGAACCTTTTATAGATGATATGCTAATGAGACTTAACACTGCTAAGAAGCCAAAAGAAGAAGAGTTAAGGGTTAGAGAAGAAGCACAAACAGAGGCTAAGGAGCACATTAGAAAAAAATAAGTTAAGGCGACAAGGCCTAGATGTCAATCCCAATGCCCCAAGATATCACATGGCCATGTGGTGTTGTGGATGATATAAGAAAAGGATGAACTAGTTCTTGTGATATGGTACTCAAGATGGGGTGGTCAAAGGAAGATGAACTAGGGTGCATTGGTGAAAAAGGATGTAGAAGTGATCGGATGGTGGCTTCGTCATAGAGGCAATGTTTATAGTGGTGGTGGGTAGGGATGTCAGTGGATGGGGTGGCATATCGATGATGATGGTGTCATCTTGGGGTGGTGTGTCGACAATGATCCATGCTTCTATGTGATGAGAGGATTCTGCTTTGCTTGGTATGAGAATGTATTCTCTGGGCTTGGACATTAATCTAACTTCTCGAGTGTCAAATTTGTCACGAGGAAGGAGATAAGGAAGAGAGCTCACACACACACTCCCACTCTCAAGGAGAAGCACACACACAGATTGAGGCAATGAAGAATGATCTTCTTCTTCTTCTTCTTCTATTACATAAAAAGGAATGTACGAGAAATGACCTAAAAACAAGAATACAACAAGTGCAATATATAAAGATCAGTACATAAGGAAAAACCTAATGTCTGTGAATGAGTGAGCTGGCAAGAAACAAATGTGCCATAACTCTCAGTAGATAAATCTAATAAAGTTCAATGAAGTATCCCTGACATATAGTAGCGTGACCACTATACATGTCAGAGAAATGAAAAACTGGTACGTGTCATCCTGGATCATCACATGTTGAGCTTGATATCTCAACACTCCCCCTCAAGCTCAACGCCATATCCTGTAATCCAAGCATCTCTCGAAACTTCTTCAACTTCTCAGCTCCAAGTGCTTTGGTGAAAATATTGGCAATCTGCTCATTTGTTCTCACATAAACAAGATCAATATCACCTGCTAATACCTTCTCGCTGATGAAGTGATAATGTACCTCGATATGCTTTTGTTCTAGCATGGAAAATAGGATTCTGTGCTAACTATATGCTGCTAAGATTATCGCAATAAATAGTGATAGGCTTTTGCACTTCCACACCTAAATCTACAAGTAACATCTCCAGCCATGATGCCTCACATGCTGCCATTGCAGCACCTCTATACTCAGCCTCTGTACTCGACAAAGCAACAGTGGGTTGCTTCTTGCTGCTCCATGTAACAGCTGCACTTCCAAGTGAGAATAGAAAAGCACTAGTAGATCTTCTACCTGAAATGCTACCAGCCCAGTCTGCATCAGTGTATCCGTAAACCTGCAAATCTACACTAGCCTCATAAAACAATGCATAATCCAAAGTAGCACTCACATAATGTAGAGTGCACCTCAGAGCATCCAAATGTGGCTTCCTAGGAACCTGCATAAACTGACTTTCAAGTCCAATAGTATAACTTAGATCAGGCCTTGTAATTGTGAGATATATAAGACTTCCCACAATTTTCCTATACATAGTAGCATTTTCCAATGCTTCACTTGATGTAGTATCCAACTTGAAATTCTGATCTAATGGCATAGAAATTGGCTTACAATCAGCCATACCATACTTTTGCAGCATATTCAAGGCATATTGCCTTTCGGACATCCATATACCTGTTTCTGTATGTATAAACTCAATGCCCAAGAAATAGCACAACACACCAAGATCTTTCATGTCAAATTCCTACATAAGAAGTTGCTTTACCTCTTTGATGCTGCCTTCATTATCACCACCTACAATCAGGCCATCAACATAAATAGCCACAATAGTGATGCCATCATTAGCCTTCCTTGCATATAGTGAGTGATCTGCATCACACATAGAAAACCCAATGCTGGTTAAGTAATCAGCAATCCTTGCATGCCATGTACGAGGGGCTTGCTTGAGCTCATACAAAGCCATTTGCAACTTGCAAACATATTCTGGATGCTTTGAATCTTCATATCCCTGTGGCTAGTCCATATATAGTTCTTCCTGTAACTCACCATGTAGGAAAGCATTCTTCACATCCATCTGATGCAAAGTCCATCCTTTTTCTGTAGCTAATGCAACAAGTGTTCTGATAGTAGACATTTTAGCTACAATGCTGAATGTTTCCTCATAATCAATGCCATATGTTTGTGCATATCCTTTAGCTACCAATCGTGCTTTATACCTGCTTATGCTACCATCAGCATTATGCTTTACCTTGTAAACCCATTTGCAGCCTATGGATTTCTTTCCTTGCGGCAATGGAACCAGCTTCCATGTATCATTTCCATAAAGTGTAGCCATCTCCTCATCCATAGCTTTTTCCCAATCTGCAATTCCAATTGCATCTTCAAAGCAAGAAGGTTCAACATCTTGTATTACCTTTGTCATGTAGGCACAATGATGAGCCATGTAACTATCATATGTCAATCGTTGCACTGAATTCCGCATCCTCCCAGATCTTCAGTGTCCTCGATCACTTCTCCTTGTATCATCTGCATGTGCCCTTCTTACTCCTGGAGTCTTCACAGAGGGCAATCCAAGTTCCTCATCAAGACTCTTTTCTGAAACGCTTGAATCTCCATCAAGGTCTTCAACAACTGCATATGTTTTATGACCAACAGAAAGCTTTTCTTTACCTTTCTTGGATGTATTTGATGAATTTGCTAGACTCAAATTTCCACGTAATCCCACTCCATGGATTTGAGTTGGTACTATTGATGCATCTGGTCCACTCAAAACCTGAGATTCTGTTAGAAGAAGCATTTTTTGAAGAGGAATATTTGTAAAATGATAAAAAATTGTAGAAATATTTATGCAAATGATGTAAAAATGAGGAAGTTTCTTCCTCATGTAAATTAGAATCATATGTAATTTTTCTAGATTTTTTGGAAAGTCTTAGATAGCATATTTTTAAACTAGAAAGGAAAAGGACCAAAATTCAAGTGTGAAAAGGGACACTTGAAAATGTATAAAAGATAATTTCCTCTATTTTGAGAGGGTTGCTTGATTGTATTTTGTGCTATCCAAGTAATGAGAAGAGTTTCTTGTAGAAAATCGTGATTCTTCCTTTTATGTGATTTTCTTTGATTTGTGAGTCTATTCTTTGTGTATCCATGGAATTTGCAAGCTTCCATTGTGTATTTCTGATGAATGAGTATGAAGAGAGATGATTATTGATGTGTTGAGTGAGAAATTGCTAAAGAATAGTGCTGGAGATGGAAATCGTTAGTTTTCATAGAATCACGATTGTCTTGTCTGAAGGTTACATGTATCATTTTTGAAATTTGACTTCATAATTGTGTTCTGCTGAGAAAATAACACGCTTTAGGCACCAAGATCATTGGAAATGATGTAGTATTGCTCAAGATAATCAAAAACCTAGAAATTGCTCTTCATCTTCATCATTTCTCAGAAATCCAGTCATTTTCCTCTTATTTTTTGGATTCCATCAGCTAGAAGGGGCTGTGGTCTCTTGTATACTTCCCGGATTGACAAATGTTAGATGTATTATTGATTCTTTATGCTAAAATGATTGGAGAGGACAACTCCAAAGGGTAACAACAAACATTTTTTGGCGCCATTGCCAGGGAAGTAAAGCAAAGGCTTCATTGAAGTTGGACCTTGCTGGATCTTCCATTGTTGATGGTATTGAACACATTGAAAAGGTAATACTCTATAATCAAGAAAAGGAAACATGAAAAGGTAGGTTTCTTTGTTTGTCTTTTGGGAAAAGGAAGCAAGAGATAACCTTTTGAGATAAAGAAGTGATGAAATTCTTGCAAATTGATAGTTGCTCATATCATTTTTGAGAGTAAAGTGCAGGTGTGTAAAAAACTGAATCAAGATAGCTAAAGATAAGGTAAAATGTGTCTATCTTTGCACTTGTAGAATGCTTTTTGACCAAGTACCAAGCAAAATTGTTGATCTTGGGATAGATGACATGATTGCATTGAGGAGAAGTCAAGTAAAGTAGCCATACACAAGTAGATAAGATCCATTTGTTTAGCCAAGGCAAAGAAACAATCTTGAGAAAAGGTTTATTTGCATCTTGAAAAGAAAAATATTTGAGTTTATCTTTGCATGAGTTGATAATTTCACTTCTTAGCACATTTTTCTTTGGAAAGTCTTGCTCATAAATTGAGTAGATAGCAAAGCATAAAGGAGTATAACCAATCAGGAAACACAGGATCAATGGATCTCTAAACAAGAAACCCTAAGTGAAGTGTTTACCTTGATTTAGGGCAAAATACTAAAAAAATTCATAAAATCCATTAAAAGAATTCAAAACAATTTCTTCATTTCCTTAAACAGTGGACTGGAGTGTTGTTGATAAGAGTGAAGGGGATCAAGTGGAAGGGGAAGCTAAAAGACTGCAAAAAAGTGGAAGTTAAAAAAAACACGATTCTTTGCACAGGATCGCTAAATTTTTGTTGATGGTGTATAATTGCAGGAAACAAATGATTTGGAATTGGTAAATAGCATTAAAGGGGAATAAGTGGAAAGGAAAGCCAAAAACTTCAAAAAAACTCGAGGTTCAGAAAAACATGATTCTCTTCACACGATCGCGATTTTCTGTAAGATAAAGAATTTGAATCATTTCGCACATTTGGGTTTTGAGGTAGGTAATTGTAAGAGGTTTCACTAAGTTGAGTGAGTGAAGAAAATCAAATTTTAAAAAAATCAGTAAGGATTGAGCATCAAGTGGGTAAAGTGGAAATTAGGAACAGAATCGCGATTTCCACTAGTGGGATAAAGGAAGTAACTTGTGATGAAAAATTAGAAATTGAGAATCAAAACCATAAAAGTGTTGAAGGGTAAAAACTTGAACAAGTGAAAAGTAGAGATTTTGAAAATATCGCATAAAATCGAGATTGTGTGGTCTATAAAAACCTGGAATCCTAGAAAAAAACTCATTTGAGTGAGGAAGAGAGAGAGTGAGAGTGGACAGCATCACGATTTTCTGCAACCACAAGTTTCTGGACATTTTCTGATCAAGCAAGCAGGGTAAGGATTTCCCAACAAATTTTTGCATTATTTCAAGTTCTCATATGATGTTTAGAACATAAAAAACTCAAAAATCAGTAAAATCATGGAATCGTGACTTTTAGAATTTTGAGTTTTACTGAGAAATAATAATAATTCTGTTAAAGCTCTTTTATTGCATGCTAAAATTTTAAATAGGCGATTCTTTTGGAGAAACAAAAACTTAAAAATAAACAACCCAAAATTTTTCAAAAATCTGCACAGAATCGCGATTCTGTAGTCAAATAAAAAATCGCAATTCTCTGAAATAAAACAGAAAATCACGATTCCTAGAGCACGATTTTCATAAGAAAATCGTGTTTCTAACGATTGTGAGCAATCACAATTGTCTGGGAACAGAATCGTGAAAAACACGATTCTCTCCACAGAATCGTGAAAAACACGATTCTCTCCATAGAATCGTGAAAAACAGGATTCTCTCCACAGAATGGTGAAAAACACGATTCTCATCACAGAATCCTGAAAAACACAATTCTCACCACAGAATCGTGAAAAACACGATTCTCTCCATAGAATCGTGAAAAACACGATTCTCTCTACAGAATCGTGAAAAACACGATTCTTATAACAGAATCGTGAAAAATACGATTCTCTCCACAGAATCGTGAAAAACACGATTCTCTCCACAGAATCGTGGAAAACACAATTCTCTCCACAGAATCGTGGAAAACACGATTCTCTCCATAGAATCGTCGTGAAAAACAAAATTCTCACCACAAAATCGTGGAAAACACGATTCCTATTACAGAATTGTGGAAAACACGATTTTCACCTCAGAATCGTGAAAAACACGATTCTCACCACAGAATCGTGAAATAGTTGAATGATTCTTAGATCTGGTAATAAATTGTACACACCTTCTAAACAAGATCTAGGAAGGAAGGAGATAGAATTAGTGATAGGAGAACTACAAGAAAAAGATTTTGGGCAAGAAAATAATATCGAAAATTTAAAGGAAACCAATGAACCTTCTGAAACTGGTGATTACATAAATATTCTTAAATATATGTACACAAATAGGTTTGGAACCTATGTATATCAAGATGGGATGCATAAGTTTGTCATTAGATTGAGAAACTTAGAAGTTCCCCTGAATATAACACCACTAGCACAATTCAAGGATGGCAGATATGAGGATAGACAAGGATGTGTATACATCTTCTCACAGGACCCAGAAAATTCTAATGACTTAGGGCAAAGTGCAGATAAGAGACCTTGGGAACAAAACCTAGGGCAACCAGACTTGCCAAGACAACATGAAACTCACAATAATAGTGAACAACAACAAGGTAGGAGAATACATACTTCCCCAAACCCTTTTGAAAGAGAAGCAGAAGGATTTAATGATTTTCCATTTAGAAGGAGACATCAGTGGCAGAATCAGGGAAGAATGCTTGGGCCCTATCAGGTAGCCAAATGCATGAAGAATCAATATGAAGGATATTTTGATCCTCATGCTCATGCTGCATGATTTAGACAATTAATTAGAGCAGAAGAAATTGAGGATTATAAAGTATAATTTGAAGCATTTGGTCTAACCCTAACTGGACCTGCACTATCTTGGTTCATTCCCTTGAGAAAGGAAATGTATCCGGATATTGAATCTTTCCTAGAAGCCTTCATAGGGGAATTTTCAAAAACTGGAATAAAACATAGCACAGCTACCTTGATACATAGCTTTAAACAACAAAAAGATGAAAATGTCAGAGAGGCAGCAAGGAGGTTCAAATAATATATTGACAGATGTCCCAGAGAGGAGGTACCATCCATGGCAAGACAAGTATCTCTATTCATAGAAGGATTGAGAAGTGCTCAATTAAGAACCTTGGTGTATTATAGAAGGTGCCCAGACCTAGGAGCATGTGTTAAGGAAGCAATAGACTTAGAGGAGAACCGGGGACAAGATCTATTAGCATTTGATCAACCTAGAACAAATGAAGATAAAATCCCACGAACAGAAGAATTAGCACATGCAATTGCCAAAGCCCTAGAAGTTAGCACCGAGACAAACCTAATAAGCACCAGGATAGCTACAAATAAGAAGTGCTATAACTGTGGAGAAAATCATTTGGTACAACAATGTCCATATCAAAAACCACAACATTTGCAAGATAGGAAAACACTCAAATACTGTACATTGAAAAGAAAATGGACAAATCATACCAGAGAAGAATGATTCTACAATAAACAACCCATTAAGGAAAGAGAATATGTGAACCAACAAAATCTACAAAAAGAATTTGGATTTGTGGAACAACCAAGACCTGTACTTGGGCAACAACCACCATTACCAACAAATGTGGTACCAGTCAAATACACACCAATAGAAGAAGAAAGCTCAAGACTTAGATCACCATACAGAGAAGATTATCATTGGAATGAAGGATATCAAGAGGAGTGGGAAGGATATGAGCTGAGAGAACCAGAACTACAAGCCCTAGACTTGGGAAATGGGAGAATCGAAATGGACACAACTACTCTCATGTACATAACCAATAATTACATGTCCAATCAGAATCCGCAGTTCAAAGGGAGTCAAAAAATAACTTGTTATAGATGTGGAGGGGAACATTTCATTAGAGACTGTCCACAACCTCCTACACTAAGGATAGAAGGAGCTTATTGCAAAGACTGTGGCAAGGAACACCTAATAAAGGATTGTCTAAGAAACCCTAAAAAACAACAGAACACATCTAATAACATACCATTAAAAACAATCAACATAATGGAGCAAGAAGAATCAAGATCAAGTAAATGTAAATGCTATAACAAGAGCACAAGCTAAACAACAAGAAACAACTAAGGAACAAAAGGAGAATTCATTTCCAAAGGAAAAGAAAAATAGATAAAAAGGGAGATGGGAGAAAAAAATGAGAAATGGAAAAAATTTGGAAGAAGAGATTATAGAACAGTCAAACAATAGTCAACCTCAGAATAAACCAACTCAGCAAGAGGCAAAAAATTCACAAAGTTTGGAAACCTTAATAAGCGCATATAAGGGAAGAATTCAAGAGGGACCAAATCCCACAGACCATGTAATGGCTTACCCTATGCCAGATTTAGAGCATGAAAGAATGCAAAGATGCAAACAAATCATACAAGAAACACAACTTAAACTGAGGGAACCTGACAATTGTCCAACAACAGTTGGGAAGCAAATGCAACAGAAACAAGGAAAACTCTGGATCTGGAAGAGAAAGCACAAATAACCTTCCAAATCAATATATACAAACAATGTACAATTTTATACCACACCACAATGGAAGAATTGGTAAAACAAAATCCTCACTTGCAACTCAATATGAAAAAGTGGGAAGCAAAACCAGAGAATTTTGATCCACAGCAACAAGGATTGGAGGAGTTGTTGTACATTCCTATTGATAAAATAGGAGGATATTGTGAAGGAGAAGAAGAAAACTCAACTCTAAGAATACAATTTGGTAAAAATCATGCCAAAGCTATATTGGATAGTGGATCAGGTGTGGCTATCATGACTAAGCAAACTTGGGAAAGATGGGGAAAAAGTGAATTAGTACCCACTAAAATGAGATTACAACTTGCAGACAGACACATAGAAAAACCCCTAGGAATATGGGAAAAGGTGATTGTGGAGATATGTGGAATAGAAATAGAGCATACTTTTTCCATAGTTGAATTCCCACAATCCACTTCATATGAAATCATTCTAGGAAGACCATTTATGAGACAAATGCAAATTGTACAAGATTGGGGAAATGATTGCTTATATCTTCAAAGCAAAGGAAGGATAACCAGAGTAAATCTAAGAAATGGTCAATATTGTGACATGTCCCCTCAAGAATGGTTCAAAATACATCAAAATTAAGATTTAAGTGAAGAATCAGAGATTGAAGATCAGAATGAAACAGAATCATCACTATGGAAGTGCAATGTGATAAGAAACCTTACAAATAGAAAAAGAAGATTAAGAAAAGAAGATTGTGTAGAAGGGAGAAAATTACAGGATGAGAGCTACATACCACAAAAATTCAAAGATGAAGAATTTGAGCCTTATGGTTGGAACCAGATTTTGGCTACCATGGATCTAGCCAATGATGAGTATGTGGGAGTGAAATTCCAAAATGAAGAAGGATATGATGTCTTTCACATAGGAATACAAATGATAAAGGTATCAAAAACAGAAGAGGACCAAGAAGAAGAAATGATATTGAAAAATGGTAAAAGACAATATTTGGAAGAGGTAAAAGCTACAGATGCAATAAAAGATAAAATCTCAGGCAAATATAGAAAAAACAAACACAAGGAAATAAGAAAAGACCAAGAGGATGGAAAAAAGGAGAAAATGACAACCAAGGATCAACAGTTTGTACCTGCAAACTTCAAGACTTATGAAGTAGAAGACAAACTACTTCTAAAAATGAAACCAAAGAGAGAAAAGAAAAGAGGGGAGGCATATGACAACGAGGAACAAACCAAGAAGGTAATGATCACCCAAGAAGAGGGGGAAGAAAGACATATTGTAATTGCTGATGACATGACAAATCAAGAGGAGGAGGCATTAAGAAATTTGGCCAGAAACTATAGGGATGTGTTTGCTTACAACTACAAGGATTTGAAAGGTATTGACCCTAAGATATGTGAGCATAATATTCTTATTACACCTAATGCAAAGCCTAGCAAAGAAAGACACTACACATTTAATGATAAATACTCTGCTAAAATAAAGGAAGAAATTGACAGGCTGCTGGCTGCCAATTTTATCTATGAGATTGAGTATACAGAATGGATATCTCCTATAGTTGTAGTACCAAAAAGGAATGGAAAACTCAGGGTATGCATTAACTTGAAAAAAGTGAATGCTGCAACTATAAGGGATAGCTATCCATTACGTATAACAGACCATCTTTTGGAAAGAGTTGCAAGAAATGAGGTTTATAGTTTTTTGGATGGTTTTTCAGGATACAATCAGGTACCCATAGCTTTGGAAGACCAACATAAAACTGCCTTTTCCACAGAATGGGAAATTTATGCTTTTAGGGTTATGCCCTTTGGGTTAACTAATGCCCCAACAACTTTTCAAAGATTGATGTGTCATATCTTCAAAGAATTCCTGAGGAATATAATGGAAATTTATGTGGATGATCTTTGTACTTTTTCATTAAAAAGACAGGATCATTTGGAAGATTTAGAAAATATATTCAGGAAATGCAGAACATACAGGGTATGTTTAAATCCAGAGAAGTGTGTGTTCTTTGTAAGACAAGGGAGAATGTTAGGTCACATAGTCTCCAAAAATGGAATTTCAACTGATGAAAGGAAAATTAAGGCCATAGTGGAACTTCCAAAGCCAACAAAGGTAAAGGAACTTCAAACTTTCATGGGACATTGCGAGTATTATAGAAAATTTGTACACAAGTTTGCTGACATTGCAAAACCTTTGTATGCCTTAATCACAAAATTTGAGTGGACCAAAGAGTGTGAACAAGCTTTTGAGACTCTAAAAACTTGTCTGGTGACAACACCAATTCTAAAAACCCCACAGTGGGATAAAATTTTTCATGTCCATGTGGATGCTTCAAATTATGCTTTGGGATGTGTGTTAGCACAACCAATAGAAGGGAGCAAATTAGATTTTCCAATTGCTTATGCTAGTGGGCAACTGAATTCAACAGAGAAAAATTACACAACCACTGAGAGGGAAGGGCTGGGGATGATATTTGCTATAAAAAAATATAGACATTACCTATTGGCCAACAAAGAAGTATATGGTTGACACAAAAGAGTTTGTCATATCTACATACAAAGATGTCAATGATCCAGCATGTATTTTATTGATCAGAGTAATGAGACTCGTATTGGCATGTATGGAGACTTTTATAGATATAGATGTCAGAATTCTCAATTACATTGGTTTTAATTCACCATCAGATGCTCTATTATTCGATCTCAGTGAAACCCCGGACAGGATCTGTTTAATGGCTTATTATAGCAAAACAATATTTCTGGGTAGTCATTTCCTTCAGATCTTTGAGGGTGCATTTTATTATGGATTCTTTGAAAGAGAATCAGAAATATTTGGAAATTTATCAGTAGTAACAAAGTCTCGACTCACTGCCTATGAAGCTGCATACACAGATATCTGAAGAAAGATGTAATAGATAAACCAGAAGCTGCTGTGCAATGGAGAAAAGCATTATTTGAAATGGTGAATAACTTGAACATCACAGAAAGGAAAAGTCATGACTTATTGTCATAGGTATATCAGAGAAAGAAGAAGTGAAGGAAGCATTCATTGAATATCAGCAAGAATATCTTTTGTCAAGAGCCAAAAGGTCTAGGAGGGGAAGAATGTTAGAAGAAGCATTTTTTGAAGAGGAATATTTGTAAAATGATAAAAAATTGTAGAAATATTTATTCAAATGATGTAAAAGTGAGAAAGATTCTTCCTCATGTAAATTAGAATCATATGTAATTTTTCTAGATTTTTTGGAAACTCTTAGATAGCATATTTTTAAACTAGAAAGGAAAAGGACCAAAATTCAAGTGTGAAAAGGGACACTTGAAAATGTATAAAAGATAATTTCCTCTATTTTGAGAGGGTTGGTTGATTGTATTTTGTGCTATCCAAGTATGAGAAGAGTTTCTTGTAGAAAATCATGATTCTTCCTTTTATGTGATTTTCTTTGATTTGTGAGTCTATTCTTTGTCTATCCATGGAATTTGCAAGCTTCTATTGTGTATTTATGATGAATGAGTATGAAGAGAGATGATTATTGATGGGTTGAGTGAGAAATTGCTGAAGAATAGTGCTGGAGATGGAAATCGTCAGTTTTCACAGAATCACGATTGTCTCGTCTGAAGGTTACAGGTATCATTTTTGAAATTTGACTTCATAATTGTGTTCTGCTGAGAAAATAACACGTTTTAGGCACCAAGATCATTCGAAATGATGTAGTATTGCTCAAGATAATTGAAACCCTTGAAATTGCTCTTCATCTTCATCATTTCTCAAAAATCCAGTCATTTTCCTCTTATTTTTTGGATTCCATCATCTACAAGGGGCTGTGGTCTCTTGTATACTTCCAGGATTGACAAATGTAAGATGTATTGTTGATTCTTTATGCTAAAATGATTGGAGAGGACAACTCCAAAGGGTAACAACAAACAGATTCTGCACTTGATTTTTCAGCATTTTCTTTGTCATTTGGTTCAAAACTCAGTCCTTCTTTGGCATCTGCATAGAAGCTTGACATTTCATCAAATACCACATCTCTGCTCACCTTTACCTGCCATGTGAGTGGGTTATAACATTTATATCCCTTTTGCTCAAGGGAGTATCCAATGAAGACACACTTTTTTGCTTTTGGATCAAGCTTTGTCCTCAATTCATCTAGGACATGTACATATGCAATACAGCCAAATATTTTCAGATGTGATAAGTTTGGCTTTTTACCTGTAAACTTCTCTTCAGGTGTAACTTGATGTACAGCAGTAGTCGGAGTTCTGTTCATGATGTTTAGAGAAATATGCACAGTTTCTGCCCAATAACAATGAGGCATATTCTTCTCAGCCATCAAGGCTCTTGCTATTTCTGCAATATGTCTATTTTTGCATTTAGCAATGCCATTCTATTGTGGTGTGTACCTGCATGAAAACTGACACCGAATTCCATGATTTTTTAGAAAACTGCTGAACTCATTTGACATGTATTCACCTCCTCCATCAGATCTTAATGTCTGAATGTACTTCCTTGTCTGCTTTTCCACCATAGCTTTAAAATTCTAGAAGTGAGTGAACACCTCCCTCTTCTCTTTCATGAAATATACCCATACTTTGCGTGTATGGTCATCAATCAAAGTAACATAAAAACTGCATACCAGACATTATCATTCGATTTTGAAACACCAGCAGACATCGTATTCATCATGTGATGTTGAACCATGAACATCTTCTCAGAATCATCTACACTTGTGGATGCATAGTTATTCTGCTGCCTTTTGTTATTTTAATTCTTCAACCTGCAATCACGTTTAAAGTGTCCAGGTTTACCAGAATTCCAACATCCTTTACTGTCATTAGCTGAATCATTTCTTTGGAAATTTCTGCGGCCTCTTTGGCTCCCCCTGCCTCGAAACTGTCCTCTTCCTCCTGCATGATTCTGTTGTTGACTTTGCTCTTGGTTACTATTTCCTCTTCCACTTCCAAAGCCTCTACCTCTGCCTCTTCCTCTGCCAGAGTAGAACACCTGCTCAGAACTAGGCTTTCCTTGGGAGTTTGAATCCTCACCAAGATTCTTTTCTTCAATAATCAGCATAGATACCAGATCAGCAAAATTCGGAATATTTTCCCTGGTTTGTATGGAAGTTCTGAACTGCTTATATGCAGCTCCTAAACCACGAAGACACACTTCCACCTTATCATCATCATCTACATTCACGCCAATAGATGCAAGTGACTCACATATGCTTTTGATTTTCAAGGTGTAGTCACTTACCGACATGCTCTTCTTCTCCAATGTATGCAGCTCGTTCTTGAGTTGCAATTTCCGTGCCTTTGCATTGGTCTCATACAATGGGACCAAACTATACCAAGCCTCTTTTGGAGTCTTGGCATCATGTATGTGTCCAATCATGCTATCCTGTATGCTAACAGATAGCCAATACATTACCTTTCGTGCTCCTTGATTCCATTCCTCATATGCTCTTACCTGATCTGCAGTTCGATTCCTTTCTGGCAATTGCGAAGCATTTTCATTCTCTCCTTGATGTACTTCCAATAGCCTTTTCCCATCAGGAAATTCTTCATTCTGAATCTCCAAGCATGGAAGTTGTTCTTGTCCAGTTATCACTCATAAGCTGACTCGTTCCATCTGCATTTGCCATTTTTGTAGCAATTCATAACACTACAAAACACTACAAGTAGCACTTCTGCTTGAACACTGTCGCACTTTGACGTGACATTTCGATCTCAGAAAAACACAGTTTTCGTGTATCAGCAGTACACGGAATGGCTTGAAATTCTAGATCTAGAATATATGAGTGTTGACAAACACAATGCAAGTCACAATTTCTGAAACTGACCTAATTTTTCTATGGGCCCCACCTTGCGGGCTCAAAACGGAGGTTGAGATGGCTCCAAAACTTCAATATGACAAAAATAAGTGACCCTAAAGGGATAACTCTTGAAAATATTTTGAGGTCTTCTAGCTTGACACCAATTTTCGTAGCAAACGGAGGTCGTTTGTGAATCGCATTTTCTCCATGCCTTGCTGCGTACTCTTCACCGTCGCCTTCTCCACGAGCTCTCTACAGCCACATTGGCTCTGATTCCATGTCACGAGGAAGGAGATAAGGAAGAGAGCTCAAACACACACTCTCACTCTCAAGGAGAAGCACATACATAGATTGAGGCAAGGAAGAATGATCTTCTTCTTCTTCTTCTTCTATTACATAAAAAGGAATGTACAAGAAATGACCTAAAAATAAGAATACAACAAGTGCAATATATAAAGATCAGTACATAAGGAAAAACCTAATGTCCGTGAATGAGTGAGCTAGCAAGAAACAAATGTGCCATCACTCTTGGTAGATAAATCTAATAAAGCTCAATGAAGTATCCCTGACATATACTTGCATGACCACTATACATGTCAGAGAAACGAAAAACTGGTACGTGTCATCCTAGGTTATCACATGTTGAGCTTGATATCTCAACAAAATTGTGGTAGGGGCTTTCGCTTGAGGAAGTGCCACTTCAACTGTGCCCACTATGTGAACTAGTTCATTAAACGCATTGACAAAAGAAGTCTCAAATCCACTATTTGCCAATTCTTGTTGCAAAATATCCTTACTTTGTTGTTTGGTTATTTGGCTCCTCATCCAAACTTGTTGCATGTTCTTGTATAACCTTTGGATCACAATAGTATAAGCGACTGCATCAAAGGTGTCCTCCTCTCTAGTGCTTGTGTCTCCTTGGTTGTCTACATGCTTCTCGTATTGCTGTTGTTGATCTTCAACTTTCGATTCTTTTCTCTATTGGCTATCATCATCATTATCATTGTAGCTCAAGCGTAAGCACCACCTCCTTTACTTGTCAATCTGCGGAGACATGAGGACGAGTATGAAGACCAAGAGCAAGTTAAGGCACAAGTGAGTGAGTGAAAGCACACAAGCATGCACACACATACACACACACACGCACACAAAGTAAGATCAAAGAGAGGAACAATGGAAGGCTTTCTATTGCAATACAAAAGTTCTATTCTCTAACAAGCTGACCCCAAAAATGAGCTCTCTAGCTCTTTTTATAGTTTTTTGACTAGTTTTGGCCCTGTCTAGACCTAGTGTCCGGCCTAGTTAAAAATTAGGTTCTAGGGCTTATTTGAAGGCTCAAACGGAGTCTAAAAATTATGAAAATTGGTAGGATAATACTTCTAATGCTCTTGAAGCTCGAGCTTGACTTGCATGAAATGGAGCTACAAAAAGGTGAAATGATATTTACAATGGTTTCTAGTGATGAAAATCACTATTTTATAGGGATTTCTTATGAAAGTTTGACATACACTTCTTGGAGCTCCCTATGTGCTCCTTCTTCTTGTGTGTTCACTTCTCTTATGAACTTATTATGCTTGTCCTTGACCTTGAGTGTCAACACTCCCCCCCTCTCAAGTCTGTCGTCCCTGACAGACCCTTGTTGTAATGGTTGTTCCAGGTAGTGCTTTGAGAGGTAGTGTCCATTTGGTAGGAACCAGAGCCGTCTCTTTTCCAAAGGTGGTAGGTTGGTTGTCCGGTTCTTCGTTTGTGACTGCAAGCCTTTGCAAGATGTAGTCCCTTGGTATGTGCTTCTTCCTTGGATTCCAGCATAACTGTGTCATTGTGAGTCTCCATTGATGATCTCAGATCTTCCAAAGATGATGTTCATAGTAGTCATGCCAAGTACTCATAACCCATAATGAATGATGGGTAAGTGTGTTCATGCATGGGTTGAGGAAAATATGTGCCTTGTGCACGGCCTTATAATGTAGCCCTATGTATGCTTACTTGGAAAATGCATTGGAAGAAGTATGGTGCAAAAATTGGGGGTCTTGAGCTAAGTGCTCAAGGGTATGCCGACGAAGAGGTTTCCTAATCTATCATGGTTATGGTGTTGCCAAAGTAAAGATGCTTACCATGGTGAAGGGTCGATCAATGTTTATCTCTTCGTGTTGTACACCTGGCCTGTGGGATGGAACATTGTGGATGAATGTCCGTGTTGATGGTCCACTGATGAGATTTTTTGAGTGGCTAGTCCTGTGTCCTCTTTTCAAAGCAACATTTGCCAAATACTGAGAATATTTCGTTATATTCTTTGACAAACAACATTGGGTAACTACACCAAGCTCAGTTTCACATATTCTCTTTAGCTCACCATAAGTAGGAGTCTTCTCACCCAGTATACAAACAAGGATTTTCAGGGTACCAAACTAACCCTTGCAGATATCTCCTTGGATGCTCTCGTACATACAGTAGTTAAGCATCGCTCAAGTTGTGGACCTTCAAGATCTTCCCTCCTACCACGGAAAGGGGGAACAATAGTTGTGGATGCCATGGTCAGGCCAAGTGCTTGACATCTACCAGATAAGGCAGCAATAATATCATCTACTAGCCGAGATACACTTCTATCAGAACTGATAAATGCCCCGTAATCAATGGTGCCACCTTCAACTAAGCATGACTCATTCATGTTCCATGAGCCAAACCTGGGAACAGGCTCTCTGTCTCTCTCTCTCGCTCTTGTCTTCTTTTTTTTTTTGGAGGAACAGTGTGACCAAACAAGAAGACAGGTGTTAGTATCAGAAAAAATAATTGACATATGTCAATGTGCTCTTGTGCATGGGACTCTCCAATGTGTCTATGCACGTCCATGTAATGTGGCCCTATATTAATGCATACTTTGGAAATGCATGACCTGAATGGTGCAAAAGACAGGGTTGTGCAAGGAGCACATGGTTGTCGCTCATCGAGGCTTTCAATGTTATTTGCGCATGTTGATGCCATCTTTCTTTGAGGTATCCATTGGATCTCGCGATGACAACTGATCCTTCCTCCTCATAGGGATCCATTTGAGAATGGTCTTCGACGGTTTAGTGATCTCCTTTGGATGCTCCATGTTTGGATGGTTTCTTGAGGCTTTGATCCTTTGTGGTTGGCTCTTTGGTTCTGTGGGGCCTACCGGTGCTTTTGGCTTACATACCCATACCATTGTTGTTGGTTTTCTAACTATTGTCGAAGAGGTGAGTCTATCCTCCTGTGGTCTATGTGCTCGGTTCTTTCCCTTGTCTCTCCTTTGCTCCTTGGTTGAGACCTTTTGCATGGTGGAGAGCATAGGCCTTTGTGCCTGTAAGAGTCCTTTGGGGACCCACATGTGTAATTGCCCTTGTTGAACTACAACTAATTTCTTAGGCACCCACATTTGTCGCACATCTTCGTGTCGAGCTGGTCGTGGTTGTTTGGTTCTGGTCTTCCGATTTTTGGATTGCATGGGTGAGAAGTGTGTTGGCAAGGCTGGTGGTTGCTCTCCTTTTTGTACTCAGATCTGCTTCATCCCCGAAACTACTTCCTTCTTGAACTCCCAATTTGCCTGGAACATAGAGCTTTTGACACATACAACCTCTTTTTTGCTAAGATTAGTCCTAGGAGAACTACAAGGTGTGACATCTGGATTTGTGAGCATGCCATTCTCTAGTTCTAATGTAAAACATTGTTCCTGTACCCAAACTTGAAGAAGTTGACTTCTTAGGTTCAAGTTGACTACATGGTCATAAATCCAATCTTGTCCCAAGACAAGTGGCTCTGTGAGGTCCTCATCATGACACACTAGCATTTTGACTATCATAGGAACATCTTGAAGGTATATGGGGAGTTCCACCTCGCCCAAACAAGGGGTTTCCACACCTCCCAATCCTATGAGATAGGCTTCTAAGGGATTGATACTCAACTGCAGGTCTTGGCAGTAGGAAAGTCTAACTACGCTAGTTGCTGCACCTGAGTCAATCAATGCACTCACAGTCCTCGCACTCTTTCCTTGTCCTATCTCTATGGTCACAAAGGGACGTCCATCAATTATTCGAGAAGTAGTTATTCCCTATTTTTGGCACATGTCCATGTGATATTTTGGGGCTTTCGGGTTAACATCTAGGCCTAGTCGCCTTAACTTATTTTTCCTAATGCGCTCTCTGGCCTCTGCCTGTGATTCTTCTCTCACCCTTAACTCTTCTTCTTTTTGCTTCTTAGCAGTGTAGGGTCTCATTAGCATATCCTCTGTAAGAGGTTCTTGATACAGCTTGACTCTACATCCACTAATATAGTTTGGCAATATATCTCCTTCTAGAGTGGCCAATTGAACCGTGCCGCTAGTGGAAATTCTATTAATGATCATGGGTCCATATCCTCTTTTTTCCAATTTGCGAGCATGTTGCTTAAGCGTATAAACCAGCACTAGGTCTCCCTCTTTCAATCCTTTATCTTTCATGTGTGCATCAAAGTATGTTTTTTGTCTTTTCTTTGCAGCATAGATGCCTGCTGCTACTCGTAGCCTTGTCTCACCTGAGCATTCTAGATCAAAGATTCTGGATGACAATTCATGTCCATTCCACTCATACTCTTGTGCTACTTTTAAGGCAGGGATGAGGAAGTCCAATGGTAGCACCGCATTCTGTCCGAAGACCATCTGAAATGGGGTGGCATTGAGTACCGTTTTGTAGGCAACTCGATAAGCCCAAACGGCATGATGAAGTTGTTTGTCCCAATGAGAGCGTTTATTATTTACCAATTTTTTCAATACGTTACAGAGGATCTTATTGGTGCTCTCGGCTTGTCCGTTAGCTTGGGGATGATAGGGGGCATACTTCTTATGTATCACCAAGAATTCTTGGAGAATATTTTTGATGACTTCATTCAAGAAGTGTGTGCCTCTATCGCTCACTAACTCTATTGGTAGTCCATATCTCATGAACACGTTCTCAAATAAGAACTTAGCCATCATTTGAGCATCATTCTTTGACAAGTAAAGGAGGTGGTGCTTACGCTTGAGCTACACCAAATTTTGGCACCGTTGCCAGGGAGACGTGAGGACCGGTATGAAGACCAAGAGCAAGTGAAGGCACAAGTGAGTGAGTGAAAGCACACAAGCATGCACACACATACACACACACACACACAAAGTAAGATCAAAGAGAGGAACAATGGAAGGCTTTCTATTGCAAAGAAAATCTCTTACAAAAGCTCTATTCTCTAACAAGCTAACCCCAAAAATGAGCTCTCTAGCTCTTTTTATAGTTTTTTGACTAGTTTTGGCCTGTCCAGACCTAGTGTCCGGCCTAGTTAAACATTAGGTTCTAGGGCTTATTTGAAGGCTCAAATGGAGTTTAAAAATTATGAAAATTGGTAGGATAATACTTCTAATGCTCCTGAAGCTCGAGGACTCCTTGAATTGCACAAAATGGAGCTACAAAAAGGTGAAATGATATTTACAATGGTTTCTAGTGATGAAAATCACTAATTTATAGGGATTTCTTATGAAAGTTTGAGATTCACTTCTTGGAGCTCCCTATGTGCTCCTTCTTCTTGTGTGTTCACTTCTCTTATGCACTTATTATGCTTGTCCTTGACCTTGAGCGTCAACAATCATCCTCCTCTGTAATGGTTTGATCATCATTGTCAAAACTTGACATGGTTTAAGTGCCCTCATGTTTTGGTGGGGAGTTCGGATAGTTTTGACATTCATACTCTTGTGAGAAGAATTGAGCTTCTGAGAATTGAAAATCACTTGAAAAAGCATCATGCATTTTGAAGCCAAATGTTGTATTAAGTGGTGCCACCTCTAAGTTGGGTATTGGGAAAGCAAACGCATTTGGTCCGAGAATTGATGCGACCTCCCTCACATCTGTAGTTGTGGTGGTTGTGGTGGTTATAGCAATTTCCTGAGAGGTTATAACTACACTAGAGGTTCCTTCTTATGTAATCAGTTATGACAAATGGATTTTTATAGGGGGTACTACCACTAGAGGTTTTGTGGGTGATTGTTGGGGTGACGGGTTGAGGGGATGGTGAGGAAGGTACTTGTAAACATGGGATTGTTCCCCTCATTTTTTTTTGAGTTCTTGACTTCGGTGTTTTACGAGACTTGGTAGATCCCTTAAATCTTTTTAATTCATCACTAGGGAGGGACCGCTCAACAAGAATGTCATAAAACAAGCACATGTATACTATCTATGTAATTGTGAAACAACCATGAATGACTCTCTTTATTGCCTATCTTTGATTTACCAAGAATAGTTGTTCTTGGATCCAATTAGCTGGGTCAATAGTTCGTGGCCCAGTTTTGCTAAATATAGTCAAAA
Source organism: Ceratopteris richardii (assembly GCA_020310875.1). NCBI lineage: Eukaryota > Viridiplantae > Streptophyta > Polypodiopsida > Polypodiales > Pteridaceae > Ceratopteris > Ceratopteris richardii. The sequence goes on along the minus strand of CM035417.1, from coordinate 192,767,063 downwards.
CCATACACGTTTTTGTGGTAATGTAAAACAATCTTGTGTAGGGAAGGAAAAATGCTACATGCAGACTCGTGGCAGCTTTGACAATTCAGGTGTAATGGGTGAGATGTCAGCCCATTTCAAAACATCTCCATTTTTCATGGGTTTAGGTATGAGCCTTTCCTTTCGGTTGGTGTATGTGTGCCATGAATTTTCAAAGGCAGCCCTGATGAGGTTTGCTGAGAGATAAAACTTCTTGAAGGGCAAGTCTGGGACTAAGGATGGTAGTATAAATGTTCCCAAAAGCTCCTTCTTGACTAGTGGTTGTAAAGTGGTGACTAGATAGTAGCAGCGATAGAAATTAGGTTTGGGAAGGGGTGCACTGAAATATTTTATGTTATGAAGCCTACCCTTGCCCAAATTGGTCTTAGTTCCTCTGAGTTCTAAAGGTCTTCAAAATCCCTAGCTATCCTATCAAAATATGATGCTATTATGAAGAATGATACCTTGTCCTTTTGCAATTTGCCTCCAAGAAAAAAGGTCATTGGCACTAAATAGGTATAGAAGCTGAAATGTAAGTGTGATGGAATAGTTAATATGTTTAAGGCTAGGCTTGTTGCAAAAGGTTATGTTTAAGAAAGAAGCATTGATTTTGATGAGACCTTTGCGCCCACATGCCGAATGACCACCACTCATAACATATGTGCACTTGCAGCTCATCATGGTTGGTATGTAAATCAATTGGACATTAAAACTGTATTTATGAATGGTGACTTACATGAAGAAGTGTATGTATTTCAACACCATGGCGTTGTGCTCAAAGGGCATGAAAACAAAGTGTGTAGGTTGAAAAACACATTATATTGTTTGACGCAAGCACTACATGCTTGGTATGAAAAGATACATGCCTACTTGATTGCACATGTTTTTGAGAATAGTCCAACTGAGAGCACCTTATATGTCAAACATGTAGATGATGTACTTTTGATCATTGTTGTGTATGTTGATCACATGCTGCTCATTGGCCCTAATGAGAAGCATATGATTGAATTTAAGGTTGATTTACCTGCCTCTTTAGAGATGTCAGATTTCGGGCATTTGCATCATTATCTGGGCATTCAATGTGTGCAAGTTGATGGGGGAATAACTTTGTGTAAAAGAAAATATATTGATAGATTAATGCAACATTTTGTCCTTGGATACTGTAAACCTATTGCCACTCCCATGTAAATAGGTTTATGGTTGAGTCCTCATGATGCTGAAGATGCATTTGATATTGTTCTCTATCAGCTCGTTGTTGGATGCTTGATTTACTTATGCATAACTCGATTGGAAATTCACTTTGTTGTCTCTCACATGAGCAGATTTATGCATTGTCCAAGTGTCAAGTATTTGACAGTTGGTTAAGCGCATCTTTCACTACTTGAGTGGTCCTGGATTAGTTGGATTGTTTTATCCCAAGGGGGGGTCATTACTACCAGATTTACATGCTTTTTTTTTACTTTGACTGGGCTGGTGGCTATGGCATATATCAAAGTTGATCATTGTTTTAAGTGTAAAGGATGGATCAACTTGTTAGGAATACACTTTTTGATGGTTTGTAAGAAATGATTTAGGAAGTACAAGGTTATGCAACAAAGTAATTGTTGCTAGGATTTTATGTTTTTGCAGTTTATGCAGTTCATATATCACTATATGGCTTGTATGCCATGGGCTTGCCAAGCCCTATGCTATAGAAATGTCTTGTGTCATTGGCCCACATGGCCTTATGCTTGATTCTATGGTTAAAATCTTTTGGAACTGCATTTTCTTGGGGAAATGCTATTGAATTTTTAACCACCTCATGACGTTAATTATGCACTTACCTTTAGGTAAGAATTTTATGGCATGGTAGCATGCCTTCTCTGCAAACATCAATAAGGTGTAAGCATGCTTGTAAGCATGTATTTTATGGACTTAGGACCATCAAAGCATTATAGAAAAGACATATTTTTGGTAATTGGATCCCTAATCATAATCCTTATGGATTTAGAACATAGGATAGGAAAGATGTATCATAGCTATACCTAATAGGTTCTTTTCTTTCTCTCAAGGATCTTCTGACCTTTGCACTTCTTGAAGTCTCAGCCACATTTGATTCTGGATCAAATCTTGGCCCATCTTCAACATTATCCTGCAATTTACTTTTATAATCATCATCATCATCAATATCTTCTTTTGTCTTCCCTTTCCTTTGTATTTCTTTAACATCTGCATAATCATTTGTTGACCCTGTATACCATGTACTTTGCTCATCAAATGTAACATCTTTTGTAACAAGAAATTGCTTTGTGGATGGACTCCACAATCTGTAACCCATCTGTCTATCATCATGCCCTATAAACACATACTTCTCTGCTTTGGGTTCTAGCTTATGTCTCAATTGTGAAGGAACATAAGCGTATGCTAAACATCCAAATACCTTACAATGATCAAGAGTAGGTTTCTTACCCAACCATGCTTCATAAGGTGTTCTTCCATTCAAAGCTTTACAAGGTAACCTATTCACAAGGTATGTTGCAATGTTGATAGCTTCTGCCCATAAGTAATTTGGACAATTCTTTTCTTTCATCATTGCTCTTGCAAACTCTACAAGAGTTCTATTTCTTCTTTCTGCAACTCCATTTTGTTGAGGAGAGTACCTGCAAGTTACCTCTCTTTTTATACCTGCATTCCACAAATAATCATCCAACTCTTTAGAGAAATACTCTCCCCCTCCATCTGATCTCAACCTCTTGAGCTTTTGTCCTATAATCCTTTCTGCATAAGCATGATAATGCTTGAATGTCTTGAACACTTCTGATTTGTCCTTGATTACATATAAAGTAATCCATCTGGTTGCATCATCAACAAACAATACATAATATTTGGATCCATTTATGCTATAGTCCCTTGAAGGACCCCACACAGAAGAGATAGGGTGATAAGAAGATTGTGAATGAGTGATGTGTCTGAAGGTGAAGGTGAGAAGCACACATGCACACACACATACACACACACACACACAAGGTAGAGACAAGAGGAGATACAATGGAAGACATGAATCACACTTGTATTACTCAAAAATAGCTCTTATAGTTCTCCTTACTCTCTCTACTAACAAGCTAACAGACTGCAAGATAACCTTAAAAATGATATCTCTTGCCCTTTTTATAGTTTTTTTACTAGTTTTGACCAGTTTCAAACCTAGTCTTCTGCCTAGTTAAAAAATAGGTCCTAAGACTCATTTGGAGGTCCAAACGAAGTCCAAAAATTACAAAATTCGGCATGAGTAATCTATCTAGGCTCCTCAAGCTCAAGGACTCCCTCGGCTTGCACAAAATGGAGGACAAATATGTAACATGAAAGGGTTCAAACACTAATTGATGAATAGGAGATGGTTGCAATAGTGTGGCGGACATGGGGTGTAACACTAATGAAAGATTAAGTGACTCCAAGGGAGTGAAGAAAGGTTGTTGAGGGAAGGGAAATAGAAGAGCTAGGAAAGGGTTAATCAAAATCGGTTGGAAAGTTGAGGTGATAAAGGACATCATGCATAATTGATCCTTGAATAATTGACCGACATCCCTTTGTGACCATACAAGTAGGACAAGGAAAAAGTGTAATGACAGTGAGAGGCTTGATTGACTCAGGCATAGCAACTAGTGCAGTGAGACTCATACTACCAAGATCTGCAATTGAACTTCAATTCCATAGAAGCCTATCTCATAGGATTGGGAGGTGTGGAAACCCCTTGTTTGGGTGAGGTGGAGCTTCCCATCTACCTTCACATTGACCCAATGATAATCAAAATGCTAGTGTGTCAAGATGTGGGCCTTACAGAACCACTTGTCTTGGGTCAAGATTGGATCTATGCCCATGCAATCAACTTAAACCTAAGAAGTCAACTTCTTCAAGGTTGGTTACGTGAACAATGCTTTACATTAGAATTAGAGAATTGCATGATCACAAATCTAGGTATCACAAATTCTCTTAGTTCTTCTAAGACTAATCTTAGAGAAGAAGATGTTGTACATGATAAAAGCTTTATGATGTAGAAGGACTCAATGGAAGAACATGCTCAAAGGTGAGTGAATCTCTCTTCTTTTTCAAAGATTAATGCAGCCACAATAGTTCAACCACATAGGCAAGCAAAATAGTACAATACAACCACTATATCAAACAAAGAAATAACATTCAAGAAGAAAGTAGTTTCGAGCATGAAGCAGATCTAGGTACGAAAGGGAGATCACTCAATCACACCATTGCAGTTGAACTCGTTACCAAGGAGGCAGCAGAGAAATCCAAGGCAAGTAGTAGAACAACGAAGACCTCTATCTCAAAGAGCACTCCAAATTTGGGTACCAAAACGATCAATGAAGGTCGATCACAATAACATACAAATTTGGGTGCCTAAGGAATTGTCCGCACCTCAACAAAGGCAATTACACATGTGGGCACCCAAGGAAATCTTACATACATAGAACCCTAGGCTCTCACTCCTGAGAAAAGTCTCAACAAAGAAGCCGACGAGAGGCAAGAGTGAGAACCAAACACAGATATCAAAAGAAGATCGACTCACCTCTTTGGCAATAGTAAGAATACAATCATCAAGGGTACGGGTTCAAAAGCCACAAACACTATTAGCCCCCACAAAACCAAAGTGCCAACCACGAAGATACAAAATTTAAGAAACCATCCAAAGATGAAGAGGCCAAAAGTGATCTCTATGCAACTAAACACACTTCTAAAATTGATACTTATAAGGAGGAATGATATGTTGTCATCCAAACATCAATTGATTGCATCATTTCGAGATCGAATGGATACCTCCAAACAGATATTTCATCAATGTGTACAAGTAATATTGAAATCCTCAATGTGCAGAAACCATGTGCCCTTGGCATAACCCCGTCTTTTGCACCATTCATGTCATGCATTTCCATAATATGCATTAATATAGGGCCACATTACAAGGCCATGCATTGACACATTTGAGAATACAAGGCACATGGAACACATTTGACATATGTAAACTATTTTATTGATACTAACCTCTTTCTTCTTGTTTCGTTACACTATTCCAAAAAAAAAAGAGAGAAGGGATAGAACCATATGCTCAAAGAATCTCATCAATGAACTATCAACAAGGACATCCATCAACAACGGAAGACAAGCCAATGGTCAATCACTGTGATGGGAGTACAAGATGAAGATGCACATCGATGGATCTTTTGCTATGGCAAGAATCCCCTACTTTTGCAACATTGTGACAATTATAGATTACTAGGAAACCTCTTCATTAGCATACCCTTGAGCACTTAGCTCAAGAACCAATTTTTTGCACTATACTTCTTACAATGCATTTCCCAAGTGAGCATGCATAGGACCACATTACAAGGCCATGCACAAGGCACATATTTTTTTCAACCAGTGCACTAACACATTTACCCATCATTCGTCCCTTCATCCTTGCTTCATAATCAGAAATGGATTGAGAAGCCTTCTTCTTGAATTTGGTAAACTCTTCCCACAAAGATGCCTTCCTTGACTTTGTGTTTTGGAAATGCTCCTCCAAAGCATTCCAAATCTCACTTGCACTTTCAAGTCCTCTAATATGAGGTAGCAAGTAAGCATTGACTCCCATGTATATAATGCTCCTTGCTTGAGCATCCTTCTTCATCCATGTCTTCAAATTTGTGAGCTCCTCCCTGGTTGGAACACTAGGATCTTTAAACTCTGGTTTTTCTTCTTCACTTGTAATGTATCCTATCAAGTATTTGCTCATAAGATGAGCTTCCATTCTCATTGACTAAGCTGGATAGTTTTCTCTATCCAATTTCTCTATCTGAAGAGAATCTCCCATCCTTTCTTCACTTGTGTATTAAATTCTTCAAGCTTTATGACAAATAAGTGTACCTTTACTTTGAATGTAATTACTTTTGGTATTCTTGATAATTTAAGGCCTCCTTTTCTAGCTTTCACTTCAAACTTTCACCTTTTGAATCTTCAAAGGTTCATTTCTGTATAGCTGCAGCAATTGGGGTCCTCCTTTCTTCAGTTTTCATGATCCCTGCTTTGATACCACTGATGGAGAGTGTTAATCTCCAAAAGAACATGCTATATTGGATGTTAGAACACCTCTATATCAAGAATAACTCAAACCATTGACCAATATTGGAAGACCAATGCCAAATCATCAAGATTTGCACTAACTGTGAAGAGAGTCACTACATAGAAAAGTATGTTGCACATAATTTTACTCATTGAATAATCAAATGTGTAAAGTTTCTGATGAAACCTTGTATAAGGTGTTTCCTAAAGGTTACACATCTTCTCGAAGTTAAAACATCTCAAAATATTCAGTAGATCTTGAGAAATGATCCAAACAATCTACCTGTGTCTAAAACTCTACTCCTATATACTCGACTTTGACACCTGCAACTTCTAATGCATGGTTCTCCCAAAATAGATCCCATTTAATCAAATGCTTTTAGCCATACATGGCTTACCTTCCAACTTAGATGCTAACTCCTCATTTGTGTAAAACTTTACACTATGCATTGAGATCTGATCAATTCTTTGACCATCAAGATTGCGCTTATTTCAGAAGACACTCATCACTTCTTCACATACAAATCTTACTACACATAATTCTCTCAGTGCATTTACAATTAGGCTCTCAAATCTTAACCACAGATGCATTAACTATGGAATTAGACATGTACAAAAGGATTCCTAAAATGATCAAACACAAAAAGAGAACTCAGCAAAATATTGGGTGAAATTTTTCTTCTATCTAGAAAACTTTTACATCAATTGATGAGAGAGATCTACTTCACTTCTAAAGTATCTAATGGCTCTTACAACTTCTAATTCTTCATCTCTCATACTCTCCTTACAAGTTTAATGTACATATGTATACGAGTCTTTACTTCCTGAATATGCACTATCTTCAAACTTCATTTGTTGGTCTTTTCTTCATCCTTTGACTTCAAACCTTTATCCAAGACATCAATTGATGGTTGTCATGCACCAATAGTACATAGTGCATTTCTTTGCACCTATCACATGCCTATAAGGTCTATTTGAGTCTCCATAAGCTCAAGGGCTAGTCTTGTGCTGGTTTACTTGAACAAACTTTGTCACTTCAAAAATCACTTTTTACCTCCTACAAGCTTCTCCAAGTTCTTTCAGTGGTATCAGAGCTAGATCAAGATGGGTGACGACTTTCCCTAAATGACGAAGAAGCTTGATCTACACAACTATGCGGCTTGGCAAATCAGAATGGAGGCCTATTAGCAAGGTAGAAATCTTTAGGGAATCATAGCAGGTGATGAAGCTATGCCTATTCCAAGATCCAAAGGAGGACTTACACAAGAGGAGACATATAAGATCACACTTTGGTGCGCAAGGGATGATCAAGCAAGGTCATACATACTAAACTCTATCTTTGACTTTCTATTACCACATATTAGAGGACGCAAGACAACTCAAGAGAGTTGGGATGCCCTCGAGAATTTCTTTTCTGCTAGTACCAAAACAAGAAAGAATCAGCTTTGGAGCGAGTTCAACCAAATGAAGAAGACAACTAAGCAAACCATCACGGAGTTTGTTACCAAGGTCAAGGAGGTTGCGGATCAGTTAGCATCCATTGGAGAGTTGATTGAAGAAGAGGATATCATGAGGCAAATTCTCAATGGGATTCAAAGTGATAAGCAATGGCAATCTCTCACCACGGCTTACGATCTCATCATGAATGTGCAAACTCCAGAATTCAACATCTTTCTTAGACAACTCTTCAATCAAGAGGCCAACAATAGCATAAAGGAAGATAACTCCTATCATGGCAATTCAACTAGTGCTCTATATGCATATAAGAAGGACAAGAAGTAGAAAGGCAAGAAGAAGGAAGGCGATGAAGAGGAGACTTCCCAAGCCATCTTCACAAGCAAGAGCAAGTGGAAATGTTGGTGCAAGACAATCAACAATTGGTGATTAGGAAAAAGGTTTGAAGACAAAGAATGAAGCAAAGATCAAAGTTTGAGGCTTGAAGATGAGCACATGACCAGAAGATGAAGACTTGTATATACATGTACATTAAACTTATAATTACTTCACTCATACCTTTGTAATGGTTATGATTTTGTACATATTTGCCTATATATATACAAGTAGAAAGTCAGGACAAATAGGAGAGATGATGTATGACAAGTTCTAGAAGTCATTAGAGACTTTAGAAAGTGAGAAGAATATGAATCATCAATGAGATGTATGATTTCTCTGAATAGAAGAAAGTTGCACCTCGATCTTTTGCTCAGTGCTCCTTCTATGTTTATCCTATTGAGGTATGCTTTTGTACAAGTCTAATTCTAAACTTGATTAACAAGTTCCTCAAATACCTTTCTTGAGTCACATACACTCCATGTTGAGTGTATGAAATCTCCATGCCCAAGAAATATGACAAATCTCCCAAGTCACTGATTTTGAACTCTTTCTCCATTTGCTTCTTTAGACTTTGTATGCCTTTCTCATCTGTACCTGTAAGAATGATATCATCAACATATATGCACATGTAAATAAACCCATCATCACTTGCTTTGACAAGCAAGCTACTATCTGCTTTTGATACTTGAAATCCAAGTTCTTTCAAGAACTTTACAAGTCTATAGTTCCATGCCCTTGGGGCTTGCTTCAAGCCATATAAAGCTCTCTTGAGCTTACACACATGATCTGGATATCTTCCATCTCCGAATCCTTGAGGTTGCTCCATGAACACTTCATCTGAAATATAACCATTCAATAAAGCATTCTTCACATCTAATTGACACAATTTCCAACCTTTACATGCAGCAATTGCTATAAGTGTCCTGATGGTTGTCATCTTTGCCACAGGACTATAAGTCTCATCATAATCAATACCATATGTCTGAGCAAACCCTTTCAGAACAAGTCTAGCTTTGTACCTAGACACACTTCCATCTGCAAATCTCTTTGTCTTATAGACCCACTTGCATCCAATGATCTTCTGACTATTTGGCTTTGGAACCATATCCCATGTTTGATTCTCCATCAAAGCATCATATTCTTCCTGCATAGCTTTCTCCCAATTTTCTTTACCTTTTGCCTCTTCATATGTAGAAGGGTCTTCATCTGCTTTTACCATGAAAACATAATCTTTGGTAGTCAAGAATGAAGTATCATAGCTATACCTTGTAGGTTGCCATTTGTTCCTTGTAGACCTCCTAAGTTCTCCACTTCTTGAGGTTTGTGGTTCTTCACATTCAGGATCAAATCTTGGTGTTTCTTCCACTTCAACCTGCACTTCATGATTCTCTTGTTCATCAAATATCTGAACCTTTGATTTACCTTTCCTTTGGCTCACAATTTCTTCATCATCTATATTAATATTGATAGTACTTGCATACCAAGTACCTTGCTCATCAAATGTAACATCTTTTGATACAAGAAAATGTTTTGTGGATGGATTCCACAACCTGTATCCCATCTGCTTATCATCATAACCAATAAACACATATTTTTCAGCTTTAGGTTCCAATTTGTGCCTTAATTGTGATGGCACATATGCATATGCCAAACATCCAAATACTTTGCAATGGTCTAGTGTAGGTCTCTTACCCCACCATGCCTCATAAGGTATCATACCCTGCAAGGCTTTACATGGTAGCCTATTAACCAAATAAGTAGCTGTATTTACAGCCTCAGCCCACAAATAATTTGGGCAATTTTTCTCCTTCATCATGGATCTTGAAAACTCAACAAGAGTCCTATTCCTCCTTTCTGCTACACCATTTTGTTGAGGAGAGTACCTGCAAGTAACCTCTCTTTTTATACCTGCATTCCACAAGTAATCACTGAACTCATTAGAAAAGTACTCTCCCCCTCCATCTGACCTTAGTCTTTTCAACTTATGTCCTGTAATTATCTCTGCATACATATGATAATGTTTGAAAGTATTGAATACTTCTGACTTATCTTTAATCACATAGATAGTGATCCATCTGGTAGCATCATCAACATAAATCACATAATACCTTGAGCCATTGATACTGAAGTCCTTTGATGGTCCCCACACATCTGTGTGTACCAACTCAAGTTTCTCTGAATACATAAACCCATGCTTGGAATAGGGTTGCTTATGAGCCTTACCTAATTGACATGCCTCACATCTGTATGTCATATGTTGACCTGCAACATTAGGCAATCCAAGCACTGAACCATTATTAATCATGTCTTTAATACCTCTTTCATTGAAATGTCAAAGTCTCTTGTGCCAAAGATCTAACTCAGAGATCTTATGTCCTCCATAAGTGAACAAGGCATGACCAACATTACCTTGAATCTTCAATGTGAACAATCTTCCTTCTTTCTTCCCTGAAACAATTTGTTTATACCCATTGCTAGGGTCTTCCACAAACACTCCTTCATTAGTGAATCTTACTTCATAACCTTTTTCCACAATTTGTCCTACACTTATCAAATTCTTAGGAATTGTAGGAACATACAAGACCTTACTCAATAAGGTGCTACCATCCTTGGCCTTCACTGATCCAATTGACTTCACATTGTGCTTTGTGTTGTCACCTGTTTGAACAACATGATTAGATACCTTATTCTCCAAATCAGTCATCAAGGCTATATTACCACTCAGGTGATTGCTACACCCTGAGTCAATGTAGAAGACTCTTTGATCTTCATTCTGCCTTTCACAAGTTGCATTCATTATCAATGTTGAATCTTCCTTCTTATCTGAAGCATAATTGTAGTAGGTATTGTTATATTGTTGACTTTGGAAACCTCTACCTGCATTTCTTCCAAAGTAACCCCTACTACCTCTACCTCTGAAATTACCTCTTTGATTTCTGCCTCCTCTTCCTCTTGAATTATAGTTCTGATTGTATCCTCCATTACTTTGATTATTATGCCAACAATCATTAGCTAAATGATTTTTCTTACCACAAATCCAGCATGCTTTGGATCCATCTTTGTTGTTCCTACCTCTTCCTCTACCTTTGCCACCTCCTCTACCTCTTAGGAAGTTGGCTTGACTAGTTGTGCCTTCATCTTCACCTGATTGTTGCTTTCCTTTGTTAGCTTTCTTCTTGTCCTTTGAGTACATTGCATGACCTGTACTTTTGTCACCATCTCCTTTAACATCCTGCTCAAATGTTAGCATATGACCTAGCAACTGATTTAAATTAGGAGTGAAATGATCAAGTGATAATTCTGTAGAAAAAATGAATGGCTTCCATTTGTCATCACCTCTCAAACCTGTAAGGATTTGCCTACCAATCTATCCTCCTCAATATCTTCATCAACAGCTCCTAATGCATCTGCAATGTCTTTCATCCTTGTTACATAATCTGAAATGGATTGAGAGGCTTTCTTCTTGAAAGTTGTAAATTCTGCCCATAAAGATGCCTTCCTTGACTTTGTGGTGTTTTGGAAATGTTCTTCCAAAGCATTCCATATATCACTTGCACTTTCAAGACCTCTAATGTGAGGTAGCAAGTAATCATTGACTGCCATATAAATGATACTCCTAGCTTGAGCATCTTTCTTCATCCAATTCTTCAAATCTGTTAATTCCTCCCTAGTTGGAACACTAGGATCTCTGAATTGTGGTTTTTCTTCTTCACCTGTAATGTAAGCTATCAAATCTTTGCTCATTAGATGAGCTTCCATCCTCATTGACCATGCAAGATAGTTTTCTCTATCCAACTTCTCTATTTGAAGAGAGTCTCCCATCCTTCCTTCACCTGTATATTGAATTCTTCAACCTTTATGAAGGATAAAGTTACCTTTACTTCGAATGATACTCCTTTTGACTTCCTTGATGTCGTATGATCTCCTTCTCAAGCTTTCCTTGCAAGCTTTCACCTTTTTGAATCTTCAGATGTCAAATTCTTTGTAGCTGCAGCAGTCTGGATCCTCCTTTCTTCAATTCAGATGCTTCCTGCTCTGATACCACTGATGGAGAGTGTTAATCTCCAAAAGAACAACCTACTCTTGAACTTAGAACACCTCTATATCAAAAGTAAGTTAAAACCTTCACCAATTTAAGAGATCAATGACCAAATATCAAATTCTTGAACAAACTGTGAAGAAGGAAATTACTCAGAAAGTCTGCTGCATATATCTTTCTCATTGACTGAGTAAATGTGTAAAGTTTTTTATGAAACTTTGCACAAGGTGTCGCCTAAAGATTGCGCACCTCCTCCAAGTCAAATCACTCCGAAAGATTCAGTAGATCTTGAGAAATCTACTTCACGAGTTACCTATGTCTAAATCTGCATTTCTGAGAAGTCGATTTGGACACCCCTAACTTCTTAGCTTTAGTTCTCACAATGTCAAACCCGTTTTATCAAATCCTTTTGGCTGTAGATAGCTTATCTCTCAACTTAGATTTTGAGCTATCATATGTGTAAAACTTTACACTGTGCACTGAGCACTACTCATTTCATTGAACTCAAAATCTGCGCCTGTTTCCGGAGACTGTGAACATTCTTTACATATGAATGTTCCTACACACAATTCTCTTAGCCTGATCACAATTGGAAGCTAAAACTTTATACAGAGATCTATCAACTCTAGACTTAGACTTGTACAAAAGCATTCCACAAAAGCTTTACCACAGAAGGAGATGACACGAAAAACTTCGGGTGCAACTTTTCTTCTATTCCTCAGAAAATCAGAATTGAGTTGTGAGAGAGACTTCTTCTCATTCTATGAACTCTAATGAGTCTTACAACTTACAAATGCACTATTCTCATACTCTCCTATTGTCTCCTCTCCTACCCCGACATTTTTCCAAAGTATTTATAGGCAAATATGTACAAGTTTATGACTATTCAAAAGTCTAAGTGATCTATGTCTTCACTAATGTACATATGTGTACATATCATTCATCCTGTGAATGTAACCACCTTCTTTGCTTCAAGACTTGATCTTATCTCCATCTTTTGTCTTCCAAACTTCAATTGGTGATTGGTCTGCACCAACACCATTGTTGGTCACTTGAACTGGCACTATGAATTGAGAATTCATGCTCTTCCTTGTGTATGGGATTCCAGTGTAGTGGGGGTACATCCCTATATGCAAATGTATGCAAATTTATCTTGGTAGTAGTTCCTTGATGTTGTGGGTACAAAGCGTCTCTTCCCCAGTCTTGTACTACCCTAAGTTGTCTCATGAATGGTCATCCTAATATCATTTCATAGTTATTCGCTTTTCCAAATTGACATACAGCTAATGTGTGCTCAAACTCCACTCCGCAGGTGGATAACTTAATTTTCTCCAATATTCCAAGGGGTCTCTCTACAAGGCCATCTGCTAATTGAAGCTTCATACGTGTTGGTCACATGGCTGGCTTTCCCCATTTCTCCCAAATCTCTTTGGTGGCTATGCCTACACCTACCCCTATGTCTAGAATGGCTTTGGTCATGTATCCATTATATGTGATGGGTAAACATGTGTTGCCCTCGTGTCCTTCACTAAATTCTCCGACTTTATCCATAGGGATTTGTATAGTAGAAGGGACTTCAGTTTCTGTATTTTCTTTTTTATTCTCCTCATTCTCTAATTTCAACTGTTCCGCTAATTGTTTCCATATTTGCAGCTTCGCTGCAGTAATTCTTCCACAGTCAACTGACATTGGACCTTGGTCTTCTTGAGTTTTTCTAGATTGTGAAAGGTCTTACCTGAAGACTCATTTTCCTTTCCTCGTACTTTGGGAGCATGGAAGATTATGGATTCTTTCTCATATTCTCCCATGTAGTTCAGTAGGATATAAATGTTGTGTGCTTCCTCCCTATTTCAGTTTAACATGGAAACCTCTTCATATACTTCATCCAAATTTGGGGTTGGCTGATTCTCTTCAACATCTAATTCCTCAAAGGGTGGCCTTGAATTTCCATTCTTTTTCCATCAGTCTTCCCGAATCTTGGCCCACAAGTCTCCTGGCCAATCAGCTTCTACTTCGAGGATTACAGAATTTGATTTGTCCTAAGTGCTAGGTAGTTCATCCTTACTATCATACTATTTTGGTTTCTCGTCATTCTCTTTAAAACACTCATTGTATTTATTCTCAGATATTCTCGTCTCTGGGAGGACTGGGATAGTCTTTTCTAGAGTGGCTTGAGCTACCTCTATGAGCTTTCTACATATTGCAAGTCTCTCCTTCTCTAACTCCCCTTGTGGGTAAAGTTTTCCATGTTTCTCCATGTTTGGCCCAGTCGTGATTCTGGCTTGGTAATCTTTCATCCACATGTCTAGATCATCTGGTCTTGGGTCTGCTAAGATTTATCCTGGCTTGTTTAGTTCTTGTCTATGAGACATAAGTGGGGTTTCTTCTTGTATTTCCGGTTTCTCAGGTTTCTTACCATCTCTCATGTTCTTCTTGTCCTCCTTACTTTTGTTTTTCATCCATGTGTCTCTAAGTTTTTCCCTTATATCCTTCCAACTTTGGTTCTTCTTTGTTTGGGTACTCTCACATGGGTCTTCAGAATCTTCCACTACCTGTATTTTGGGTTCTAGGTTTTTATTATTTTCTTGTTCAGAGTCTACTTTGGCTTGAGCTTGTGTGATAGCTTTTAGTAGTACTCTGTACTCCTTATCAGTGCTTGATGATTCAATTACTTCAATCACATTGATTTGTGTTGTATTATGAGTCTTATTGGGATTCTTTGGGCAGTCTCTAAATAGATGTTCCTTTCCACATTCATTGCAGTACCCTTCCCAATTCTTGGGAGGTGGTGGGTTATATGGCAAAGTGCAGTCTTCTATGAAGTGGTCTCCTCCACATCTATAGCATGGTCCTTTTGGCACAGGTGATCTAATGGGTGGTCTCATGGGTGTTGGTGCCTTGGGTGCGATGTACATTAGGGTTGCAAACTCCAGCCCATAGGTGTTGTCATATCCCTCATAACCATAGTATGGTTGGTCATAAGGTTGTTCATACTGCATCAAACTCGTGTCATAGGGGTATATTCTCCTTGGGCTTGCTCGTACCCCTGATTTGTTGATTCTCTACTAGCTAACGGTGTAGCTGGTACAATGGCTCTCTCCATGTTTTCCACTGGTTGAGTGTATTTAAATAGCACTACATTCTGTGGGAGGGGTGGGTGTTTTCCTAATACTGACTGTGGTTGTCCATATTGCCCTTGTTCATATGGTCTAGGTGCTCCTTGTGGGCCTCGAAAGAGGTTGTATCTTGGAATCTCCCTTCTTGGCTCTTTAGGAGGGTATCCATAAGGCCTATACTGAGGTTGATTTAAGGGTCTCGAGTGCCTGTTGAATGGGAGATTTTCAGTAGTGTGATTAGTGTATTTTTGCTCTATGTGGCAATATAGGTTGGGTCCTTGAGGTGGCTTCCTATTGTATGGATACGCTTGAGGCATGCCTATTCCTTCTCTTGCACACATGTGAGATGGATGATCTCCACCGCATAGGCCGCATCATCGTAACATGGGTATTCTCGTTGATGGGTGCTGATAATTCCTCTATCCGTGGACTCCTAGCTTCTTGGCTACCAGTTCTGCTAACTCCTCTAGATTACTAGAGTTAGATGTCATTGTACTTCTAGTGTCTTCTAATATAGTAGGGCTTCGTATACTTTTGAGATCATCAGCTAGGTTGTCCTCTAGGTCAATACATTCTTGAAGGCACTCGCTCAATGTCTGGAGCCATTTCACGTAGACTAGGGTTCTCAATGTCCCATTAGTCAATCCTTCCAAGAATAGTGATATCATTTTTTGCTGGGAGGGTCTTTCTGTTGCTGGACATCTATGGACATATTGATTTAATCTTTGGGCAACTGTTTTCACTATTTCATTTGGGTTCTGTTTGAAGCTATGGATTAGGGATGGCGAGTTTGGTTTAATTCCCCTCTTTGTGAATTCTCTAATGAACTCTTGAAAAAATTGCTCAATATTTCCAAATTGATTTGGATCCAATGGTTGTAACCAAATCAAGGCCATCCCTGTGAGGGTGAGTCCAAAGGATTCATACTACACAAAGAAATCAGCCACTTGCTCGGCTCGTAATACTTGTTTAATTCAGCTATGTGATCATAGGGTTCTCCCATTCCGTCATAGTGATTTCTCATACATTTGGCCACTTGAATTGGTCTTAGCCTTCTTATCGATTCTGGTGGTCTCTGCATCATAGGAATTGCTGGTCTAAATGGAGGTACTCCAGGTTGCACTCGTGGTTGTGGCCTTGGCCTAACTGGTGGCCGATTAAGGTTACCCATTCTTGAGTAGCTTTGGTTGTGTGATTGCACTCCTCGCATTATAAATTGCACATGAGTTCGATTGGGAACACTTCATTGGCTTGTTTGTCCTGACATTATATTCTTTGGATCTAGATGTGTTCCAAAAGGATTGTGGGAGGTAGTTGCCAATCCTGGAGGAGGGAATACAGGCAACCCCATATACTTCAATCGAGCTCTATCAAATGCATCTACCGGTCAATACCTTCTCTAGTTCTGGTCTAGGTATGTGACTCTAGACTCATCTTCAGGATCCTTTAACTCATAAAAAGTCATTGGGGTTACTTCCTCTCCTCCTATGGGGGAAACCGTTTGTAACAGGAGGTCTGACCCGTGGATTAAGTAGATGTCTAGCAGGTAATCAGCTTGAGGTATCAAATCCCCTCTTAAGACTCGAGCCACCACTAACGTGCCTCTTGGTGTAGTTACTAACTCTTAAGGGTCAAGTCTCCCCAAGTTTCCTTGTCCTTCCAATTCTTCTCTCTTGTTGATCAATTCTTCTCTCTTGTTGACCCGATCTGGGTTTTCTGTTACCACGTAGATGTGACCTAGTCTATCCATGTACAATCCTCCTTCATACTTGACTACGGGTTTGGGCACTATTGCTGATTCAATAGAGCTTACCATCCTTGCAACAGACCTATTTAATCCCTCCAGGTAAATAGGGATCCCTTGCGGATTCATGGACACGTATTGTGGAGAGGTGCAATATTCCCCCTCTACACTTGACATAAAGTTCTCCCTAGGGACAGAACCATGCATGTCTTCTGAGGCCATGGGTAGCTCCTCCTTTGAATCACTAGAGGTGCCCATATAGATAGAGTGATGGCTTGCTTGGGTTGCCCTTCCTACCGATGAAACGACACTCCTCCGGCTACTTAGCACCCATCCTGATCTCAAGTTCATTCACCCTTTTGGGCTTATGTTGGCTTCCTACTTCAATTAAGTCCTCAAACTCTTCAATTTTTGCCCTAAAAAAGCTTAAGTGGTTTTGAACGATACCACTCTTGGCGATACCACACAAATGATACGATATTGGTTTCAGCACGATACGATACCAAAAACCTCCGACGATACGATATCACCAAGTGAGATGATATGATACCACAGTTTACACGATATGATACCTCTCCATTCAACGATATGATACCAAGTTAGTAGACGATACAATACCTGACCACTACATGATATGATACCAAAATTTTACAGGATATGATACTGGAACTATGGACGATACGATACCAGAATGGTCGGACCATACCATACCAGAATGATCGGATGATATGATACCACTTTTTTGCACGATACAATAATAAAATAAGCATGATATGATACCGACTTGGCAATACAATACAAACCTTGCACGCGATACAATACCATTCAGTCGGATGATACGATACCATGATCGGGATGATACAATACTGGGTGGACCAAGATACGATACCACCGGCTAATCCTCGATCGCGATACCACCACTTGAGGATATGATACCAAAATGGTATCGTGATACCTCAAGTGGGTATGCAATGATACGATACCAGGCGAGTATCGCGATACTAGGGAATTTCGGTATCGTGATACCAAAATTCAACCGACCGTGATGCTTTAGCCAAATTTCATCGAAAATCAAACATTTTTGGGGCAAAGTGTTTATTTTCCTCACCTCTTCCCTCTTGACCCCCTGTATCACACAAAACTCTCCAAAGAACTCTCTGTTGTACTCCACAATACCAAAAAGGCTTTCAATCACGTGCGTGTGTGTTCTTAATGTGTTTTTTATGCCAAAAATTTGTATAGCTTACCTTCAATGATGCCTCAACCAACCCTTGTGCTCTCAGCTTCACTCTACCCTGTTAGGCATGATACCATGCTGACGATACCGGTCCCTACTCTACTCACGATACTTGATCTCACAAATGTTCAACTGAAATGATTTTTTGGTTTTATAGTTATTGGGTTACCTAAGACCTAACTGAGCTAAATTTGATAATTTTTGGGATTTTTTCTTTATGTTTCCTACTTCTTCCTACTCTACTCCTCTCTGTTGCCTAACCCTAACTCTTCCCTTTCTTCCTCACTCCTAACCCTAAACCTAAAAACTCATTAGACACACCCCATAAGTGTGAAGTAACAAGTGTTGAAGTGCTTGACTACTTGCCACAGAACCAATCTACAAGTATGATTCCTTCACTCCAGAGCTATAACCATCACGAAGGCACCTTGGTTAAGTTTCTTTCCCAGCAACGGTGCCAAAAACTTATGTACCTAAGTGGTGAAACCTTAGGGACTTGTGTCGATGAGACTAAATCTCAATCGCCCCACAAGTGCATATAGTGGTGGATCGATACACGTTAAATTATCAATCCGAGGAACCACATGAACCAAGTGGATGAGGACGTGTATGCACATGATGGAAAGTGAAGTGGCTGAGCTACGATGTATGTGAAAAGATTTGACTACCTTTCTAACTCACTAGCTCTCTAAAAAATGCATGTCGCGATACCATTTACAGCAGTAGGCACAGATTCAAACTTTTTTCCTAGCTCTAACTCCAAATATGGCCAATAGCAGGTTCATTTTGAAGCTCTCAATGAGACGCATCATTGGTGGTACTCTAATCTCACAAACGCTCTTGAAGTTATGCACAAAATAGAGAATGGTGGGAAACATCAACACTCGCTCCACAACTCGTGAAGACTCACACACACACTATAGTAGTTGAAAAGTGATGGGAAGCGATAGATAACAGTCCTACACACACACAAAAGATCATGGAGAACGAGGAAATCCACAGGAAAAAAAGAAATTTCGAATTTCTTCTCTACTTCTTCACAATGGCAAAAAATCCTTACAAAGAGTCACAAAATGACTTATATACTTGTGCCCTAAAAATGGTCCTTTCACACAAGAGACTGACACTTTATTGACTAAAGACTAATTCCCTACTAGTTTACAAGGGTAATGATACACATATCTATGGATATGCATCTAGAGGACTCCTCTAGTGCATTTACATCAAAAAATATATTACAAGGTGGCTATGTTACAAAAATAAAAAGACCAAATCGATAGAGCCCTTCTTTCTCTCTACATATCTGCTCTGCAACAAAAAACGTGTGTATCTAAGTCGTGAAACCTTAGGGACTTGTGTCGATGAGACTAAATCTCAATCGCCCCACAAGTGCATATAGTGGTGGATTGGTACATGTTTAATTATCAATTTGAGGAACCACATGAACCAAGTGTATGAGGACATGTGTGCACATGATGGAAAGTGAAGTTCCTAAGCTACGATGTATGTGAAAAGACTTGAATACCTTTCTAACTCACTAGTTCTCTGAAAATGCATGTTCGAATACCATTTATAGCAGCAGTAGGCACAAATTCAAACTTTTCTCCCAGCTCCGAACTCTGAGAGTGGTAATAGTGGGTTCTTTTCGAAGCTCTCAATGAGACACATCTATTAGTGGTATTTTCACTCAAATCTGACAAAGGCTCTTCAAGTTATGTACAAAATAGTGAATGGTGGGAAACACCAGTACTCGCTCCACAACTCGTGAAGGCTCACACACACACACACTATAGTAGTTCAAAGGGATAGATAACATTCCTACACACACATTCCAAGCATTACACACACACAAAAGATGATGGAGAAGGAGGAAATGAGCAGGAAAGAAGCAATTTTGAATTTCTTCTCTACTTTTTCACAATGGCAAAAAGGCTTACAAAGATTTAGAAAATGACTTATATAGTTGTGCCCTAAAAATGGTCCTTTCACACAAGAGACTGGCACTTTATTTACTAAAGACTAATTCCCTACTAGTTTACAAGGGTAATGATACAAATATCGATGGGTATGCATCTAGAGGACTCCTCTAGTGCATTTACATCGAAAAATATATTACAAGGCAGCTATGTTACAAAAATAAAGTGTCCAAATTGAAAAAAATTTGGGGCCCTTCTTTTTCTCTACATATCTACTCTGCAACACTCTCCCCCTCTTTGTCTCTATTGTCCCTTGACAGGCTTTGCTTCTTGCTTCTGGTTCTGTGCCAATAGTCGATCTGGTTCCTTATTAACTGATAGCCTCTTTATAGTTGACCACTGCCAGCTCCTATGGAAGTCGTAATGATATAGTTTTACCAGCGGTCAAGGAACTGACCATAACTTAGGATCTGGTGCATTGTTTTTGGCCTCTTCTTTTCTTTTCACCGCTCGCAACCCATGGAGATGAACTACAATCCATTTGTAGTCTAGCTCACCAATAACCTCTTTAAATTTGGGTTGTTGTGTTAAGTCCGGCTGCCATGCACACAACGAGTGGAAGGTATGAAGGTCTGGATTTACAACCTTTGATCTGGACCTCCCGAAGATCAAGTGGTTGAAGCACCTTCCAAGGATCGGGATCTGCTAGATATCTTCTTCAACTCTTCACGGGTAATTGTTGGCCTTGATCTGTCCTTGCCTGTTGCGTACTTCTCATTGTTGTGTGCCACTACGGGGCTCTATGCAGAGATGGGTGTTGTGTGCCCCTGCGAGGCTTCCTACAGAGATATGTCTTCAAATATATTTTATTTAGTGAAGCTTTTGTCTTGATCTTCTTCGTTTTTTCTTTCTGCTTAGCTCTCCCTCAACACACTTTAGATTCCATTCACTTTTACATCAAGTAAAGACTAAAAATTTACAAGAGGTAGTTCACAAGTGAACTTTAGAAAGACTAGACATTTCCTTCAAGTCTCTAGGTCTTTTGATGACTCAAGCCATCACTTGGACATGCCATGGACTTGTTTCAATATCTATCTCTGTATTTTTTTTGTCTCTTCTATCTATCTATCCATCAATTAATGTATCCATCTATCTATCTATCCATCTATCCATTTGTGGATCTATCTATTTATCTATCTAAAATCCTATTCATGAAAATTGGGTATTATTCAAGTCCCATTTGTAATACAAGTGAAGGTGTTAACTTATAATTTCTATCTTATATTCTTCATATAAAGATTAGGTCATGAAAATATCTTCTATTTGATACAAATTTTAAAGTTTTAAATACAAAAAAGTATTACTGGTTGATGAACATATTTAAAGATAGACCATAGAGAATATGAATATACAAAGAAAAACATTCACTAGTTCGGACTTGAATTTTAAAACTTGAACTATGGTATTTATTCATAAATCATATTATCTTTCCATTGAGATATTAATATCTCCATTAGGCTCCAAGTTGAAGTTTAGAGGAGAAACCTTGATTATTTCATAAATTACATTACCTTTCTATTAAAGTTCAATTGTTTTATTACATATTATAATATAACAATATTCACATACATTTCAAATTAGATAAGTTATTTAAAGTCGATTATATCAATCTTAATTCTATTTTAATTATGAAATCTATCATGATATGAAGTTATAATTTGAGAAAGAAATCAAATTCAACAATAGCTCAATTATATGTAATTTGATCTTTCAGTAATTGGTCATTCAACCAATATTTTCTTAGTTGACGATCCCAAAT
The DNA here is from genome assembly GCA_020310875.1 of Ceratopteris richardii. Taxonomy (NCBI): domain Eukaryota; kingdom Viridiplantae; phylum Streptophyta; class Polypodiopsida; order Polypodiales; family Pteridaceae; genus Ceratopteris; species Ceratopteris richardii. The sequence continues at coordinate 192,745,251 of CM035417.1, read as the reverse complement.
TATGGTGCTTAAGAAGATTTAAATTTGATTGTATAACAAATCTACCATAATATGAATTTAGAGTTTGGATAAAAATAATTTATTACAAACATCAATTATATGCGATTTGAAATTATAACAACTATTCACTTGTTTTTCATGAGCATGTCTTTTGTTACAAAGTTTAAAGTTTTGAATACAAAAGAAGTTGGTTTATGAAATTTAAAAAAAATGCACCAAAGAGAATATGAAAATCATACGAAGAAAATTGCTCACTGATTCAGACTTGAATTTTAAAATTCAACTGTGTCATTTCTTCATGAACTGTATAAGATTTTTATTGAGATATTAACATCTTCATTATGCTCCAAGTTGAATCTTAGAGTTTAAACTTTGATTGATTCAAAAATTATATTACCTTTGTATTGAAAGTTCAATTGTTTTATTACATATTATAATTCAATGATATTGAAATACATTTCAAATTTGATAAGTTATTTAAATTTGACTATCTCAATCTTAATCCTTTTTAAATTAGGAAATATATCATGATATAAATTTAGAGTTTGAGAAAAAAAAATGCAATTCAACAATAGCTCAATTATATGTAATTTGATCTATAAATCATTGTTCATTCAACCACTATTCACTTGGTTGAAGGATCCCAAAATATGGTGTTTAAAAACATCAATAAATCTATTTGAATTTGATTGTATAACAAATCTATCGTAATATGAATTTAGAGGTTGGAAAAAAATATAATTTCATATAAACATCAATTATATTCAATTTGATCTACACTATTCACTTGTTTGAATGGTACCAAATTTAGAGTATATTATGATGTTTAAAAATGTCGATAAAATGATTCAAATGTGATTGTATAAAACATCTACCACATGAGTTTAGAGGTTGGAAAAGTAATCTAATTTAAGAATAATTTTATTACATTCAATTTGACATAGTAATAATTGTTTACTTGGGTGAATGATTTGAAAAGTATAATAGGTGCTTAAAAACATGAATAAGTTGTTCCAATTTAATTTTATAATAAATCCACCATATTAATTTAGAAAAATCCAATTTAATAATAACTCATATATGCAATTTAATCTAACAATAACTATTCACTTGATTGAATAATCCCAAAAATATGTGGTGTTTAAAAACACCAATAAAGTTGAATACATGGTCTTCAAATATTTTAAAACCATTGATAGCATTTCTTAGTGTATTGGTCAAGTACAAATTATATTCCTCTATCATAATTAGGTGTTTGATTTAAAATTGTATTGCATGTGTAACAACACCTATTCTTTGTGCAAATGGATCCACAAAGCTAAGGAACCATTGTTTTGGACAAAAAGTTGTTCGAACTCCTCTAATAATTGCCTCCATAGCTTTGGAAGAACCATGTAAGCTCCTTGCATATTCCGAATTTCATGATACAATGCATTATAAAAAATAATGGTATTATTTCCATCCAAATAATGAAAAATTCTTAAAAATGTTTCCAAGTTCTTATGATGCTCAAACTTATATCTAATGCAAACATCACTTTTTTGGCATGCACTCTGCTATCCTATAACATGAGACCTTTCATGATGTTTTGGAAAACGCAATGTGAGTATTCTTTGACCTATCAAAAATCTTTGTGTGGTCCAAATCCACACCTCAAAAAGATCCATAAAACCCAAGAAATATAATGCATCATTGTGAACATAATGCAAAATATTTGGGTTCTCTTTGAAAAAATCCATATGATTATGCAAAGCTTTAGTTAGTACATCACCCATTTCCTTATCAACTGCCTTGAGCAAAACACCATTCATTTCTAGAATTAACACTCTTCTTTCATCTCTTGAGAATGAAGTAAATCTTTGCTCTGTTGATGAAGATTCATATATGTGTGAAGATGAGCAACACATCAATGCTAACCTTGTGCTTTCTTTGTAATTTGAATGCAAGTCATCATAGTGTTCTACAAAAAAGACACAAAGTTATTTAGATTTATATAAAAATTAATTAAACTGATGATACATAAAAATTTATTACATTATTTAAATTCATGTTTTTATATTCAAGCCATTCTATATTAATGCATTTCTATATTAATTCATGGCTAAAAATTAATTGGAGTCATTTTTAATTAAGATTTTATCATTCCTCTCAATATTAAAAACTTAAAATGAATTAAAATTGATGATACATAAGAAAATATATGACATGATTTAAATGCATGATTTCATATTTAGGGGGATTTGAATTTCCATGATACAACTTTATAGTTGTTCTTTCAATCAATTTAATCAAAAGAAGAGTAAGCCTCAAATATATTACATGATCGAAATGCATGATATTGTATTCAGATAAATCTATATTAATGCTAATCAAGATTAAATAATGTATTTTTATTATAATATTTTATAAAATATAAACAATGTAGTGACAAGGAAATTCAATCCAATAACAAGGAGATTTCACAACCAATATTCTTGTTTGTGAGGTGTCATCTACATTTTTTTACTTATCTACTTTTTATAATTATAAGTTTATTTGTGAAGAAAAACAATCTCACATGAAAAATGTAAACTAACATTGAAAAATAATCATGGACTATCTTCAAACCACATCAAAAAATGCCGAGATAGTTGTCATGAAAGTTTTTCTTTATCTTGCAAAAGAAAAATTTATAAATATTTGATTGTAGATATAAGAAAAAACATAAATATTGTGTGAAGAATGTTTCTTTACCGATAACTTTAAAGTATGCCTTTTGTAATCTTCTTATGTATGTTTTTGCTGCAACTCCACTTATGAAACGACTCTGTTGGAGATGAACCTTATAGCATGCACTATTGCATGATTTTATCTCATAGTTTTATTTTTTGTAGCACATTTGTAACAATTTTAGGTGCTCTTTATTTAAAAGTGGAACACCAAATGTTGATACTATTGTTGTTAGCTCCACCTTTTCGATTTCCTTGCAATCAACTAGAACATCTTTCTTTTTTTATATAATTCTTTTGTACTTGAGAATTACTAGAAGATGATGCTCTCAAATTATTTGAATGATCAGTTGCTCCACTTAAGATTCTGTGGTCTGACAATGATGATGGATTCTCCATTACATGTCAAAACATAGGAAATAGAGCATGTTCTTTGGTGATAGGTGATTGTCCAAGTCAATTGAGCAAAATAAATTTTTGAATATCATCCATATGGATTAAGCTCAAAAGGTAGGGTAAAAGATCACTCAATAGTGAATGATCATGTATTCCTTAGTAAGGGTTAATATAGATGTAATTTTCTATTGGGATAATACCTTTGAGGGAACTATCATCAATGAGTAATGTATTTTTTCTTGTGAAAAAGCCTTGAAAGTACCACCAAACTTTATGTAGCGGCTTAGACATACATTGAACATTAACTTGAACTGATCTATATATTTCTTTTAGATGATCCATATAATAATCTTCTTGACTCTAGATAATGAAAATAGATATCTTTTTTTTGTGTGTTCCTCAATCAATCTCACATATGCAAAAACATTACTATTCAACATGGATGACCAAACACCCACATGAAAGTGTTGAAAAATAGAATCCAAAAAATCAAAATATCCTAGATGTATAGGTATTTTTGTTTCATCACCATTCGTATAAATTTTGACATAATCTTTCTCTAATGTGTTCCGTCTTATGTCTTGGCTGAATAGAAGGCCATTAAGATCAAGAAAGAGTAAATGCTTCCTTGTATGAAGTGGATGATGGATATTCTTTGCATATAACATGAAAGAGAGGGGAGAGATTTGGAGAACCGTGGAGTTGGTTTGTCAAATGATGAAGATGGTCCAAAAAACCTGCACACGACCTTAACAATGAATGCTTAATCACCAGATTTGGAGCTCTGAGAGAGAGAAGCAGCCTCTGCAAGTTGACTGTGTGTGAGTAAGGAGCAAAGAAATAAAGCAACAGGACAATAATGGCCAAAGTATATGTATATTGCTTTGGACATATACAACCACCTAGTGTACAATGTGTTGGAGCATTATATAGACTCTTGAGGATCGATCCATGCCTCTTCTTCATCAAATCAAACCTGAAATTAGGCGATTTTGGTAATTTAGATTGACTGAGATCTTTTACTACAATCTAGGAAAAGTAATCTAATCAAGGTCTACTTTTGGTGGTTGATTGATTGATTGATTGAACTAATCCCAACCACCTCTAACTCATAACTTTTGAGCCTTTTACTTTTCCTTTTACAAAGGTAATTCTTTTGCAACTTACATAAGAGTGTGATCATATGTGATCAATAAAAAGCTCTTCAATGAGTATCTAAAATACCATCTAGATGATGAGTGCAAAAATAAAAAGCTCTTCACTGAGTATCTAAAATACCATCCAAATGATGGTTTTGTTGATGTAGATCATATTTATCTCAAGCAAACCGCAAGGTTAGTGTTTCAACAGATATAACTACTTTGTAATAGAATCTGATCTAGCAAAGTTTGATTAATCAAAATCCAACTCAACAAAGTCAGAGTCTGTAGAACTGAATAAAACCCGACAAAGAAAAATCTGAGTCACCAAGACTGTATAACATCTGACTGAGCAATGTTCTAACATAACAAACAATAAGTATAAATAGATACACAATGAGCATAAAAAAATTTTTAAGATTACTTACTAATATGAATATAATACATGTTACTTGGATATTCCTTTTATTCCATTTAAATAATGGATTTTGTTTTAAAATAATATTTAATTCTACAAACATGAAACAAAGTAGTTTAAAAATGAGTTAAAATTCAAATGAAATAATTATAATGTTACACAATATACTTGGTAAAATTCAAAATGGACTACCATGTTCTTTCTTCATAATGTTACATAGCTTATCTGATGTTAGATAGGATCTTTGCTCATGTAGAGAACTCGTTTCACCATCCAAATGTCCAACACGCTTTCTGATACCATCACCACTTATGAAATGGTTTATTGTTGTTAACATCTATGCGAAGCAAGAAGTAATTCAAAAGATATATACAAATAATCAATACAATGTGCAAACATATCAATACTTATTTTCTCAATTAATTTCTCTTTCTCACATATATAGCTTATGCATATATACAAAACCATATCCACAAAACATTTTTACAAAAAAATGAATATAGATTCAAAGAAATGTTCAAAACAAAGCTTGAATAATTTGAAGCTTAATAAAAATATGAATATAGATTCAAAGTTAAAACAAAACTCGATTAATTTGAAACATTAACCTTAAGTTTGAACTCTTAAGTTTGTCTTGGTTTTCAAAATGAGTATATAACATCCTATGAACCAAGAAATCTTTAAGCTTAAGTTTGAGCCTCTCTTAATTTAAAAAACTTATGTTTGAATCTCTAAAGAGAGGAGAGGTTCAATTTTAAGGTTGATCCTATTTTGTTCAAACTTTAAGCCTAAGTTTTAATGTTGAACTTAATCTATGCATCATTCAATTAAAAACAATAAGTTTAGGATTACTTAGGCAAATAAGAAATTTTGGATTTTAAAAAGTTCATATTTCAGTCTCAATCTTAAGTTCGAACCTCATCTTATTGCTTCCTACACACCTTAAGCCTACATTTTAATCTTGAACTTAATCAAATGTGTCATAGGTATAAAAACAAGAAGTTTGAAATTTACTTAGATAAAAGATTTCTATTTTCAAGTCATAAATAGATGAATGAATGCATCATCGATTTAAAGAAAAAAACCTAATAGATGAATTTATGAATCATTGATAAAAGAACAATAATTTTCAAATTACTCAAATAGATAAGAGATATCCAATTTCAACTCAAAAATATGTGCTATTAATAATAAATAAAAAGATTTAAATAATAACATACTCACATCACTTTATTCAACATGAGGTAATATATTCAAAATAAAATTATATTGTTTGAGATGAACATAAATGATTGACATGAATACAATCTGTTCATATATTTAGGTAGTGACGTGTGTGCACACTAGGACCGCCGGGGCACTTTTTTCCCTCTTTAGGAGGTTTTCTTCCCTCGGCTTGTATATATGCCTATTGCCCTAATGGGCTACTTATCTTTGTACATTCTCTATTAATACATTTAGTATTGTGTGTTGTGCTCCAAGCTTCTTCTTCTTCCTTGTGCTGTTTGCGTGCTTTCGTAGATGTCTATCTCCAACAATTGATATCAGAGCAAGTCGTCGCTTCATCTAGGGCACCGTCGACACTCCTCCGTTTGCAGTCTCAGAATTGCACAAATTTTGGTGAGCATAGTTAGCATGTTTTTAGGAGCTCGTTTCGGCCTTCGAACACACTATCACAGCGCTTGTGTAGGCTATTTCGTCTTTTTGTGCCAAAGGTATATACTAGTTTCTATTCGCCAGTATAAGCATCTCAAAGTCTACTATAGGTCTAGCGGAATTTGTCTTGGAAGTTCTATTCAACTTTTTTAGATACAGTCAATTTTTGCATCAAGGTATTTTAATCATCGGCCATGGCTAAAAGCAGTGATGTATTCGGCATGTTGGCTGTTGAGGATAAGTTGGATGGTACCAACTACCCGTTATGAGCTTATATGATGCGACATGTGTTGGTTGCAAAAGGACTCTGGAACATTCTACAGGGTGTCGAAAAACGTCCTATCACACCTGCAACTGTTAAAACTGCAGGTACTGAAGTTGATGCAAAAGGTGTTGAAGATGATGATATTCTGCATATTCCTGTTCATGTTGCAGTTTTTGCTGCACCTATTGCAGAGCAGATTCATTGGGATAGCAGAGATGCCCAAGCCCATGCATTGATAGCTTTTTCTATCAAACGTGCCATTATTCCTCACATTCGCTCTTGTAGAATGGCTAAAGATGCTTGGGATACACTTGCCACATTGTACCAAGCTAGGAATGAGGCTTGTGTTGCTTACCTCCGAAAACAGTTGGAGAGTGAGCACATGAATGAAGGTGATTCTATGGACAGTTTCTAACGAAGATCCAAGACTTGAAGGAACATTTGATTTCTGTTCATGAGGTTATACTAGATAGTTCACTTGTGCATACCATTCTGAATGGTCTTCCTGATTATCAGAGTTTTGCTTCTACTCTTTGGTTGATGATGAAAGGCAATCCGAATGCCTTATCATTTGAGGAGTTAGTCTCTCTTCTATTGCAGGAAGATCAGTCTAGGCAAAACAGGTCCATTATGTGAGTTGCAGATCAAGCTTTCGTGGCCAGTCAGAAGGGCAAAGGAAAATGGAGCTCTTCAACTAGCAAGCAGAATTCTACTAATTTCGCATATTCAAAGAAAGAAGATAAAGATGAGGAGAAATCAGAAAAGCAGAAATTGTTTTGTAAGTACTGTAAAGGGAATGATCATATCATAAAGAACTGTCCAAAACTGGTTGCTAAAGAGGCAAAGAAGAAAGAGGCAGGAATGGTTGTTCCAGAGGCCTCTACACCAAAAACAGAGTCTGCTAATCTTGTGCAGGAAGAAGAATGGGCGTTTACTAATGTATGTAGTTTTGACCCATCTTCTCATGAGCAGTGCATTTCTGATGTAGACTAAGATTTTTGGTATTTTGACAGTGGAGCGACCAAACATATTACCTCGTAGCGTAGTTTCTTCTCTTCACTCAAGCCTGCCCCTACAGGGAATACTGTTACATGTGTCAACAACTCCTCTCATCCTGTTATGGGAGTTGATAAGATCATTTTGACTACTTTTGATAGTAGTTCTTTCACTTTGTTAGATGCTTTATTTGTGCCACGGATCAAGAAGAACCTATTATTAGTTTCTGCATTAGCCAAGATTGGCTTGGTTGTGAAATTTGTTGATGACAGGTGTACAATTCATGATTTGTCAAATGGCGATGTGATTATTGCTTCTGGCATTTTATGTCGTGGGCTGCATAAGCTCATAGACTATGAAAGATCTGTAAATGATTTGGCATGTGCAGTAAATGATTCTCAGGCTATGTCAGATGCAAATCTTTGGCATGCACGGTTTGGTAATGTGAATTTTGCTAGTTCGCTACGCCTGCAGAAATCAGAAATGTTGTCCTCTTTGCCCAAACTTGAGGCACCTGGAAAACATGTTTGTGAAGGCTCTATTTTGGGCAAAATGCAGCATTCTTCCTTTCCAAAAGATGGTTCAGTTCAGGCTACTCAAAAATTGCAGCTTGTACATAGTGATGTTTGTGGTCCTATGTAGACACCTTCTTTTGAGAATTATCTTTACTTCGTGACTTTCAGCGATGATTTTTCTAGGCATGCATGGGTATATCCATTGAAGGCAAAGTCCAAAGTGTTCATGTGCTTCAAAAATTTTCTGGTTTTGGTTGAAAATCTATCAGCATGTAAAATGGGCACCCTCTGTTGTGATCGAGGGGGGGAATATATGTCTTCTAATTTTAATGCATTTCTGGCTAAAAGGATTAAACACCAGTGTATAGTGCCGTATACACCTCAACAGAATGGAGTTGCTAAACGAAAGAACAGGTCACTCATGGAGATGGCGAGGTGCATGGTCAAGAGTTAGGCTTTACCACATAGTTTCTGGCTTGAGGCTATCATGTGTGCAGCATATGTATTGAATAGGTGTCCCACTAAAGTGCTATAGTCTATCACTCCATATGAAGCTTGGCATGATCGTAAGCCATCTGTTGCTCATCTCCGTGTTTTTGGTTGTTTGGCATATGCATTAGTGCCTAAACAACATCGTAGAAAATTGGATGATAAAGCAGTAAATTGTATTTTTGTTGGGTATAGTTCTGAAACTAAAGGCTATCGTCTGTATCATCCACAGACTAAACTCATTCTGATTAGCCGTTGTGGTCGCGATCCGAAATCGAAGCACGAGAATCAAATATGACGCATCTGTTTAAAGTCATCTGGAGGTTGAAGCATCTAGATGATGCATACGGAGTCGGTGGCACTTCTGTTCCAAAGCTGATGCAGCAGTGGCTATGAGTTTTCTCTCATCACTTTTTGTTATTTCATCTGCTGTGTATTCTGGATACCATACCTCGGGTTCTCTATCGTAGAATTTTTCCGGTGTACTCTATGCATCTTTTTTTTGAATAAGCTGATTCTTTCGAGAAGATGATATGGAAGCTATAAGGCTCTAATGTTCTTTATCAGTCAGTCATCGTACTCAATATTGGAAAATCTTTTGGCTTTCCATTGAGGATTTTGGTATGCATGACGGTGGAGAGGGTTGTTTTTGGCAATTTCAGAAGGAAAGAGGACATGTGGAAGGGCGCTGATGAGCAGAAGGGGAAGTTCCCATATCGGGGGGAAGAAAGAAGAAAGGAATTACGGTTTTCCCTTCCCGAGCTTGCTCTGCGTTCGATGTTGTTCATGGTGTACATGCAAAACCCCAAGGAAAACAAAACATCCCCGGCTGATCCATATGTCGTGTTCATAGGTTCGTTTATTGAAAGAGGACGAATTCTTTTCTGCTCGATCATCTAAAGTAGTACCGGTCTCTGGATTATGAGACACGCTCTACACAAGGCTTTTGTGCTGAAGGGCCATGAAACCTGCATGGAGTCTGCCATTGCGATGCTTGTTCGCTTTGGTCTTCCCGATGGCCTCCTGCCTTTACAGGAAATCGAGGAAGTAGGTTTTGTCGAGAGCACTGGCTACTTCTGGGTACTGCAGAAAAAGGTAACGCATGCAAATTTTGCTTGGTCGGTCTGGACGTCGAGATGGCTGGTTCTTCCATTAAAGCAAGCCAACACTATGGGCGGCGGTTCAGGAGAAAGCGACCTCTGATCGTGTGTGCGCAGCAGCAGCAGAATGAAAGAAATGAAGATTCTTCTGGTGCTAGTACCCGTCGGGACATCATACTTAGGAGCTCTACTGCCGCTGTGTTACTGGCCATCTTCAGATTCAGGTTGTACAGAGTATAAATTGTAGAGGGTACAGACAAGCTGTCAATTGCAGAGGGCAGAAACCAATTGACTCCAGAGTTTCAATCTTATTTCTTTGAGGTGATAACAGCTCTGGTTCAAAGACGTGGTGAATAGTGAAGATAATGAGTGCAGCTTTGCTGCTAAATCAACCCCTGGAACATATGAAAAAGGTGCGCCAACTTACAGACTCGTCTGCGAAGCGAGGAAATGCATAACCGTACAAGCAACGGGGCAGAATACATCGCACAAACATGCAATTCTTATGCAGCACAGATGACAGCAGGTATTAAAATTCGTTGTGCATATGTATCAAGCCTATTTGTTTGGATTATATTAGGAAATTTCCTTTGGGTCCGCTGAATTTTAAACATGTGACAGATATTCCATCACCCAGAAATCAATTAGCTGCTCCTGTGTTGGAAATAATTTGCTGATTGCAATGAAAAATAGTCAACAAACTTTATGCGTGACTGCTGATCTGGAAAGATCTGTATTCTGAATTTACTCTTTGTTATGAAATTCATCAGCTGACCATATTCAAATGATAGGATGCTAAAATAGCTGAGAGGCTTCTATGTGGACTTCGGGCATGATTGTATGTCCGAATCGGATTTAGATATCAAGATGTTTATTTTCCATGTGAGGACAGGTTAGAGAAAGTCATCGTAGTTTTATTATGTCTTATGGCACATTTTGAATTGGCATTCCTTGTAACTACACTTGTCTTATGGAAATCCTTCTTACAATAATACTCCTTTGGCCAAGGGATCAAACATCACCAAATGTTAATGCATAATTTCAAAGAGCTTTGGTTTTTCTTGCGGTGACATTGCTGGAGAGACAGGCAATGAAATGGATGAGGCTTTAAGTAAAAGGTTGCTTTAAGTAGATTTGGATCTATCTGAGCCTATGAAGATATATATAGAATCAGTTAACCATGCTCTAATTTCAAGTTCTGAAATGGTCTAAACGCTCTTCTGCGAGCTTCAGGTAGGATGCAGAAGTGAATAGGTGGAACTATGCGTGTCTGCCATCTCTTTTGCGAAGCATAGGAGGTACATCCAGCAATAAGGATAGTCTTCTAACTGAACGCTTATAATCAAGTAACCAAACAGTGTGAATATTGAATTCCCTCAATTCTTCGATGATCCAAACAACAGAAATGCCATAAGTATCCAATCATGCTTTTAAAGCTTCAGTTTGTAAAAGCTGAACATTCTGAAATAATTGGTTCCCCATTCTCCTTGGTTTCAGTTGATATAAGGGATACATTTCAGGTATTTGAATTGCAAATACAGGACAATATGAAAGATAAATGCTAAAATTTCTAGTGCTAATACTAGAGCTGTGGTCTCAAATCGGGTACATAACTGTTCCTCTTAAAGTTAAACATTAATCCTCCAAAATAGATATGCGACTATAGATCCTTGAGGATGTTTAATAATATAACCTTTAAATTCTGTAGTTCTATATCTTAAAAACTAAATGCTTTAGAAAGGATTACTAGAACATAACGTATCATCTCTAAAAGCTTTAGAGTCGTTGTGACTTTGATATACAAATTTATCAATATATTTCTATATCTCTAGAAATCATTTGAGGGACTTTGGATTTTTTATTCCATCTTGAGTGGTCTCATGTATCCCAAGCAAAGCTGTTTCCATTCCCTCCACCCTCCTTTCCATGAACCCCGACGACATACCTGGTGAACCCGACGTGAAAGGAGGGGGTGAGTGAATTATAGAGCCACAAAGATTAGCATAATCAAAATGGAAGAGATCCTAGCTCAATTCCTACGATTTCAAGAGGAAGATAGGCGTCAAAAAGCCATCCAATCACTTCATGAACGTCTAGTCAATCGGTGTGGCTTTTTCAATGGAAAGAATGTCTCAAAGTTCTGCAAAGAATATGAACTCGAGGCCAAATATCTAGGTGTCGGACTAAGTCCGATGACGGAAAAAGAACTATGCGAAAACTTTATCTATGTGTCGGATTACGACGTGCAAGATCAAATAATGCAAATAAATCAAACGACATGGTCTCGATACAAAGCGACACTCCTTAGGCAGTTTATGCTAGAAGACCTTGATAAAGTAACTCGTAGATCTTTCCTGAGGTGGGTTCATATACCCAAAGACCAACCAATTCTTGAGATCAAAGAAGAGTTTGAGCGACAATATGATGATCTTTCTGAGCACGATAAGAGGTGCATAAGTCATGAAAGGGTGTCGTTGTTTCTTCGAACAATCGATGTTAATGCCCGAGAGGAGTTAATTCCACTTCTACAAGATATAGACTCTGACTCAGGACTCACAGAGGATTGGATGCTCGTCCATGAAGCTGTGATGAAATACGTAAAGAAACAACAAACAATAGAGAAATTTTTAAATGATTGGAGAACAGATCTTCAAACAGATGAAAATTATAACCATGTTCCAAGCATTTTACCAATCGTGGATAATGTTCAAGTCCATGAGGTTGTAGAGACCCCATTTGGGCATGAAGTAGATATGCATGGGCTTAATATCCATAGTGATGATGGGAAATATGAAGAAACTTCTAAAAGTGCGATTGATGTGACCTCAAAGGTTACAAGGTGCCAAGAGCCCCTAGACTTCTTTACAATGATTATATCTTTAGGTGCCATAAGTGGACAAAGCCCGAAGATGGGAGGATCAAAAGAGAAAGTGGAAGCTAATCAAAATCAAACCAAACTAAATCAAAATCAAACCAAACTAAACCAACATCAAACCAAACAAACAACAAACATAAAACAAAACAAAAACCAACAAAACCCAACAAGAAATCAAGATGAAGCTTCCTCTACTCCGATAAACTCCTCACATCGAATAAAAGATAATCAAACAAATCAAGAAACATATCAAGATGCAAACAAAGAGATAGAGATATCTAGAAGGCTCATAGGTGACCAAATGGAGATAAAAGATGAGATACAAATAGAGAACCTAATAAATATGTCTGAAGATCGAGCTCGAGATGCATCCTTACATGATGACATCGGGCAAGATGTGGAGTATGATTGGATGTCACTTGATGGTGATGATCCTTTTCTAACACAAGATTCGGATAGAACTTCTGATCTAATGACTGAATTACATGAAGGAACTCCCATGGAACATGATGTTGAATCTAAGGACCTGTCAATAGAAGATCCGATGGGTAAGAAAATGGATATGCAGAAATCCACATTATACATGCATACAGAGATGCAAGAAAATGAACTTACTTATATGAAGGAGGACATGCAAATAATGAGTCCTCCAGAGGTTGAAATGTGTGATGACGAAGATGAGTATGATGCTAATCTAGAGGATGTACAAATGATAAGTCCTCTAGATAGTGATGTGTATGGCGATGGTGATAAGCATGATCCTAATCCTACCGATAGTCTAGATCAAGATCAAGATACTGATATTCTTTTAAGCGATGTCACATTGGACAAAGATCCTACACATAAAAAAGAGGATAAGTTGGATGGAGTTCAAAATAATAATATGTATGTAAATGATGCCACATTCCATGAAGAGAGAAATATGAATGAACATGAGGAGGATGGGAAAATACCATTGATCATTCCTCTAAATACTGATATGTATGTCAAAAATAATCATGTTGAATTAAGTCCACACGTTGAAGAAATTGAGCATAAAGTGGCAGATGAAATGTTTATTGTGACATATGATAAATCTGATGCGTGTATAGCATTGAAGGATATCCAATGTAAAACTATTGAGTCAAACGATTGCAACGATGAAGCTCAAGTTGATTTGGATGCGTATGTTGAGATTCTCATACATAATGAGATTCTTGAGCAAGAATCAGTGATTGAAGAATCAATGCTTGAAGAAGGTGGACTAAGTACATCCTCAGAAGAGAACGAGCAAGAATCGATGGAGATGGATGTAGAATCCTGTGATGACATTTTGGATGAAGAAATTGAAGATCAAGATTTTCTTGATTATGAGGATATGGATTCCATTCACATTGAGGGAGAAATATTTTGGGAACATAACAAAGACAATGATGAAGAGTTCCTGGAAAGACTAGAACAAGAAGCAGATACCATAATTAATGGGACTCGAGTAGAAAGGAATCATGATAGATTGGAAGATAAAAATGATTATGTAATATCATCTGAGCATGATGCTCACTTCTACTTGATGAAGGAATTAAATGAATCTAATCAATACGTTTATTTCAATAAAGATGAAGAACATATTCGAAATGATGCAATTGAAGATATTTCCTCAAATGATCTCAAGCATGAAATGAATCAAAATCCATGCTTGCACGGAATTTTTAAAAATGATTTAAGCATATTAAAAATCAACACTCTATATTCATGTGTGTTTGACTCATCGAGAGTAACCTCACATGAGAGGATCATGAATAAAGGAGACTATGCCCAAACGATTGAAACATGGATGTTTGAATTTTCTAAAAGCTATGTATGCCAGTCGAGCCTACAAGGAATGGACGAGCAAATGAAATGGCTTGTCCGCATATCTAATCTTTTTAAAAATGATTCACGGATTGATGCGATCCAAAGGTGGCTTGTTAAGAAGCACAGTTTCTTTGGTGATCATATATCAAGGGAGATGGGTCTGAAGGGAGAAACCCTAATAAATGAGAATTAATAATACCAAAAGGAAATTTGTAAATAAAAATGTATATAACTTGTGTTTTTTGCTTTAATCTTAAGATAGATAGAAGAAACCAAATAAAACTAAAAATGCAAGAAATTAAAGTGGGAACACCTATGATAATGAATGCATGTTGGATGAGTGGTTTGAAGTCAAAATAATTCAAATAGATATTTTTAATGTTCAAATAAATGAAGTTTTTTAATATGTGATTCTTGAATGTGATGCTACTAATTTCTCTTATGCAGTTTTGAGAACAGGTGTTGATAAGGAGCTAATCGAAGATCTAGAGTTTTGAGAGATTGTATAGAGGCAACCACTTTCGAGTTGCATGCTTATGTTTTATTGCAAATGGTTTTTGAAGTTCTTTCATGGACTGCATATGTATATAATGTCATTTTGATGTGATGTTTCTCATGATTTGTTTAGTTTCTATGAGTGCAGGAATGATCAAGCGAAGCCAACGGAGATGATGACTCAAGAACAAAGCCGTGAAAATCTTTTTCATTAGCTATCGTGCTTTAACCCTGATCTTTTCTTTGCACCATCTTTGAGATGCATTGCATGCCAAATATGCATGTAAAAATATATAGAAACCACGTCTTTGAAATTCCGTAGAAGCACGTCCATCTGCACAATTAGATAGGTAAATATCATTGAAAAATAATAAAGCAAGTTTTGAGTGATAAGAGAGGATAATTCTGAGTAAGGGAGAGTGATTGCATCTGTAAGAGAGTGGAGTTGTGAGTGATGTGAGCGTTGCTTAGATACCATAAAACCTTGATTTTTTGCACCATTTTTGTTTCCTTCATGCACCTAACACATGCATAAATGAAATGTAAAGAGCACGAGTGATATTTTGGTTAAAACCCATAGTTGCACGAGTAATTGCACTTGTATTATATCCATGATAAAAATTGAGTGAAAATCCTCAACACCGAATGCCTGATACCTCCCCTATTTGCACCATGCTGTTTTTTATGCACTTAGAGTATGCATATGTAGGGCTCATTACATGGCCGTGCATAGGCACATTTGTTTTAACCCATGCACTTGATTTCACTCACATTTGGATTCTTGAAGACTTGCAGATACCGAGATCGATGCTGGTGCATCCGGAGGATGCACAGGTTCAGAGGGGGTGGATGTGGTCGCGATCCGAAATTGAAGCACGAGAATCAAATATGACGCATCTGTTTAAAGTCATGTGGAGGTTGAAGCATCTAGATGATGCATACGGAGTCGGTGGCACTTCTGTTCCAAAGCTGATGCAGCAGTGGCTATGAGTTTTCTCTCATCACTTTTTGTTATTTCATCTGCTGTGTATTCTGGATACCATACCTCAGGTTCTCTATCGTAGAATTTTTCCAGTGTACTCTATGCATCTTTTTTTGAATAAGCTGATTCTTTCGAGAAGATGATATGGAAGCTATAAGGCTCTAATGTTCTTTATCAATCAGTCATCGTACTCAATATTGGAAAATCTTTTGGCTTTCCATTGAGGATTTTGGCATGCATGACGGTGGAGAGGGTTGTTTTTGGCAATTTCAGAAGGAAAGAGGACATGTGGAAGGGCGCTGATGAGCAGAAGGGGAAGTTCCCATATCGGGGGGAAGAAAGAAGAAAGGAATTACGGTTTTCCCTTCCCGAGCTTGCTCTGCGTTCGATGTTGTTCATGGTGTACATGCAAAACCCCAAGGAAAACAAAACATCCCCGACTGATCCATATGTCGTGTTCATAGGTTCGTTTATTGAAAGAGGACGAATTCTTTTCTGCTCGATCATCTAAAGTAGTACCGGTCTCTGGATTATGAGACACGCTCTACACAAGGCTTTTGTGCTGAAGGGCCATGAAACCTGCATGGAGTCTGCCATTGCGATGCTTGTTCGCTTTGGTCTTCCCGATGGCCTCCTGCCTTTACAGGAAATCGAGGAAGTAGGTTTTGTCGAGAGCACTGGCTACTTCTGGGTACTGCAGAAAAAGGTAACGCATGCAAATTTTGCTTGGTCGGTCTGGACGTCGAGATGGCTGGTTCTTCCATTAAAGCAAGCCAACACTATGGGCGGCGGTTCAGGAGAAAGCGACCTCTGATCGTGTGTGCGCAGCAGCAGCAGAATGAAAGAAATGAAGATTCGTCTGGTGCTAGTACCCGTCGGGACATCATACTTAGGAGCTCTACTGCCGCTGTGTTACTGGCCATCTTCAGATTCAGGTTGTACAGAGTATAAATTGTAGAGGGTACAGACAAGCTGTCAATTGCAGAGGGCAGAAACCAATTGACTCCAGAGTTTCAATCTTATTTCTTTGAGGTGATAACAGCTCTGGTTCAAAGACATGGTGAATAGTGAAGATAATGAGTGCAGCTTTGCTGCTAAATCAACCCCTGGAACATATGAAAAAGGTGCGCCAACTTACAGACTCGTCTGCGAAGCGAGGAAATGCATAACCGTACAAGCAACGGGGCAGAATACATCGCACAAACATGCAATTCTTATGCAGCACAGATGACAGCAGGTATTAAAATTCGCTGTGCATATGTATCAAGCCTATTTGTTTGGATTATATTAGGAAATTTCCTTTGGGTCCGCTGAATTTTAAACATGTGACAGATATTCCATCACCCAGAAATCAATTAGCTGCTCCTGTGTTGGAAATAATTTGCTGATTGCAATGAAAAATAGTCAACAAACTTTATGCATGACTGCTGATCTGGAAAGATCTGTATTCTGAATTTACTCTTTGTTATGAAATTCATCAGCTGACCATATTCAAATGATAGGATGCTAAAATAGCTGAGAGGCTTCTATGTGGACTTCGGGCATGATTGTATGTCCGAATCGGATTTAGATATCAAGATGTTTATTTTCCATGTGAGGACAGGTCAGAGAAAGTCATCGTAGTTTTATTATGTCTTATGGCACATTTTGAATTGGCATTCCTTGTAACTACACTTGTCTTATGGAAATCCTTCTTACAATAATACTCCTTTGGCCAAGGGATCAAACATCACCAAATGTTAATGCATAATTTCAAAGAGCTTTGGTTTTTCTTGCGGTGACATTGCTGGAGAGACAGGCAATGAAATGGATGAGGCTTTAAGTAAAAGGTTGCTTTAAGTAGATTTGGATCTATCTGAGCCTATGAAGATATATATAGAATCAGTTAACCATGCTCTAATTTCAAGTTCTGAAATGGTCTAAACGCTCTTCTACGAGCTTCAGGTAGGATGCAGAAGTGAATAGGTGGAACTATGCGTGTCTGCCATCTCTTTTGGGAAGCATAGGAGGTACATCTAGCAATAAGGATAGTCTTCTAACTGAACGCTTATAATCAAGTAACCAAACAGTGTGAATATTGAATTCCCTCAATTCTTCGATGATCCAAACAACAGAAATGCCATAAGTATCCAATCATGCTTTTAAAAGCTGAACATTCTGAAATAGTTGGTTCCCCATTCTCCTTGGTTTCAGTTGATATAAGGGATACATTTCAGGTATTTGAATTGCAAATACAGGACAATATGAAAGATAAATGCTAAAATTTCTAGTGCTAATACTAGAGCTGTGGTCTCAAATCGGGTACATAACTGTTCCTCTTAAAGTTAAACATTAATCCTCCAAAATAGATATGCGACTATAGATCCTTGAGGATGTTTAATAATATAACCTTTAAATTCTGTAGTTCTATATCTTAAAAACTAAATGCTTTATAAAGGATTACTAGAACATAACGTATCATCTCTAAAAGCTTTAGAGTCGTTGTGACTTTGATATACAAATTTATCAATATATTTCTATATCTCTAGAAATCATTTGAGGGACTTTGGATTTTTTATTCCATCTTGAGTGGTCTCATGTATAGCAAAGCTGTTTCCATTCCCTCCACCCTCCTTTCCATGAACCCCGACGACACCGTGATGTTGTTTTTGTGGAAGATGCTATTCAGCCATTGCTTTCATGTACTAAGGAGACATCTGTTAGCTCCAAAGACATGTATGCTACTTTGCTGCCTCTTTTTACAGGTGGAAAGCCTAATGCTAGTCCTAATGAGGCAACTTCTTGACCTTTGCAAGTTTCATGTGATGATGCAAATAATTCCATTTCTGATGGAGATCTGCATGATGCACTTATTGATGAGAGAGCTGATATTGAGCAGACAAGAACTACGCGGCTGGTGCAGACCTTGCGTGACAGAAAATTAGATGCACCTCTGTCATGTCATACTCATTCAGGCTCTCGTAGTGCCTCTTTTGCATCAGATTGCTATGCTATGGCTACATTTAGTCTCTGTGATGAGAATGAGCATGTTTCATTTGATGAAGCACAAAATTCAAAAAATTGGATGACTGTTATGCAATCTGAATATGATGCTATAATGAAGAATGGTACTTGGTCTTTATGTGACTTGCCTCCAGGCAAGAAGGCCATTGGCACTAAGTGGGTATACAAGCTAAAGCGTAAATCGGATGGTACGGTTGACAGGTATAAGGCTAGGCTTCTTGCAAAGGGTTATGCACATAAAAGAGGCATTGATTTTGATGAGACCTTTGCACCTACATGCTGTATGACTAATGTTCAAAGCATTTATGCACTTGCAGCCCATCATGGTTGGAATGTACATCATTTGGACATTAAAACTACATTTCTGAATGGTGACGTGCATGAAGAAGTGTATGTTTTTCAGCCCCGTGGCTTTGTGCAGGAAAGGCATGAAAACTAGGTGTGTAGGTTAATAAAGGCATTATATGGTTTAAAGCAAGAACCACGTGCTTGGTATGAGAAAATACATGCCTATCTGATTGCACGTGGTTTTGAGAACAGTCCAACTGAAAGCACCTTATATGTCAAGCGTGCTACTGATGTATTTCTGATCATTTTTGTCTATGTTGATGACATGCTGGTCACTGGTCCTATTGAGAAGCATATTGCTGATTTTAAGGCTGATTTTCATGCCTCATTTGAGATGTCTGATTTGGGGCATTTTCATCATTATTTGGGCATTCAATTTATGCACGTTGATGGTGGAAAGGCTCTGTGTCAAACGAAATATGTTGACACATTATTGCAGCATTTTGGCCTTGAAGACTGTAAGCCTATTGCTACTCCTATGGAGACAGGTTTACGATTGATTCTTCATGATGCTGGAGATACATTTGATTCTATTCTCTATCAACAGGCTATTGGATGCTTGATTTACTTATGCATTACTCGGCTAGGTATTCAGTTTGCTATCTCACAGATGAGCATGTTTATTCATTGACTAGGTGTCAAGCATTGGTACGCGGTTAAGCGCATCTTTCGCTACTTGAGTGGTACTCGGCTACTTGGGTTGTTTTATCCCAAGGTGGGACAGATTCGCATGCTTTTTTTTGACTCGGACAAGGCTGGTTTCTATGACACTCGTGTGTCCACTAGTGGCTTTTGCTTCATGCTTGGTAGCTCATGTATATCTTGGTTGAGCAAGAAGTAGCCTACTATGGCCACTTGCAGTTGTGAGGCTGAGTATAGGGCAGCTTTCACAGCGACTACTGAGTGTGTGTGGCTCAGATGCCTTATGGCTGATTTGGGTGTTGGTCAAACTTCTGCCACCACCATCTTCACTGACAGTCAGAGCGCATTGGCAGTTACGAGGAACCCTGTGTTCGATGCTCGCACTAAGCACATTGAGGTGCATTATCACTATGTCAGGGAGAGGTTCTCTGCTGAGGAGATCACCTTCGCATATGTGCCCATGCAGGAGAACATTGTAGACCTTTTCATGAAGGCTCTACCTAGGGAGAAGTTTGAAGCTTTTGCAAAGCTTTGGGCTTAATTCCTTTTGTGGAGTGATTTCCACATAGCTTGGCACTTCCTTATACATGAGTGCCAACTCCTTGTTCACCGCATCACTCCCAGGGGGGGTTTGTTGATATATTTAGGTAGTGATGTGTGTGAACACACTAGGATTGCTGGGGCACTTTTTTCCCTCTTTAGGAGGTTTTTTCCCCCTGCCTTGTATATATGCCTATTGCCCTAATGGGCTACTTATCTTTGTACATTCTCTAGTAATACATTCAATATTGTGTGTTGTGCTCCAAGCTTCTTCTTCTTCCTTGTGATGTTTGTTTAACACATGATCAATTTTAAGTCTCCATGCCATTTCTTCTATGTCAACCATGTGCTTCAATGATTTTTCTTTTTCTTAGCAAGATTTTCTTTTCTAAATTTGCCTTTTGAAGTTATAAAAATTTCATTTTTGTCTAAACCTACAATGCATATTAATAATATGGGGCCTAATACAATTGTTCTTGGTGCTTGCTTTATTTGACCACCTTTCATTGCTACCATCTTTTCATTCATCATTGTAACATCTTTGAATGAATCTCCTTTGCTATTTGGCACTTCACCTTTTGTATTAAGGAGTGCTCCTTGAGTGTACAAATGCATGACTGATATCCAATTCTTCCGTTGATCATCATCGCATAACACAATGTGAAAATCATTCTTTATAAATCATTTTTGTAGAGTTTGCTTTGTAGTCTCTACAAAATTTTGTGATAAAACAATATATAAAATTTAAATAGATACAAGTTTTAAAAAATAATAATACATACTAAGCATCTAAACACATAATTGAATACAAGTTAAAAAACAAAGCAAAAAATACTAAGAATATAAACATACCTACTATGATACAAATTCTCTTTTACTCTGATTAACACTTGGAGGAGGCTTGAATAAAGATCACTTAGCTTTCCATTGAGATCTAGCTTATAAAAGTTGATCCACAAATGATTCCTTCTATAATGACTTTGCCACCATCAATTTAGGCCCTTTAGATATCTCCCTTGATATTTTTGGAGGGTAATTTACTATAATTTTTGCTTTTCAATATTTAAATTATTGTCATAATTCTAATTTCACCATAGGTGAATTAACACTTTGCAAATTTTCCAGTGCATTGATTGAATGTTTTCTGGATATTATCCAATACTCAACTTTATCAAATATCATCATGAGACAAAGTTTCTAGAGATGCTTTGGCAATTGGATCAATAGGCATAACAATTGCAAGAATTACATTCTGTCTGGGAGCCACGTCAAAATCATTAATTAATAAGGGCACCCAATCTTTGCTCAATTTTTTATATCCACAAATGGATGGTGCTAGAAAATAATTTTTTACATCAATATCATATATTGTATTTAAACTGAATGCATTATATTCTTGTTTTTGAAGTTGTAAATCCATCATCTTATTTTCTACTAGTTGCACTATCATATCTTTGGTTTCTTCACTTCTATTATCTGAATGTCAGACTGCTACATCTTCATGATATTGTAACAACTTTGATGATGATCATAAATCTTTGTTTGAAGAACCTTTTCAGCTTTCGTTTCTTGGATCTCCAACATCTGAGCTTCTCTTCAAACTTTTTGACTTTTGTGTTAATCTTTTGGCATCTTTTATAATGGTCACTAATTCTTATATTGATTGAATCCATCCAATTGAGCATAATGCTTGATCAAATTTTTTCATACTAAATTGCATATCTTCCAAATAGAAAATCTCCCATGATATGCAAAATTTATTCGCATTAATATTTTCACCAACTAGAAGCACTTTATATGTAAAACATGGTGTGACTTTTGCATTTACATCTTCTTTCACATGAATAATATTGCCCATATCACCTACATCTCTCATAAATAAATGTACATCTGCTTTGAAGTTTCCTTCATGATCATAAGTGTCAGCAAACCACTTCATGTCTTCTTTATGTGTCAGATCCAAAGTTTTCTGAACCTTAATCCTATTTGAAGGAACCTTCATCCCACTTGTTTTTTAGAAATTTTCCAATGAAGATACATTCTCAACAACATTACTTTGAAATTCAAGAGTATTCATGTTTTCCACTTCTCTTATAAATAAAAAAAATCTCTTGAATCATAACAAACAAAATATCAACATAATAACATCAACTTTATCATCCATAGTCATCAAACTTACTATCAACATTATCATCTCTAATTATCAAACTTATAATTTATGACAAACATTCTTGAACTTAAGTTCCAACTTCATAATATCTAAACTTATGTTAAACTACTTAGACTTCATAAGTCCTTTAACATTTTTTGAAAAACGAATCGAACTTTGTTGGTGCAAGACAATCACCAATTGATGTTTTGACATGGAAATGAAGTCAAGGATTTGAGAAGAGAACAAGTTGTGAAGCATGAAGGAAGGACACATTCAGAATTTGGAAGATGTGTACACATATGTACATTATGTCAGAAATAGTTCACTTATATCTTTGAGTAGTCATAAGCTTGTAAATTTTTGTCTATATATATACTTGGAAAATGTCGGGACAAGTATGAGAGAGTATGTAGAACATGAGAATTGAGTGAAATTAGAAGTCATTAGACACTTATGAAGAGATTAGAACAGCTCTCTCATCCAGATGTAATTTTTTCAGAAATGAAGAGAAGTTGCACCCGATGTTTCTATGCATTCTCCTTTTGTGCTTGATCATTTCAAGAATCCTTTTGTAGACTTCTAAGTCTATAGTTAATGAGTCTATGGTTAAATTTTGAGGGCTTAATTGTAAACAGGCTGTGAGAATCATGAGTAGGAACATTCATATGTAAAAGAGTGTTCACAGTTTTCTGAAACAGGCGCATTTTTGATGGTCAATGATTTGATCATTTCTCACTGCAAAGATTAAAGTTTTGTATGAGTGAGGACTCAAAATCTAAGTTGAGAGGTAAGCCATCTATGGCTAAAAGCATTTGCTTAAACGGGTTCTACTTTTGGAGAACCATGTCTTAGAAGTTGCAGGTGTCAAAGTCGACTATACAGAGAGACAGTTTCAGACATAGGTAGATTGTTTGAATCATTTCTCATAATCTACTTAAGCTTTTGAAGTGTTTTAACTTGGAGGAGGTGCGCAATCTCTAGGGAAAATATTATACAAAGTTTTATCAAAAACTTTACACGAATGATTAGTCAATGAGTGATTAAGGTGCAGCAGACTTTTCTGAGAAATGACTTTCTTCACTGTTAGCTAATTTCTTGATAATTTGGTGCTTGTCTTCCAAAATTGGTTGGAGTTTAAAGTTATTCTTGATATAGAGGTGGTCTAACATCAAGGATAGCTTGTTCTTTTGGAGATTAACACTCTCCATCAAACTTAAGTTTGAGCCTCATAGCATATAATGAAAAAGAACAAACTTAAGTTGATTTATAGATGCGAACCTAAGTTTGAGCCTCATAACATTTGACCAAAAAATAGAAACTTAAGTTGATCTAGAGGCTCAAAATTAAGTTCAATCCTCTACTCTTTTTGGTGGTATAGCTGTTGGAGTTAGACGTCTGCGGAAGCACGCGAACAGCACAAGGAAGAAGAAGAAGCTTGGAGCACAACACACAAGACTGAATGTATTACTAGAGAATGTACAAAGATAAGTAGCCCATTAGGGCAATAGGCGTATATACAAGCCGGGGGAAAAAAACCTCCTAAAGAGGGAAAAAAGTGCCCCGGCGGTCCTAGAGTGTTCACACACATCACTACCTAAATATATCAACAAATCCCCCCTGGGAGTGATGCGGTGAACAAGGAGCTGGCACTCATGTATAAGGAAGTGCCGAGCTATGTGGAAATCACTCCACAAAAGGAAGTAAGCCCAAAGCTTTGCGAAAAGCTTCAAACTTCTCCCTAGGCAGAGCCTTCGTGAAAAGGTCTGCAATGTTCTCCTGCGTGGGCACATATGCCAAGCTGATCTCCCCAGCAGAGAACCTCTCCCTGACATAGTGATAATGCACCTCAATGTGCTTAGTGCGAGCATGGAACACAGGGTTCCTCGCAACTGCCAATGCGCTCTGACTGTCAGTGAAGATGGTGGTGGCAGAAGACTGGCCAACACCCAAATCAGCCATAAGGCGTCTGAGCCACACACACTCAACAGTCGCTGTGAAAGCTGCCCTATACTCAGCCTCACAACTAGAAGTGGCCACAGTAGGCTGCTTCTTGCTCAACCAAGATATACATGAGCTACCAAGCATGAAGCAAAAACCACTGGTGGACACACGAGTGTCATAGCAACCAACCCAATCTGAGTCAGAAAAAGCATGCAAATCTGGCGGTAGTGATCCCCCCTTGGGATAAAACAACCCAAGTAGCCGAGTACCACTCAAGCAGCAAAAGATGCGCTTAACCGCTTTCCAATGCGTGACTCCTGGGCAATGCATAAACCTGCTCATCTGTGAGACAGCAAACTGAATATCTGGCCAAGTAATGCATAAGTAAATCAAGCATCCAACAGCCTGCTGATAGAGAACAGCATCAAATGCATCTCCAGCATCATGAAGACTCAATCGTAAACTTGTCTCCATAGGAGTGGAAATAGGCTTACAGTCTTCAAGGCCAAAACGCTGCAATAATGTGTCAATATATTTCGTTTGACACAAAGCCATTCCACCATCAACTTGCATAAACTGAATGCCCAAATAGTGATGCAAATGCCCCAAATCAGACATCTCAAATGAGGCATGCAAATCAGCCTTGAAATCAGCAATATGCTTCTCAAGAGGACCAGTGAGCAGCATGTCGTCTACATAGACAACAATGATCAAAAGCACATCATTAGCACGCTTAACATATAAGGTGCTTTCAGTTGGACTGTTCTCAAAACCATGTGCAATCAGATAGGCATGTATTTTCTCATACCAAGCACGTGGTGCTTGCTTTAAACCATATAACGCCTTCTTTAACCTGCACACCTGGTTTTCATGCCCTTTCTGCACAAAGCCACGGGGCTGAAAAACATACACTTCTTCATGCAAGTCACCATTCAGAAATGCTGTTTTAATGTCCAACTGATGTACATTCCAACCATGATGGGCTGCAAGTGCACAAATGCTCCGAATAGTAGTCATACGGCATGTAGGTGCAAAGGTCTCATCAAAATCAATACCTCTTTCCTGCGCATAACCCTTTGCAACAAGCGTAGCCTTATACCTGTCAACTGTACCATCAGGTTTACGCTTCAGCTTGTATACCCACTTAGTGCCAATGGCCTTCTTGCCAGGAGGCAAGTCACATAAAGACCATGTACCATTCTTCATTATAGCATCATATTCAGATTGCATAGCAGCCATCCAATTTTCTGAATTTTGTGCTTCATGAAAAGAAACAGGCTCATTCTCATCACAGAGACTAGATGCAGCCATAGCATAGCAATCTGATGCAAAGGAGGTACTATGAGAGCCTGAACGAGTATGATATGACAAAGGTGCATCTAATTTGCTGTCACGCAAAGTCTGCACCAGCCATTTTGGCATAGTTTTTGCCTGTTCAATATCAGCTCTCTCATCAACAAGTGCATCATGTAAATCTGCATCAGAAATGGAATGATCTGCATCATCATATGAAACCTGCAAAGGCTAAGAAGTTGCCTCATTAGGACCAGCGCTAGCCTGTCCACCTGTAAAAAGAGGCATCAAAGTATCATACATGTCTTTGGAGCTAACAGATGTCTCCTTAGTACATGAAAGCAATGGCTGAATAGCATCTTCCACAAAGACAACATCACGGCTAACCAAAATGCGTTTAGTCTGTGGATGATACAGACGATAGCCTTTACTTTCAGAACTGTACCCAACAAAAATACATTTTACTGCCTTATCATCCAATTTTCTGCGATGTTGTTCAGGCACTAATGCATATGCCAAACAACCAAAAACACGCAGATGAGCAACAGATGGCTTGCGGTCATGCCAAGCCTCATATGGAGTGATAGACTGCAACGCTTTCGTGGGACACCTGTTCAGTACATATGCTGCACACATGACAGCCTCAAGCCAGAAACTATGTGGTAAAGCCTGACTTTTGACCATGCACCTCGCCATCTCCATGAGTGACCTGTTCTTTCGTTCAGCAACTCCATTCTGTTGAGGTGTATACGGCACTGTACACTGGTGTTTTATCCCACGTTCAGCCAGAAATGCATTAAAATCTGAAGGCATATATTCCCCCCCTCGATCAGAACGGAGGGTGCCCATTTTACATGCTGACAGATTTTCAGCCAAAACCAAAAACTGTTTGAAGCACATGAACACTTCGGACTTTGCTTTGAGTGGATATACCCATGCATGCCTGGAAAAATCATCAATGAAAGTCACGAAGTAAAGGTAATTTCCAAAAGAGGGTGTCTGCATAGGTCCACAGACATCACTATGTACAAGCTGCAATTTCTGCATAGCCCGAACTGAACCATCTTTTGGAAAGGAAGAACGCTGCATTTTGCCCAAAATACAGCCTTCGCAAACATGTTTTCCAGGTGCCTCAAGTTTGGGCAAAGAGGACACCATTTCAGATTTCTGCAGGCGTAACAAACTAGCAAAATTCAGATGACCAAAGCGTGCATGCCAAAACTTTGCATCTGACATAGCCTGAGAATCATGAACTGCACATGCCGAATCATTCACAGATTTTTCATAGTCTATGAGCTTATACAGCCCACGACATAAAATGCCAGAAGCAATAATCACATCGCCATTTGAGAGATCATGGACTGTACACCTGTCATCAACGAATTTCACAACCAAGCCAATCTTGGCTAATGCAGAAACTGATAACAGGTTCTTTTTGATCCCTGGCACAAATAAAGCATCTGACAAAGTGAAAGAACTACCATCAGCAGTAGTCAGAATGATCTTACCAACTCCCATAACAGGATAAGAGGAGTTATTGGCGCATGTGACAGTATTCCCTGTAGGGGCAGGCTCGAGTGAAGAGAAGAAACTGCGCTGCGAGGTAATATGTTTGGTTGCCCCACTGTCAAAGTACCAAACATCTGAGTCTACTGCAGACATGCACTGATCATGAGAAGATGGGTCAAAACTGCAGACAGTAGTAAACGCCCATTCTTCTTCCTGCACAAGATTTGCAGACTCTGTTTTTGGTGTAGAGGCCTCTACAACAACCATTCCAGCCTCTTTCTTCTTTGCCTCTTTAGCAGCCAGTTTTGGACAGTTCTTTATAATATGATCATTTCCTTTACAGTACTTGCAGAACAATTTCTGCTTTTCTGATTTCTTCTCATCTTTATCCTGGTTCTTCGATTGTGCAGCATTTGCATATTTCTGCTTACTAGTAGAAGAGCTCCATTTTCCTTTGCCCTTCTGACTAGCCAGGAAAGCTTGATCTGCAACACGCATAATGGACCTGTTCTGCCTAGACTGATCTTCCTGCAACAGAACAGAGACTAATTCCTCAAATGACAAGGCATTCGGATTGCCTTTCATCATCAATCGAAGAGTAGAGGCAAAACTCTGATATGAATCAGGAAGGCCATTCAGAACGGTCTGCACAAGTGAGCTATCTGGTATAACCTCATCAGCAGAAATCAATTGTTCCTTCAGGTCTTTGATCTTTGTAAGAAAACTGTCCATCGAATCACCTTCATTCATGTGCTCACTCTCCAACTGTTTTCGGAGGTAAGCAACACGAGCCTCATTCCTAGCCTGGTACAAAGTGGTAAGTGTATCCCAAGCATACTATTCTGCAAGAGCGAATGTGAGGAATAATGGCACGTTTGACAGACAAAGCTATCAATGCATGTGCCTGGGCATCTCTGCCATCCCAACGAATCTGCTCTGCAGTAGGTGCAACAGAAACAGCAGCACGAACAGGAATCTGCGGAATATCATCTTCGACACCATCTTCATCAGCTCCAACACCTGTATTTGCAGTACCTGTCGTTACAGGTGTAACAGGACGTCTTTCAACACCCTGCACAATGTTCCACAATCCTTTTGCAACCAGTACATGTCGCATCATATAAGCCCATAATGGGTAGTTGGTACCATCCAACTTATCCTCAACAGCCAACATACGGAATACATCACTGCTTTCAGCCATGGCCGGTGACTAAAATACCTTGATGCAGAAAATTGACTGTATCTCAAAAAGTTGAACAGAACTGCCCAGACGAGTTCTGCTAGACCTGTAGCAGACTTCGAGACGCTTAAACTGGCGAACAGAAACTGGTATATACCTTTGGCACAAAAGGACGAAATAGCCTGCACAAGCACTGCGATAGTGCGTTCGGAGGCCGAAACAAGCTCAGATCGCGATTTCGGCACCACAGAGCGAAGCCGTTTTGATCTCAGAAACACCCTGAGTATGCTCACCAAATTTTGTGCGAATCTGAGACTGCAAACGGAGGAGTGTCGACGGCGCCCTAGAAGAAGCAACGACCTGCTCTGATACCAATTGTTGGAGTTAGACGTCTGCGGAAGCACGCGAACAGCACAAGGAAGAAGAAGAAGCTTGGAGCACAACACACAAGACTGAATGTATTACTAGAGAATGTACAAAGATAAGTAGCCCATTAGGGCAATAGGCGTATATACAAGCCGGGGGAAAAAAACCTCCTAAAGAGGGAAAAAAGTGCCCCGGCGGTCCTAGAGTGTTCACACACATCACTACCTAAATATATCAACAATAGCTAAGAGGTAGATCTGACTTGAGAGGATCCAAAGTGAATTATAGATACTATTCTTTTGGGCGCAAAAGCTAAGAGGCTCGAACTTAAGTTCAACACTCATAACATCTACCAAAATGACTCAAACTTGATTGAGAGGCTCAAACTCGAGTTGATTGAGAGGCTTACCTCGTAGCATAAGAACAAAGACACTCTAGTTTAATTTGATGAAGAGCCTCAAGCTTAGCAAATTTAAGTTGACTGAGGGGCTCAAAATTATCAAATTTAAGTGATTAAGTTCGAGCCTCCTGACTCTTTTGGATGGAAGAGCTAGAGGCTGGAACATAAGTTTGAGCATCAGTAGATCAAAGCTCAAGGTAGATTTGATCGAGAGATGCTACTATTTTTGGTGGAAAAGTTGAGAGGGTCAAACTTAAGTTCGAGCCTCTTAGCTTTTTTGAAAGAGCTAAGAGGCTTGAACTTAAGTTCAAGTGTCTATCGATCAAAGCTCAATGTAGATTTGTGTTAGAGACACTACTCTTTTGGGTTGAAAAGCTGAGAGGCTAGAACTTACATTTGAGTCTCATAGCATATGACCCAAAAGACTCAAAACCCTATTTTTCTAAGTAATGAATGTTGTGTATACAATGTATGTATGTATGTATGTATGTATGTATGTATGTATGTATGTATGTATGTATGTATGTATGTATGTATGTATGTATGTATGTATGTATGTATGTATGTATGTATGTATGTATGTATGTATGTATGTATGTATGTATGTATGTATGTATGTATGTATATATATATATATATATATATATATATATATATATATATATATATATATATATATATATATATATGTGTGTGTGTGTGTGTGTGTGCATGTTTGTGTGTGTTAATTATTATATATATATATATATATATATATATATATATATATATATATATATATATATATATATATAGAGAGAGAGAGAGAGAGAGAGAGAGAGAGAGAGAAGCTCAAAGTTGGTGACTTAGTTCAGTCACACATTTTGATGTTCAAAGTTTAGTTGCACATTTTGAAGTTCAGAGACTTACATATTTAGTTTTTAATTCAATTCAGATTTATGCATAGTTAGCTCAAGATTGAGTGGAAATTAGTTAAGAGAGATATTTTCAGACATCTGATGTTTTGTAGGTATCCAAAGTCTTGTAGAAACCGAACATCCAAAGTTTTGCAAATTTGTGTACTTAATGCCATTATGACATTGAAGGGGGAGTGTTGGAAACAATGTTAGAGTAGCACAAGACCCTAATTTCAAACAACCCTAATTTTTGAAACTTAGTCAAATTTCCATCACATAAGATCAAAACTTATTATGATCTCATCAATTAGTACTCAAGAAGAGCTTTCATTTGGTATATGAAATTTAGTCATCAGAAGCTTAATTTGGAAGAAAACCCTAACCTCATTTTTGCTTAAATTGAGTTTTTACATATTTAGGTTTCTCTCACCTTGAAGATCAAGGAAAACAACTTGTTTGATTATCTGATTTTACAATTATGAGATGCCATTCAAATAAACTCCAGAAAGCAAGTTGTTCTAGAAAAAAAAAACACAATCGCTACATTTGCTGATTTTTGCTAATTTTAGGTGTAGTTTTTTGTTGTAACTACCATTTATACTGAAAAACCTAATTTTATTAGTCGTAAATGTTGTATATAGTTTACACACACACACACACACACACACACACACATATATATATATATATATATATATATATATATATATATATATATATATATATATATATATATATATATATATATATATATATATATATATATATATATATATATATATATATATATACACACACACACACATATATATATATATATATATATATATATATATATATATATATATATATATATATATATATATATATATATAGAGAGAGAGAGAGAGAGAGAGAGAGAGAGAGAGAGAGAGAGAGAGAGAGAGAGAGAAAGAGAGGACATAGCCCATTGAGACCTACCAAAACAAACATGAATAATTCAGAGAAGACTTCATCTGCTAATAATCAAGTTAAGAATCCTAATTAGGTGGAAAATCAAAGGAGGCATCAATCCATCCACTGGCAGCAAGACTGTAATACTATAGGTCTATGGTCTAAGGGTCTAGCTGATTCAGATTGATTTGAAATCGCACACCATTTGGTCACTTGTGTGTATGGCCAAAGATTCAAGAATAGACTTAAGCATAAATTCATGTGGTCTCTTAAACAGGTGATCCACTTAGCCAAGTGGTTAAGTGTCAAGGTTGTGAAGGAGGAGGTCTTGGTTTCAACCCCCATGGGGAGCATGGGGAGAACATTTTTCCCAAAGAGCTCTAGAACCTTCTAACTCAAGTTAACGTGAGTTAACTTGAGTTTAGAGAGACTTAACTCGAATGGCGAGTACACCAACCACCAGTGGACTCTAGTGGAAGGTACTAAACTAGTGGTTGAGATCACCCCAACCACTAGGAGACTCCAATGGAGGATATTAAAGGAATGGTGGAGATTGCACTACTACCCTAATGGAGGATATTAAAGGAATGGTAGAGATTGCACATGTAGTGGTGGACTCTAGTTACATTTGTGGACCTCATTGATTCGAGCAGCTATATATATAGTCATAAGGTTGGGAGGAGAGTCATCTCTCTAGCACGTGGTAGCCATAATAGTCGTTATCTTGCATTGGTATCAGAGCTAGGTGAAGCTCTCATGGAGACCTTGCTTTCATCATCTCCTTCCTCAAGATCTTATGGTGATCTTAGTGATCTCATCCTCTCCACCACAAGCTTCTACGAGCTTTTGTACGATCATCATTCTTTCCATGTGCTGCTTTCATCGAGCTCAAAGGAAAAATGCTCAATAGTTTCATACGTGGTGCCATTGACATCAGAGGCAAAATAGACAAAGTACTCCTACATGATGGCTCGTAGGGGTCGAACTCACCGCCTTTGAAGAAGGCAAAACGTTCGAGCCACTACACCTATGACATAGCTGTTCTAAGGTATGCAAAATATGCAAGTACAATAGCTTTCACTTTTGCATACCTTATACTACTAAGGTATGCAAAATATGCAAGTACAATAGCTTTCGCTTTTTTTGGAAGGAGGACTCAAAATTCGGATCGTATTAGGAGATGATAGATTTGTACGCCTCATTTGTAATGCCCTCTAGCTTGTCGAACTTGTCCTCTGCATTGTGGGATTTGGGGGTCGCATGGGCACTAGTTCCATTCACGTGTAACTTTTCTTCTTTATTGTAATTAAAGTCCGGGAGAATAGGCCAAGGCCGAACTTCCTTTGTGTAAGAAAAAAAAACTTCGGATCGTATTCGTCCGTCTGCCGATGCCATATCTAGCAATTCATGCTTTATGAGTTTAAATTTATCTGCTCTTATTCTTGCCTTGCCTTCTGTCTCGATTCGCAAATAATATTATTATCATTGTGCATGGCAGTAGTTAACAAAGCAGAGGAATAAGAAAATGCAAAATCAAAAGATGAAGTGCATATCAATCAGAATCACAGAGCCAAGGGATGAAACCATGGCCCATATGAGATCAGTTGATAGAGCTATCTAAGCCTCCAAGATCACATACATGTACTTCTATGTACTCAAAAACGTTATTCCTAGTTGTATCTAGGTTGCAACCAAAATGGACAGGCGCTGGTAATCTCCACTCCGCTCAGCACTTTGTTCGTGCAAATTTATGTGCTCTCTACAAAAAGCAAAAAGATCTTTGCATCTATAAGAAACCACGCAGAAGTTTTGAATTCATTCATATGTAGCAGTTTCGTATCTATTCATATGGTACTCGAACCCATGACTAGAGCATGCAGAGCTGACTTGCTACCCATGCAAATCACCATAATTTTCATGTTATATACTTTGTGCCCCTGCTCTTGTGTTATACTATTGATTGCATTCATAGCTTTCTCTCCTAAATAGTTTAGATAGCAAAAGAGAATGTCTAGATTTAAGTATTGTGGGCGTTTGATGTGATTCTATGCCTCGTTAGCCTTGTGATGATGATGACCAACGAAACAAGGCACTTTTATCTCATATATGCAGCCCGAAGACTCGAACCTACAAAGTCATCAAGAGGAATACCTCTTGTAAGCCATGAAAGCAAATCTCTTTTATCAAATCTCGATGCACCCCAAAGCTCATGCCTGGCTCTTCAACAACCTTGTTGCCCAGCCCCAGTCTCAAGACTTTTTGACCAAGTTGCCCAAACATGCATGCAAAGAAAAACGATGCCAAGTTGACATATGATCCTTCTGCTTTGTGACATGAACTCACAATGTCCTGTATAATTACTTTGGCTCTATTTTGCATGTTCTTTGTTAAACGAGAGCTAGAGATGTTTTTTCTTGATTTCTTATGCGTTTTGTGCTAAAATATCCATTTCAACTCAAATTTGAACACATCTTAGAACCATTTAGGAGCCAATTTTGCATCATCACCTTTACTCGAAGAAAGACAAAGTAAAGCAACATTTAAGACAAAGAAAGGTATCTTCTCTACTTCAGATCAAGTTATCCTTGGAGCATCATGAAGTGTTTGAGATATGAAAGTGAAGCTTTGGATTTCATCCACTCTTGGAGGTTTTCCATGTCATACCCTTTGGTAGAATTGAGTCTACACCACAGCAACATAAAATTGGGAAGTACTCCTGTGAAATTGTGCATTTTACTTTTAATTTTATCACACACCACTTGAGTTAGGAACTTTAAAGTAAGTTAAGAATGGAATGTGCACAATGGAGGGTGCTTCAAGTTATATCATGCTTACGAGTAGTATAAGGGTATTTATGAATGTTTCGATATCACTTTTATGAGTATCTTCATTTATGTTTAGCCCACCTATAGCCTGACATGCATCACATGCATCTGCAAGAATGATTTCAATTCTAAGTCATGTGCCTGATGCATGGAACATAAAATCAATGAATTTAGCATTAAACATTGAGGGTACCATGCAACAAGGGGGAAACCAACACTACTTCAAATGAGAGGAACGAATTTGAAGATATGTTGTTCAAAGTAGATTAGGACCTTGGACATTTGTCCAATGTTTACGCTGAGATCGCAAAGTTTTTTCAATCCATTGACGAGGTTTAGAATCATCTTGGGGCCATTTTGGACTTACTCTGGAAGCCCAAAGATGTGAATAGGGCTATCCTTGCTAGCTATAGCAACCTCAACTATGTTTGTTTGCTTTTGAAAAGAATAAGGATCCATTCATTTCCCAGACAAACTTGTTTCTCTTAACTGGTAGCTTGAGTCGTCCCATTTTGATGACTCTTATCACTCTGCTTTTTGCAAACATTTCGGGGCATTTAGTAGGTGTAAACCATCGATCGGATCTTTATTTATGGAAAGATCTACGTCTTCCTTACTTCTCACGTAAAGATAAGGATCAAAATAAGGATGCAGTTTTTCAAAAAGTGGAACAAGGTCCTTCTACTCAAGAACAACCCCGAACTTGTGCAAGTGGTAGAGATCAGTTCGTCGTTAGGCCCTATGGCCTATGCATGGTGGATGAGTTTATCTGAAACTCATAAAAAACCCTCAACTTGGGATGATTCAAAAAGGAGTTTCTCCCCAAAAATGAGGAGAAACACAATTGGGAGACTTGAGATAGAATTCATCAGAAGAGAAAGAAAACATCTTCAAGATATAGATGTTTACTCAAGATTATATGGAAAATAAATTTTGGCATGCTAAATTCTAGAAATAGATGGGATGCGTAATCCTAAAGGTGGTTGTTTAACACGTACGAGGAGAAAAGCATTAGCTTTCTTGACACTCCTGTACAGATGACCTAATTCATGTTGAAAAGTCAAGAAATTGTTTCAAAAACTAGTACAGTAAAGTGAAAGATTCCTGGATGAATCAATTTTTGAGGTTATTTGATATGTTAAAAGGAATATCAAGTACTTGAAGAATAAAATTCTCCATAGTAGTGAGAATGGGCTTCTTCAAGATAATTTGATAGCAAGTAGTTCCCAAGAAGTCCCAAACCATTGGTGGTGCTACTTAAGCCCAAAGGTTGATATCACCTAGAGTTATATCAATATTGATAAGATTCTTAGCTATAGAACCAAGAAGGCATTAGTTTATGCTTGGAATTGAGTTGAGGGAAAGATCTCTAAAATTGTTCACGTAATTAAAGATGCTTTTGTTAGTTTAAGAGATCTAAACAATAAAGACTAAGTCTATTGTTTTCGGAAGGTTTGCCTGACTTCATCAAATTTGGCCATGATTGTCCAAGAACTTATGATTGGAACTACTTTGAAGATTGCCCAAGTATTGGCAATTAAACTAGTAAGTTGTTCGAAGTCTAAATAGAATAAAAGTTCTAATTATATAGTCTGAAACTGTGATGACGGTACTTTAAGTCTATGGAAGGTGAAGCGTAATGTTTACCTATCCTTAAAGGGATTTTGATACAATTCAAAAAGCATGAACTGATGCTGAGACTTAAGCAATAGAGAGACTCCTGTAAAGTCCCAACTAGGGTAGGTATTAAAAGCATCACTAAGAAAGTAATCTCAAGAAAAGAATTAAAAAGCTCTTGTCATTACAAATTGGTCAAGAATAAACCAATTGGGCTTGAAATTGTGAAATTTCAAGTACTTGGAATTCTTACTACTTATCATTTGAAAACCCTATCAAAGAAGAAATGGATATTCTATCAAGAGTTTCTCAAGTTTCCAAAGTAAAGCATGAGATTGTGAAATGATCATGTGAAGGAATCAAAACCTAGAATATCAATCTAGAGGTAATGCCTGAAACTTCAATATTCTTGAAGTGAGAGATACTCTATCAAGACAGCTTTAGACTTCAGGATGAATATCACTCACACCTCAATGTGAATAGAAAATAGGGTGGTATGGAATACTAGATTTTATACTCAAATTGATGTAGGAAAGATGGTATGAGACATTGGACCATGGGATGATAATTATGTTGTAGTCTTAGTATGAATCTTGAAGTTAGATTTGATCCTTAAGGGAATTTAATTTTCTAAGGTGAAGTTTAAACTCAAGGAGGATAAAGCATGATCTCAATGTACTTCAAGATCAAGAAATAAAGTAAATAACTTCTAAGATCTTCTTTTTCAAATAACGAAATGAAATCTTATTTAAATTATGAAATACTTCAAGATAAAGTGTTATGGATTCAGAAATATTTCATAAATTTCTAAAGCATTAGGACTTTGATTTTAAAAAGATCCTTTCAACTAAGAGATAGACTAACTAAGTCAAGCATCAAGTTCCTAGTATTACTTGGTAAATTCAATCTTTTGACTCAAATCAATGCACAAGAATTGCATTCCTAGTAAGGAGTCATAAAGATTGAATATAGGCATGAACTTAGTCTCAAATGAAGCATTATTTGAGTAAAAAACTCATCAATAGAACCAAAGTGGGTCAACATACTGATCTTAGATACCACAGTAGTATCTTGTGGTTGGATGATATTTAAGATCTCCTCTAAATCTTTTTGAGAATCTAGTTTATTTCTCTTAAAGATAGAAAAAATGCTTCAATACCTTATTGAAACAGATGTAGTTAAATTCACAAGTCATCTAGAATTTGTCTCGTAGAAAGTATGCATATCTTTGAAGTTTGAATTGGTTGTACAGAGTTTTAGTTCTCTCTTTTCACTTTCCAAATCTTTTGGATTTGAATCAGATATGGTATATGATTCTTTTCACAAAAGTCCAGGGTTAGCCAGTTAGAACCAAGTAAGTAAATTAAACATCCATGGTAGATATTTTGTAGAAGAATCTTTTCAATCTTCAAAAAAGGATAATTTTAAATTGACTTATTCATTTAAGTTTTCTTCAATATATATAGCATAAATGATTTTCAAGAGTCCAATATAATCTAGAATAGAGAAGTTAGGAATTGGTTATCAGATTGACAATTCCCAAGAACTTAAAGATAAAGTCTTTGAGAAAAGTTTCCTCAATTGGATAATTTTTCATTTTGAATTCGAACTGGTCAAGTATAGTACAGTTGACCCAAAGTAAATGGTAAAATTTCTCCTATATTTTACATAGGATTTCACAAGCCCATTAGAGCAAAGTAGTCCTCCAGTCGGGTGAAAAAATCAAGTAACTATTGGATGGGAGCAAACCATTGTACAAACATCCAAGTTAGATGTATGGGTCAATCACACTTCAAGTTTTCCAAATCAAATTTAAGTGAATAAGAATTCTCAAAGGCTTATGAGGCATAAGAAACCCATCTTAGTACTATGGTCATGCACCAATGATGCCCAGAAATGAACCAGTACTTGGAGTCCATCCATTTCATATGTTTTTGCCTAGATCGAGAAATAGTGAAGTGGCTAGGGTTGTTTTTAGATCCACCCGTATTATTCATTCACTACCTTGTACTTTGACCAATTTATCAAAGAACAAAGCCAAATAGTGTTTTGAATCATTTGGGCAAGGATCCCACCACAGAGATGAGAGAAGTTCTTCTAGTTTTAGAATATGACCATGTTCTTCCAATTTAAGAAAATGAAGCTCAGGGGTTACCTATAGTTACTATATATAGCTTTATTCTTGAGGAAAAAAATCTTTCCCAAGGGGGGAAGAATGTAATAAAATAAGTCCATGACTTAAGGGTCTAGCCAATTCAGAGTGATCTGAAATAGGGCACGGTTTGGTCACTTGTGTTGGCCAAAGATTTCAAGAATAGACTTAAGCATAAGTTTATGTACTCTCTTAAACAAGTGATCCACTTAGCCTAGTGGTTAAGTCTCAAGGTTGTGAAGGAGGAGGCCTTGGGTTCAACCCCCATGGGGAGCATGGGGACAAAGTTTTTCCCAAGGAGATCTAGAGCCTTCTAACTCAAGTTAATGTGAGTTAACCTGAGTTCAAAGAGATTTAGCTCACGTGGCAAGTACACCAACCACTAGTGGACTCTAATGGAAGGTATTAAAGGAATGGTGGAGATTGCACATGCACTGGTGGACTCTAGTTACATTTGTGGTAGTCATTGATTCGAGTAGATATATATACTGGCATATGGTTGGGAGGAGAGTCATCTATCTAGCACATCGTGATTGTAATAGTCTTTATCTTGAAAAGACCTTGATTTTATTGAGCGGGCAAAAAGACTTGGTCTGTGGTTTCACTGTGGGGAGCAAGGGCATCAAACATATGAGTGCCCAAACAAGGAAATCTTTTGGCCTACACAATTGAACGTGATAAACATCATTGAGGAGCATACAACAATTGAAAAAGTAGATGATGGAGATGAGTGCCCTAACTCTACTTCATGTTGCATGGTGGCTACTTCTTTCCCAAAGGCTTTTGTAATTACAATTTCGGGTATGACTTCTACACATAGAATCAAGGTTCTTATCTTTAATTTGATTAGTGTGTGTGATGCACATAATCCTAAACCTATTCTCATTTTGGCTATATAGATAATTAGAGGTATGCTTGATGGGTGTAGAACATCTTTAGTGTATATAAACAATATGTTTGAGGAAGATAATGATGGAAATCGTTTGAATTATGTTGAAAATCTTTTGAAAGAATATGCAGATGTATTTCCAAAAGACCTACCTCCTATACCTCCACCTATGCAGATTGATCATGCTATTGACTTGTATCTAGGGATTGAACCATATTCTAGAGCACCATATAGATTTGAATAGATGAGTTAAAGGAGTTTAAGATTCAATTAGATGTTCTTTTGAATAAAGTCTTGATAAGACCGAGTGTTTCATCTTGGGAGCACCTCTTTTATTTCAGAAGAGGAAAGACAAATCTTATAGAATATGCATTGTTTATAGGGGGTTGAATAAAAGAACAATTAAAAATAAGTATCCACCCTCACATAGATGACTTATTAGGTCAATTAAGTGGAGTGACTGTATTCACTAAGATTGACTTAAAATCTACCCAAGATGGCTTTTTGAACATGATATGGTCACTACGAGTTTATAGTTTTATGTTTTGGATTAACAAACCCTCGTGCCACATTTATGTGCTTGATGAACAAAGTTTTCCATGATTACCTAAATGAATTCATCAAACTTAGTGTTTCTTTATGATATATTTGTATACTCTAAAGATGATCTCGAGCATGTTGCACATCTCAAGAAGACTTTGCAAACTCTTAGAGAATAGAAAATTATGGAAAGAAGAGTAAGTGTTTCTTTTCTAAGAATAAACTTGTGTATCTAGGAAGAGTCATATCTAAAGAGGGGATTAAGTTTAAGAGAATGCCGCGAATGCTCCAACCCTTTGGATATTCCAAATCAGAGGTGGAAGTCTATCTCTATGGACTTTATCACTAAATTTCCTATGACCAAAAGTATATATGATACCATATTTATGGTAGTTGATTGACTTATCAAGATGGCACATTTATTCCTTATGAAAAAGACTGATACTGCCTTGAATGTTGTAAGACTATTTGTAAAAGAAATTTTTTGCTTACATGGAATGCCCAAAAACATAATTTCTGATAGAGACTCTAGGTTCACATCAAACTTTTGGAGAGCAACATTTGAATCCATTGGAACTCAACTTTGTATAAGTACTACTTTCCATCCACAAATTGATGGGGAAACCGAGAGGGTTAATGAGTACTTGAAGATATGTTGCACATGTATGTGAATCAAAAGCAGGATAATTGGAGTGAATAGTTGCCCTTAGTCAAGTTCGCATACAATAGTGCATCACATGCATCTATAAAAATGACTCCGTTTGAGGCTATGTATGGTTATAATTGTTTGACTCCACCTTCATTTTTGGGTTTTCCAAATAGAGTAGAAGTACCTAAAGAAATGCTTGAGAAGATGGATGACGAACTTGGAAAAACTAAGAAACACATAAAAGAAGCCCAAAAAAAGACAAAAGAAATTCTACAATTTGAAGAGAAGACCACTTTTCAAACTCATGACATGGTATTTCTTGAATTCAATCCTCACAGATCTAACTGTTGCTAGGGAAGGATCATAGAATTTTTCCTTGATACGTAGGTCCTTTTAAAGTTTAGGATTGGTGTGTTGGAGTTAGACGTCTGCGGAAGCACGCTAACAACACAAGGAAGACGAAGAAGCTTGGAGCACAAACACACAATACTGAATGTATTACTAGAGAATGTACAAAGATAAGTAGCCCATTAGGGCAATAGACGTATATACAAGCCGAGGGAAAAAAACCTCCTAAAGAGGGAAAAAAGTGCCCCGGTGGTCCTAGTGTGTTCACACACATCACTACCTAAATATATCAACAAATCTCCCTTGGGAGTGATGCGGTGAACAAGTAGCTGGCACTCATGTATAAGGAAGTGCCAAGCTATGTGGAAGTCACTCCACAAAAGGAAGTAAGCCCAAAGCTTTGCGGAAAGCTTCAAACTTCTCCCTAGGCAGAGCCTTCGTGAAAAGGTCTGCAATGTTCTCCTGCGTGGGCACATATGCCAAGTTGATCTCCCCAACAGAGAACCTCTCCCTGATATAGTGATAATGCACCTCAATGTGCTTAGTGTGAGCATGGAACACAGGGTTCCTCGCAACTGCCAATGCGCTCTGACTATTAGTGAAGATGGTGGTGGCAGAAGACTGGCCAACACCCAAATCAACCATAAGGCGTCTGAGCCACACACACTCAACAGTCGCTGAGAAAGCTGCCCTATACTCAGCCTCACAAATGGAAGTGGCCACAATAGGCTGCTTCTTGCTCAACCAAGATATACATGAGCTACCAAGCATGAAGCAAAAACCACTGGTGGACACACGAGTGTCATAGCAACCAAGCCAATTTGAGTCAGAAAAAGCATTCAAATCTGGCGGTAGTGATCCCCCCTTGGGATAAAACAACCCAAGTAGCCGAGTACCACTCAAGTAGCGAAAGATGCGCTTAACCACCTGCCAATGCTTGACTCCTGGGCAATGCATAAATCTGCTCATCTGTGAGACAGCAAACTGAATATCTGGTCGAGTAATGCATAAGTAAATCAAGCATCCAACAACCTGCTGATAGAGAACAGCATCAAATGCATCTCCAGCATCATGAAGACTCAGTCGTAAACCTGTCTCCATAGGAGTGGCAATAGGCTTACAGTCTTCAAGGCCAAAATGCTACAATAATGTGTCAATATATTTCGTTTGACACAAAGCCGTTCCACCATCAACTTGCATAAACTGAATGCCCAAATAGTGATGCAAATGCCCCAAATCAGACATCTCAAATGAGGCATGCAAATCAGCCTTAAAATGAGCAATATGCTTCTCAATAGGACCAGTGAGCAGCATGTCGTCAACATAGACAACGATGATCAGAAGCACATCATTAGCACGCTTAACATATAAGGTGCTTTCAGTTGGACTCTTCTCAAAACCATGTGCAACCAGATAGGCATGTATCTTCTCATACCAAGCACGTGGTGCTTGCTTTAAACCATATAATGCCTTCTTTAACCTGCACACCTGGTTTTCATGCCCTTTCTGCACAAAGCCGCGGGGCTGAAAAACATACACTTCTTCATGCAAGTCACCATTCAGAAATGCAGTTTTAATGTCCAACTGATGTACATTCCAACCATGATGGGCTGCAAGTGTACAAATGCTCCGAACAGTAGTCATACGGCATGTAGGTGCAAAGGTCTCATCAAAATCAATGCCTCTTTCTTGCACATAACCCTTTGCAACCAGCCTAGCCTTATACCTGTCAACTGTACCATCAGGTTTATGCTTCAGCTTGTATACCCACTTAGTGCCAATGGACTTCTTGCAAAGGAGGCAAGTCACATAAAGACCAAGTACCATTCTTCATTATTGCATCATATTTAGATTGCATAGCAGCCATCCAATTTTCTGAATTTTGTGCTTCATCAAACGAAACAGGCTCATTCTCATCACAGAGACTAGACGCAGCCATAGCATAGCAATATGATGCAAAGGAGGCACCTATGAGAGCCTGAACGAGTACGATATGACAAAGGTGCATCTAATTTGCTGTCACGCAAAGTATGCACCAGCCATTTTGGCATAGTTTTTGCCTACTCAATATCAGCTCTCTCATCAATAAGTGCATCATGTAAATCTTCATCAGAAATAAAATGATCTGCATCATCACATGAAACCTACAAATGCTCAGAAGTTGCCTCATTAGGACCAGCACTAGACTGTCCACCTGTAAAAAGAGGCATCAAAGTATCATACATGTTTTTGGAGCTAACAGATGTCTCCTTAGTACATGAAAGCAATGGCTTAATAGCATCTTCCACAAAGACAATATCACGGCTAACCACAATGCGTTTAGTCTGTGGATGATACAGATGATAACCTTTACTTTCAGAACTGTACCCAA
This sequence comes from Ceratopteris richardii, assembly GCA_020310875.1. NCBI lineage: Eukaryota > Viridiplantae > Streptophyta > Polypodiopsida > Polypodiales > Pteridaceae > Ceratopteris > Ceratopteris richardii. The sequence goes on along the minus strand of CM035417.1, from coordinate 192,702,790 downwards.
CAAAAATACATTTTACTGCCTTATCATCCAATTTTTTGCGATGTTGTTCAGGCACTAGTGCATATGCAAAACAACCAAAAACACGCAGATGTGCAACAAATGGCTTGCGTTCATGCCAAGCCTCATATGGAGTGATAGATTGCAGTGCTTTAGTGGGACACCTGTTCAGTACATATGCTGCACACATGACAGCCTCAAGCCAGAAACTATGAGGTAAAGCTTGACTCTTGACCATACACCTCGCCATCTCCATGAGAGACATGTTCTTCCATTCAGCAACTCCATTCTGTTGAGGTGTATACGGCACTGTACACTGGTGTTTTATCCCACGTTCAAATGAAATGCATTAAAATCAGAAGACATATATTCCCCTCCTCGATCAGAGTAGAGGTGCCCATTTTACATGCTAACAGATTTTCAGCCAAAACCAAAAACTGTTTAAAGCACATGAATACTTCGGACTTTGCCTTGAGTATATACCCATGCATGCCTGGAAAAATCATCAATGAAAGTCATGAAGTATAGGTAATTTCCAAAAGAGGGTGTCTGCATAGGACCACAGACATTACTATGTACAAGCTGCAATTTCTTTGTAGCCCGAACTGAACCATCTTTTGGAAAGGAGGAACGCTGCATTTTGCCCAAAATACAGCCTTCACAAACATGTTTTCTAGGTGCCTCAAGTTTGGGCAAAGAGGACACCATTTCAGATTTTTGCAGGCGTAGCAAACTAGCAAAATTCAGATGACCAAAGCGTGCATGCCAAAGCTTTGCATCTGACATAGCCTGAGAATCATTTACTGCACATGCCAAATCATTTTCAGATCTTTCATAGTCTATGAGCTTATATAGCCCACGACATAAAATGGCAGAAGCAATAATCACATTGCCATTTGATAGATCATGAACTGTACACCTGTCATCAACAAATTTCACAACCAAGCCAATCTTGGCTAATGCAAAAACTGATAACAGGTTCTTTTTTATCCCTGGCACAAATAAAGCATCTCACAAAGTGAAAGAACTACCATCATCAGTAGTCAAAATGATCTTATCAACTCCCATAACAGGATAAGAGGAGTTGTTGGTGCATGTAACAGTATTCCCTGTAGGGGCAGGCTTGAGTAAAGAGAAGAAACTGCACTGCGAGGTAATATGTTTGGTCGCCCCACTATCAAAATACCAAACATCTGAGTCTACTGCAGACATGCACTGTTCATGAGAAGATGGGTCAAAACTGCAGACAATAGTAAACGCCCATTCTTCTTCCTGCACAAGATTTGCAGACTCTGTTTTTGGTGTAGAGGCCTCAGCAACAACCATTCCAGCCTCTTTCTTCTTTGCCTCTTTTGCAGCCTTTACAGTACTTACAAAACAATTTCTGCTTTTCTGATTTCTTCTCATCTTTATCTTCATTCTTCGAATATGCAGAATTAGCAGATTTTTGCTTACTAGTTGAAGAGCTCCATTTTCCTTTGCCCTTCTGACTAGCGAGGAAAGCTTGATTTGCAACTCGCATAATGGACCTGTTTTGCCTGGACTGATCTTCCTGCAATAGAACAGAGACTAACTCCTCAAATGATAAGGCATTTGGATTGCCTTTCATCATCAACCGAAGAGTAGAAGCAAAACTCTGATATGAATCAAGAAGACCATTCAAAACCGTCTGCACAAGTGAGCTATCTGGTATAACCTCATCAGCAGAAATCAATTGTTCCTTCAAGTCTTTGATCTTTATTAGGAAACTGTCCATAGAATCACCTTCATTCATGTGCTCACTCTCCAACTGTTTTTGGAGGTAAGCAACATGAGCCTCATTCCTAGCTTGGTACAATGTGGTAAGTGTATCCCAAGCATCCTTAGCTGTTCTGCAAGAGCGAATATGAGGAATAATGGCACGTTTGACAGGCAAAGTGTATCAATGCATGTGTCTGGGCATCTCTGCCATGCCAACGAATCTGCTCTGCAGTAGGTAAGTGTATCAATGCATGTGTCTGGGCATCTCTGCCATGCCAACGAATCTGCTCTGCAGTAGGTGCAGCAGAAATAGCAGCACGAATAGGAATCTGCGGAATATCATCTTCGACACCATCTTCATCAGCTCCAGCACCTGTATTTGTAGTACCTGTTGTTACAGGTGTAACAGGACGTCTTTCAACACCCTGCACAATGTTCCACAATCCTTTTGCAACCAATACATGTCGCATCATATAAGCCCATAATGGGTAGTTGGTACCATCCAACTTATCCTCGACAGCCAACATACGGAATACATCACTGCTTTCAGCCATGGCTGGTGACTAAAATACCTTGATGTAGAAAATTGATTGTATCTCAAAAAGTTGAACAGAACTACCTAGACGAGTTGTGCTAGACCTGTAGCAGACTTCGAGATGCTTATACTGGCGAATAGAAACTGGTATATACCTTTGGCACAAAAAGACGAAATAGCCTGCACAAGTGTTGCGATAGTGCATTCGGAGGCCGAAACAAGCTCAGATCGCGATTTCGACACCACAAAGCGAAGTAGTTTTGATCTCGGAAACACGCTGAGTATGCTCACCAAAATTCGTGCGATTTTGAGACTGCAAATGAAGGAGTGTCGACGGCACCCTAGATGAAGCGACGACCTGCTCTGATACCAATTGTTGGAGTTAGACGTCTGCGGAAGCACGCTAATAGCACAAGGAGGACGAAGAAGCTTGGAGCACAAACACACAATACAGAATGCATTACTAGAGAATGTACAAAGATAAGTAGCCCATTAGGGCAATAGGCGTATATACAAGCCGAGGGCAAAAAACCTCCTAAAGAGGGAAAAAAGTGCCCCGGTGGTCCTAGTGTGTTCACACACATCACTACCGAAATATATCAACATGGTGCAATATAAATGAAGGATTTGTGTGTGAAACCTCTGAAAAATCATTTGAATCATTGAAACATAAATTCATTGAAGATTGTGTTTTGAAAATACCAAACATGGGAAAATCTTTTGTGGTTGCATGTGATGCAAGTGGTAGTCTGATAGGATGTGTTCTTTCACAGGATGGTAGGGTCATTGCATATGAGTCCAAAATATTAAGAAAACATGAACTTAATTATCCTACTCATGATCTATAAATTCTTGGTGTTGCACATGCACTTAAGCATTGGGGACATCTACTATTAGGAATTAAGTTGGAATTAAAAACAGATCATTAGAGTCTAAAATACATTTTCAAACAACCATTTCTTAACAATAGGCAAAAGTGTTGGATTAAATTATTAAGTGAGTATGAGTTTGAAATTAAGTATTTAGCTGGTAAGGAAAATAAGTTCGTTGATGCATTGAGTCAAAGACCTTTATGTAATGTCCTTCCTATAATAAATCATAATTTCATAAATCAAATTCAAGAAGAACTAAAATAAGACTCTTTTTTTGCATCTATCTTGTTTTTTGTTTTAATGTGAATGGCTTGAATGCTTTAAGCTTTGGATGTTCCAAATAAACACTAGGAGTCTATCTCTATGGACTTTATCACTAAACTGCGCATGACCAGAAGTAATCATGATACCATATTTGTCGTAGCTGATGGACTTACCAAGGTGTCACATTTTTTCCCTATGAAAAAGACTCATAGTGCCTTGAATGTTGCAAGAGTATTTGTAGAAGAAATTTTCGGATTGATGGACTACCTAAAGGAGTAATTTTTTATAGAGAATCGAGGTTCACATCAAACTTTTGAAGAGCAACATTCGAATCGATTGGAACTCAACTTTGTGTGAGTACAACTTTCCATCCACAAAATTGATGGGGAAATCAAGAGGGTTGATCGAGTACTTGATATGTTGCGCTTGTATGTGAATGAAAAGCAGGATAATTGGAGTGAATATTTACCCTTAGTCGAGGTCGCATACAATAGCCCATGGCATGCATCTATAAAAATGACTCCGTTTTAGGCTATGTATGGTTATAATTGATATGTGTTAAGGCAGCCATGAAGGGCATTCTAATCATTTGCTCCTCCTTGAGTGGGTTGAAAGCATCAAAGGTCGTAGCTTTAGAGTTGAGCTCCGCGTCGGCAATGTATTGCAGGTTCTCACCTTTAGGCGTTTTGTACTAAATAAGGGGGAGAATTTAAATGGCACTCAATGATTGTTGAGATTTGAGTCAAGTATAGTGATTATATTAGTTTGCTGGTTGTAATACGTTGCACTCATTGTTGAAGATGAGGTGGTAGTAGAGGTTTTGAGACCGACTTTATGCTAATAAAACTTTACCGATGAAGGGATACACATTCAAGTTCCACGGACATAAAATATAGACTACTTATACTACCATGAACTAGCATGTCGCACCAAAAAAAAAAAAAAAGAAAAAAAAAAACAAAATTCAAACACGATCGAAAGGTCGCCTGAGGTTCTTTAGCTAGTGAGCCAAAACAATGGATAAGGATTGGTAGAGATGAACATTTGGCACAAAACATGTGTTCAAGGCCTCCGGAAGTATTTGCCTTCTTGTGATGATCTATATAATTCACACCGAGATCTTCAAGCTCACAAGAGATTCATGACAATCTTATGAAAAACACAAAGCAAAAACCAGTGACAGTATGTGCGACGAGATATTAACAGATTGTGAAGCAGTTTAGTGAAGGATACTCCTCCCTTTTTTTTATACTAAGTGAAACCTTCTCAAGCATTAGAGATGTGTGGGTGGGAATAGGTTTTTGGATAGTGTGCATAAGAGACTCTGTAAGGAATTGAACTCACAACCTCTTGGTTAGGAATGTGATGGGCTAACCACTTGCCCCAAAAGCCATGGTTGAGGATTACTGCCTAATCCTCTCTCTTAGGGCGTAGTTCAACCATCTCCTATCTGTCCAGGGTGTGGTTCAATCCTCTCCTACTTATCACTTTATTACATTCTTCCCCCCTTGGAAAATATTTTTGTCCTCGAAAATAGAGCTATATACATACTGTAGGCAACCCCCGAGCCTCATGTTCTAAAACTGGAAGAACATGGTCATGTTCTAGAACTGGAAGAACATGTCTCATCTCTGTGGTGGCATCCTTGCCCAAATGATTCAAAACACTATCTGGTTTTGCACTTTGATGAACGGGACAAAGTACAAACTAGTGAAGAATAATGAGGGTGGATCTAAACACATCCCTGGCTAATTCACAGTTTCTGGATGTGCGATCTAGGCACAAACATGTGAACTAGATGGATTCAAATTACTAGTCCATTTCTAGGCATAACTGGTGCATGGACTTAGTAATGAAGGTGGAATTTTTATCCCTTTCAAGACTTAAAGAATTCTTGATTCACCTGAATTTGTTTTGGAGAACTTGAAGTTTGGTTGCCTCAAACATCTAACTTGGATGTTTATACAATGGTTTACTTTGATCCAACAGTTACTTGATTTTTTCACCCGACTAGAGGACTACTTTGTCCTAATGAGTTGAAAAAATCCTATGTAAACTGTAAGAGAAAGTTACCATTTTCTTTGAGTCAACCATACTATAACTTGCCCAATACAAATCCATAATGAAATTTATCCAACTTAGGACACTTTTCTCAAAGGCTTTAACTGAAAGTTCTTGGGAATTGTCAATCTAATGAGCAATTCCTAACTTCTTTATTCTAGAGTTTATTGGACTCTAGGAAATCATTTATGCTATACCTTGAAGCAAGCCCAAATGAAAAAGTCCACATAGACTTATTATCTTTTGAAGATTGAAAAGGTTGTTGTACATAACATCTATCTAGGATGTTCAAGTTAGTTATTTAATTCTAACCGGCTAACCCTAGACTTTTGCAAAAGGAATCAGATACCATGTCTGAGCCTATTCCAAAAGATTTGGAAAGCGGAAAGAAATAACTAAAACTATGTACAACCAATTCAAACTTCGAACATACGTAAATTTGTTATGAGTCAAAGACTAGATGACTCAGGACTTCAACTTTTCAAAGATCTATTTCAACAGGGATTTGAAGCATTTTCTTTTTATCTTTAAGAGAAGTAAGCTAGATTCTCAAAAAGATGCAAAGAAAATCAAAAACACCATCCAACCACAAGATACTAGTGTGGTAACCAACATCAGTGTGTCGACCCACTGAGGTTCTGTTGATGAGTTTGGTATTCAAATAATGCTTCACTTGAGACTAAGTTCATGTCACATTCAGTCTTTTTGACTCCTTATCGTGAATGCAATTCTTGTGCATTTCTTTGAGTCTAAAAGAGTGAATTTTACCAAGTTACACTAGGAACTTGATACTTGACTTAGTCAATTGAATCTTTAGTTGAAAAGATCAACTCAAAGTCAAAGTCCAACTTCTTTCAAAAATTTATCAAATATTTCTGATCAATAACACTTAAGCTTGAAGTGTTCTAAGAAGATCTTGGAAGTTACTTACTTCATATCTTAAATTTCCTTGATCTTGAAGTCATCTTGAAGTATCTTGAGATTCTTCTTGAATTTAAACTCCTTTTTTGAAGTTTTAATTCCCTTGAAGATCAAACCTAACTTCAAGATCCAAATGAAGACTAAAAGATAATCATCATCTCACGGTCCGATGTCCCATACCATCTTTCCTACATCAATTTGAGTATAAAATCTGGTGTCCCATACCACCCTATTTTATACTCACATTGACGTGTGAGTGAATTTTATCCTAAAGTCTACAACATCTCTTGATAGAGAACCTTCTAGCTTTAATTCTTGACAAGAATTTCGCAGTTTCAGGCACTATCTCTATCTTTATATTCTAAGTTTAATCCCTTGACATGATCGTTTCACGATCTTGTGCTTAATCTTGGGAACTTGAAAACCTCTTGACAGAATATGAATTCTTCTTTACTAGGGTTTTCAAATGAAAACCAATGTAAGGAATTGAACTCACAACCTCTTGGTTAGGAATGTGATGGGCTAACCACTTGCCGCAAAAGCCATGGTTGAGGATTACTTCCTAATCCTCTCTCTTAGGGTGTAGTTCAACCATCTCCTATCTGTCCAGGGTGTGGTTCAATCCTCTCCTACTTATCACTTTATTACAGACTCCACAAGAATGAAGTTTCTAGTTGAAAGTGTATTGGCCTGATACTTCATTCTTAGTGGTATCAAAATCATTGTATATCAATTTCTATGAATTTTGACAAGATTTTGATAGTATAAGGTGCATTTTAGTGCTCTAGTGTCACTTGTACGTTTGAAATATAAGGAAGTTCTCTTTAATGGAATATCCAAGTTGAGTGATTTTTGAGTCCAGAGAAGCTTGCTTGAATGCCACTAAAGATAGAGAATTTCATGAGATTCGCACATGAATGGCTACATCAAATGATCCCTTCATGCAAAAGTGTAGCTTTTGAAATTGTAACATTCTCTAAAGACCATATTACATAGATTTGATTGGTCACCTTCGTTTATAGATCCATTTTACATTATCTCTTTTCTCAATATGAACTATATAAAAAAATCATTCACACAATGTTTCAAAATCTCTTGTCAAAAGCCTCTTGTATTACCTTCGGACATTTCGGTTTTGTTTCACCCTCTTTTGTGGGATTCAGAGTCCCATGGGTACTACGCCCCATCATTTGTACTGCTTCCTTTAATCAATTCAAAATATAATAAGAGTAAAATAGACCTTGGTTGATGGTGCGCTTTTCTTGTTGTCATAAGATGATCATGAGTGGGTGTATGCAAAATTCAAAAGAGTATGCATGTTACATATGCAAGATTAGGTCTAATGAATGTACCATAAATTAATGAACCAATTATGCTTCTATATAGTGTAATATCTTGTATAGCCTCCCCTTGACCTACAACAAACTTTGTATTGGGCTCCATGGGTTGATAAAGTGGCTTATAACCACTCATACCAAACCTGTATAGCACATCCAACAAGTATTTTCTTTGAATCAAGAAGATGCCTTTGTGTGCATAGATTACCTCTATTCCTAAAAAGTACTAAAGTACTCCAAGAGTAGATATCTTGAAATCCTTTCCTAGATTTGATTTGATATCTTTAATACATGCAATATCATTTCCTGTGATAATCAAATCATCCACATCGATGCATATGTATACCGTCTTTTCTCCTTGCTTGTTCATGTAGAGTGATGGATCTGCAATACTTTCTTTGTATCCACAACTTGATAAATAATCCACTAACCTTTGATTCTAGACCCTTGGGGCTTGATTTAGTCCACATAATTCTTTCCTTAGCTTGCAAACATGATTTGGGTACCTCTTACTAGCAAATCCTTGAGGTTGGCTCATGGACTACTTCTTCAAGCTCTCCATTGAAGAAGGCATTCTTCACATCCAACCGATATAAGCTCCATTTCTTTGATGTGGTTACTGCAATCAAAGTCCTAATTGTTGGCATGGTTTCTATGGGGTGGAAAATTTCATCATAATCTATCCCATAGCTTTGGGAGAAGCCTTTCATCACCAACCTTGCTTTGTACCTAGCAATGGAACCCTCTAAATTTCTTTTAATTTTTTAAACCCACTTATTACATATCACCTTCATGCGTTCATGATCTGATACCAAGCTCCAAGTATGGTTATCATCAATTTCCTTGGGCTCTTCCTTCATTGCTTCTTGCCATTCTTTGCAATCCTTAGCTTCTTCATAACTAGTCGGTTATTTGTCCTTGATACCTAAGTCATGTATGCAATGAAATTATCATATGTTAACCTTTGAACTTGATATCTTACTCTCGAGGAACTTCTTTCACTTCCTTTACCTATGGTTTCCATCTTCTTTCATTGTTTTGCCACTCCTGGAGATTGAATTTCTTTTATCTCTTCATCTTCCAACATGGTCTCGTCCACATAGCTTCCTTCTTTAATTGCAATCTTTTTTCCTTTGACTTTTCTTTCTTCAGAGTTAATCTATCTTTCCCTAAGCCGTCCACTCCATGGTGAGGGTGTCTTTGTGTTGGATGAGTTGCTTGGACCACTTAAATCCACTTAAATCCATGCTTTCTTGAACTCTATCATCATTTTTCTTATGTGTCTCACCCTCTTCAACCTGCAATGGACTCGTGCATGCATATCAAGGCTTCAACTCATCAAAGATAACATCCCTACTTACCTTCAACTCCTTGGGTGATGGGATCATGGCATTTGTACCCCTTTTGTTCCACAGAATATCCCAAAAAAATAGACCTTTCATATTTGGCATCTAACTTTGACCTCAACTCTTGAGGTACATGTAGCATATACAACCAAAAATCTGAGATGTGAAATGCAAGGTTTCTTCCACGCCATGCTTCCTCAGGGGTTAAACAATGTATACTTGATGTAGGACATCTATTCATGATGTATGTGGCTATATATGTAGCCTCTTCCCAATAACAATGCGGCATATTTATTTCATTGAGCATACATCTTCCTACCTCTGCTATGTGTTTGTTCTTTCTCTCTACTACCCCATTTTGTTGAGGGGTATACCTACATGTAAATTGTCTTTTGATGCCATTGACCTACAAAATTTCAAAACATTCATTTGAGAAGTACTCTCCCCCTCCATCGGATCTCAAGTTCAAATCCATCTCTTCATAGTGGTATGAGAGCAATGTTGGACAACATGGTAGATGGATTTCCTTCATCAATTGCAAATTGGATAGAGGTAACTACTCTTAAGGATGGAAGCTTATCTTCAAAGCATGAATTTATATGGTTATATAGCTGGAGATGAATTTATGCCAAGTTTCAGGAACAAAGGTCATCCAACACAAGAAGAGCAAGGAATATTGAGCACATGATGGTCTAAGGATGCACTTGCAAGGTCTTATCTTCTCAACTCTATCTCATATTATTTGTTGCCTCACATTATAAGTTGTAAAACATCTCAGGAAGTGTGGAATGCACTTGAAGCCTTCTTTTCTTCAAGTACAAAGGCCAGGAAGCATTAACTATGGCTGGACTTTACAACTCTCAAGAAAGCTCCCAAACAAAATATAAATAATGTTGTCACAAAGCTCAAGGACATCGCAGATCAGTTGGAAAGCATTGGAGAGGTAATAAAGGAAGAGCAAATTCTAAGGCAGGTCATCAATGGATTGAAGGTAGATGACAAGTGGGAAGCATTCACCATAGCTATGGATCTATACATGGATATGCATGTACCAGATTCAATACACTCGTAGGACAAATACTTACTCAGGAGGCCAAGCTTATCAAGAATGGAGAAAGCTCCAAAGGTAATCAACTTGCTGCTTTGTATACTGATAAAAGCAAGTCCAAAGAAAACAAAGGAAGAGGAAAGAAAGTGGATGGTGAAGCAGGTACACATCAAGCTAAGTATGTAGGTAGAGGAAGACATGGTAGAGGTAGAGGTAGAGGAGGAAGGGAAGGTAGGGGGAGATCCCAAGACTCTAATTCGTGCTCTATTTGTGGATTAACTAATCATACAACTGACAATTGCTTTAGGAATTCCAAGAATCAAAGAGGTAGAGGCTACAATAGAGGAAGTTATGGCTACTCAAGAGGAAGGTTCAACAATTATCATGGCAGCCATAACAATTACAACCATTCAAACTATCAAGGAGGCAATAGGGGAAGAAGAGACTTCAATAACTACATAGAAGACTCAAATCAAGAGGACTCATTACTAATCATGAATATGGCCATGCCACAAGGTAAATCTGATGAGCATGTTTTCTACATAGATTTAGGTTGTTCCAATCATGTGGCAGGAAATGTTGCCCTCCTATTAGATTTAGAAGATCCAAAGAACAAGCATGCGGTACAAACAAGAGATGATACAAGACACCTTGTGGAGAAAATAGGAAATGTCAAAGCACTTGATGGAAACATCAACTTACTCAATAAGGTACTCTATGTCCCTACCATTACAAAGAATTTGATAAGTGTTGGGCAGATAGTAGAGAAAGGGTTGCAAGTCAGGTTCACAAAAGCAGGAGCATTTGTTGAGGATCCAAGCCAAGGATTTAGGAGAGTTGCAAAAGGTGAAAAGACAAGTACATTGTTCACATTTGTATTACAAGACACTAGAAACATTGCTCTCTTTAAGTATGGTAATCAGACACTCACAGAATTGGAAGTATGGCACAAAAGGTTAGCACATATTGGTGAAAGATCAAGAAGGCAAACTTGCATGGACCGAAGTGTACTCGGACTCCCTAACTTTTCAAAACAAGACATGATTTATAAGTGTAGTGGATGTTAATTTGGAAGGTCTCACAGGTTACCATTCATGAAGAAAGGATATATGCATGGAGAACTCTTGTATTTGGTTCATATAGATGTATGGGGACCTAGCAAGGATGCTTCAATATATGGATCAAGGTATTATGTCTCCTTCATTGATGATTGTAGTAGATGGACTATATTATATTTTATGAAACACGAAGATGAATTCTTTTCATGCTTCAAAAGATATTTGGCTCTTGTGGAGAATCAAACAAGTAAAATGTTGTATAAGTGGTCAAAAACATGGGTTTTGAGGGTCCAAAACGATTTGGAGAACCCTTGGATTCTATTGGGAAACCCTTGGGAAAGTGTCTCCAAGAGTGTGGCTTGAACCCTTGAATTATTTGGATTTATTTACTCCCAATTGAAGGGTTTTGACCCTTAGGACTGATATTTCCTAAGGGTATGGTATTTAACCCTTAGCGAGGCCTCTCAAGCCTTGAGTCTTGTACGTACAAGCTTGGGAGAAGTTCTTTTAAGAATCCATGTGAAGGCCATGTGATTTCCAAGGTTAGAAGGCCTTGGATTAGAATTCATGTGGAGAGGAAACTTGGTAAGCTCTCCTCACATTTTCCCCTTTGGCCTTGAGGTATATATATGGGTGGAGTTGGTTGGTTGGATACGTGCATCTCTCACCCCTTGTGGGCTAGGCTAGTTATTTTGGATTGTCCTTAGTAGCTTGGGAGAAGCTCTTTTAAGAATCCATGTGAAGGCCATGTGATTTCCAAGGTTAGAAGGCCTTGGATTAGAATTCATGTGGAGAGGAAACTTGGTAAGCTCTCCTCACATTTTCCCCTTTGGCCTTGAGGTATATATATGGGTGGAGTTAGTTGGGTGGATACGTGCATCTCTCACCCCTTGTGGGCTAGGCTAGTTATTTTGGATTGTCCTTAGTCTTGTTGTGTAGATTTTACAACATTGGTACTCAGAGCTAGGTTGTACATTTCGAATCCACTCAGTGTCTTCTCTTCTCTGTCATTTTCGAATTCACGCGAGTGTCTTCTCTCTCATTTTAGGCCAGCAGGTGTACTTTTGCTTCGGGTTATGAGCTTACACGTGTGCGCCTTGAATGCAAAAGGCGGGCGCCATGTAAACACAAAGACAGGTTCGAAGCGCCAGGCGAAATTCTGGTCATGCTGCTACAAAACATTCATTGCCATCTCTGCAAACTGGACCAAAAATAGCCACATCGAAGATTGCCGCTGACGGAGGCGCTATGGTTGATGCAGGGGACTCTTTAGCTGATACCTTGGTTCTGCCTGTCCGACGGTCTGCTGATTTTTGTGCTCCGGGCGGGCCCTGAAGTCTCGCGTCCGTTCCGTCTCAAATATCGTGGTTGCGGGACCTCAAGCATCGTGCGTGTCGGTATCGCTCCGTCTCAAGTTTCGCTGGACAAGTATCGTGTGTCCGGTATCGTGGGCTGTATTGTGCGTGTCGGTATCGTCCCGTCGGTTCCAGTATCGTGGGCTCCTCGCGACACCGTGGCAGATGTATCGCGGCTCCAGTATCGTCCCGTCGGCTCTGGTATCGTGAGCCCCTCGCGACACCGAGAGCGTAGTATCGCGTTGCGGGTCGTGGTTTCGTTGTGGCCTTCTCCCCCTCCCCTATGGGTTGAGGGGTGAGTTGCCGACACGACTGGAAACCCACCGCTCTCTGGGCCTGTGATCTCGCCCTTGCCCCCCGGATTCGGCCTGTTTTCGGCCCCTCGCCCCCGGCGCTCAGTATCGCATGGTCCCCGGGTCCATTCTTGGCGGTATCGGCTGGCTACAGGGTTGGCCCGTCCGTTACGATACCAGGCTTGGGGTCCGCGACACCCCCCGTCCCTTTCTCCCTTGTTTTCCGCGCTCTCCTGCATTCTCTTGCGCTTTTCGACTCGTGCCACCGCGGTCAGCTTGGGGGGCCTCTGCTGCAGCTTTCAGTGGTTAATTTATGCCCTCTCATAAATTCGGCTTTTGGCAGTTTTGGCGCGGGGCTCGAGGGATTCGCCTCCCTCTTGGGTTTTTAATTAAATTAAAAAGGACAGGCCCCGTTTAAGTGCGACAGAAGAAAAAGAATAAGAAAAAAGAAAAAAAAAAGAAAGAAGAAAAAGAAAAAGAAAAAAAGAAAAAGGAGAAAAAAAAAAAGAAGAAGCTTTTTGGCCTTTTGTCGTCTCTTCGATTGCTTCAAACACCTATCCCGGGACTCGCGCAGCATCAAATCCTTCTATCGCAGGGAGTTTTAAAACTGGTAAGAGAAAGAGCCTCAGAAAAGATCTCCTCTCTCGGGGTGCCCCTCTCTTTTCATGGATTTGGATTTGGCGTCCCCCTCTCTTGTGAGAAGCAATCTGGCCCCCCCTCCCGGGGAGACCTTTAACCTGGCCTCTTTGTTGGAGGGAGGCTCTTGTGCCGCCCAAGGGGCCCTTGAAAGTGCTGAACCCCCCCTGGTCTCCCTCAATAGATCCGCAATTTTGTCAACTCAGGAGGAGCTAAAGAAGGTTTGCCTTGTCGGTCAAATGTTCGGCCCTAGGCCCCCGCTCGAAACGGTGCGACAGTGGCTCCGAAACGAGTGGTTCCCCCGCGGGCTTGTTGTCTGTAAGTGCCAGTTCTTACCGGCAAGCCACTTGCTGCTTGTCTTTGAAAATGAGGATATGGCGTTTCGAGCCCTTAGTGTCGGAACTTGGCAACTCGGCCGGGCAACCCTGTGCCTATTCAGATGGTCCCCTGATTTTACTCTAGACAAATCGAAATCGCTTCGGTACCCCCTCTGGGTTGAGCTCCCTAACCTGCCATACTTCCTCTACAACTTCGTATGGGACATCGTTTCTCCTATCGGCAAGCCGTTGGCCTCACGCGAGGACATTGGTGGTCTCATTTATGAAGGAGCAAGACACTCGTTCAACGCCCGGTGGCACCCTCAAATCTGTGTTGAGGCTGACCTCAGTTTGCCGCTCCCCTCGAAGATCAAACTGGACTTGGGCGAAGGGGAAATATGGGAGCAAGACATCAGCTACAAAAACCTCCCCAACGCGTGCTTTCGCTGTGGCCAGCAAGGTCACAGGATCAAAGACTGCCCGTTGAGACGAAAAAGCAAGCCAAATCAAGAAGCCCCCAAAAATGTTCAAGACAACAATGAAGCAATCAATCACTCGACGAAAGTAGGGGACTTCAAGGGTCCCCGTAATCCAGAAGCTGATGCAGACGGGTTCATTGAAGTCAGAAGAAGAAGGAAAAGAAGCCCTAGGGCAACCTCTGAGCGAAACAACAAGTCTGTTTCCCCCTCCAGCAACTTGTATTGCAATCTGGAAAGGGAAATCAATGCGTTTGACTACCCGGGTGGGAACCAACTCGAGGTGGACACCGAGGTCAAAGGCCTGGAGATCCCTGACAGTAAGGAAACCCTGCAGGAGGGTTACACTACAAGCAAAGAAGACGGCTTTACTACCAGCAACGAAGATAACATGGATAGTGAAAGCTCCATCATCGGATCGACTATTCCGGAAACGGAGCTGAAAACGGTGCCCTGCTCTTCCCAGCAGGAGACATCCCGCAAAGGAAAACAACCTATGGAGGTACCGTGGAAAAGCCCCCACAAGAACCTTTTGCTAACTCGGGATCCGATCCGAGCGAAAAAGAAAGATGAAGCCAAGAGAAGAAAGGACAAAGCTCCCTCCCGCAAAGAGGGATCAATACAAAAATGATTGTCATCTCGCTAAATGCTAGAGGGCTAACCGACCCCTCAAGAGCAACCGTCATTGGTCAATGGCTTCGCGACATTAGTCTAAACCCAGACTTTATATGTATTCAAGAGATTAAAATTGACGGAGAAGACCTTCTGAAACGGCTCAGACAGGTTTCCTCGGCCCATGTGTGGATCCCAACAAAGCACCAGCGGGGGTCCGGTGGAACGGCTATCGGTGTTAAACAACCTTGGCTTGAAAAGCTTGAGAACTCCATTGAAGATGTAAATCATCGCTGGATTGCGGCCTCTTTCGGTGCTCCCCTCTGTGTTACTATGGTTTCTTTGTACGCCCCCAACGGGGATTTGGAGAGGCTGAACACTTGGACTTCTCTTGACTCGCTTCCCCACAACGTGCTTATATGTGGAGACTTCAACATGGTGGAGGACCCTATGGACAGATGGATGGGCAAGGGCAGGGTCATCGACAGTCGGGAGAAAGAAACGTGGGACATGACCAAACTCCACTTGGATCTGGTCGAATTCAAAGACTCGAATGGCTTTTCCTGGTCGAATCTCCAAGCGGGCGAGGATCTGAGGAAGGCTAGACTTGATAAATGCTACATCTCTCAGAGCTTTACTCATCTGTGGGGCCACCCTTCCATCACGCAACGTACTGACCTCACCATCTCTGATCACTACCCGATCGTTATCACTTTTCAACCTTCCAACAGGACCCACAAGGCTCCGTGGTTCCATGCCAACGCTTCCACCTTCTCTCTCCCCTCCGTCCATCAAGAGATTGCCGATGCGTGGAAGGTGGCGTTCGCCTCTGGCTTGGCCCCAGCCAAGTGCTGGAGAAGTGCGGTCGACAAGTCTCGCAAGATCATGATCAGAACTAAGAAGATGCTCGAGACGGTGCGGCGGGCTCGTAGGGAAGCGCTTTACCACAGACTCTGGCGACTCGAGGAGGAAGTAAACAAAGGAAAACTCCAAGCCCAGAAAGGTCTCCGAAAAATCAGAGCAGCGTTGAGATACGAGGAAGAAATACAAAGGAAAAACTTGCAAATCTTCTTCAAGGAGTGGTGGGCTGGAAAAGCCGACAAACCCACCAAAGAGATGTGCAGTATCCTTAAAAGGAAACACAACAGAGAGACGATTCCCCTACTGCTAGACACTCATGGCAATGTATGCAACTCGGAAGAAGATAATGTTGGCATCATCGAAGAGCACTTCACGAGACTCTTGGGAACCTCGAATCCCCTCTCCCACCATAGAAGGGACTGCATGGCTGCCATTTCTAGGGTTTCCCCCCGGAGAATTCCACCCAACCTCCACTCCCTGCTTCATGCCCCGATCTCTGAATCAGAAATCATTGAGGTCATTGATGCCCTCCCTCTCGGTAAAAGCCCGGGACCCGACGGACTCACTAACGAGTTTTTTAAATCCTTCAAGATGGTGGTTGCCACCCCTCTTCGGATGGTTTGGCAAGAAGCGCTAACATTTGGTGCTCTTCCTTCCTGTATAAATAATGGAATTATCAAGCTGATTCACAAGAAGGGGGAAAAAAACAGAATCGAGAACTGGCGGCCAATTACGATGCTCCAAACAGGATACAAGATCATCGCCAAAGTCATTGCCAACAGACTTGCGTGCCACCTGAGATCTTGGCTTAGTGAGGACCAAAAAGGTTTCATCAAAGGCAGGTCCATCCTGGAAACCATTACGGATATTTGGGAAGGTATTCAATTTGCAAATGAGTCTAATCAAGACGTGGTCTTCCTCAAGATCGACTTTGACAAAGCCTACGATAGGCTAGAATGGGACTATATTCTGCAGTCGCTCCAAGACCTCGGATGTAGTCAGAAATTCACCAAGATGATCGCGACCCTTCTCGGCAATGCAACGACCCAAATTAACGTTAACGGCAAACTTTCGAAGGCGATCCATCTTAAAAGATCTATTAGACAAGGATGCCCTCTTGCCCCCCTTCTCTTTGCCATCGCCACTGAAGGGCTGAGCAGACTTGTGGCTCATCATGTGGAGGCTGGCAATATCAAAGGCCTCCAGCTACCTCACGACCACAGTCAAATTATCATGAGACTTTTTGCCGACGATATGAACGCGTTCGTTCACAATGATAATACCAGCCTGGAGACTTTCTGGAGGTGTCTTGATACCTTTTGTGAGGCCTCTGGATCCAAAATCAACCACAATAAGACCGCCTTTAGGGCCATTGTGGGACATCAACCTGGCCTTCTCATTGATCATGGCTGTCAAATCATTCCGCAGGGTCAAATCTTTCGGCTGCTCGGAATCCCCTTGGGGTTTGGCGTCTCTATGGAGCAGCGATGGAACTGGGTGCTGGCCAAACTTGAAAACAAGCTCAATTACTGGAGAGGCATGCAAATCAATCTCGCTGGACGGGCGATGGTTATCAACACGTTCCTCCTCTCGTCTACCATCTATTTCCTTTCTTGCTGGAGACCGAATGAGCAAGGCCTGTCCAAACTGAATAGCATCTGCAGAAACTTTCTTTGGACGGGTGATCATAACAGAAGGGGGGTGCCTAAAATCAAATGGGCCATCTGCACCAGCCCTAGAGATAGCGGGGGGCTTGGCATCCTGGACATTGGGTGCATGGCTAACAAACTGGCTGCCAAATGGATGATTAAAGCTTGGTGCAATAGGGAGGCCTCGTGGGCCAAGTTGATCTTCAGAAACAAAAATGAGTTGGCCCTCACGGGATCCCCGAACTGGAAGAACCTTGACATCATGACCCTGCTATTCTCCCCGATACCTGTCTTCCCGAAAGGCTCCAATCTCGTATGCTCTCTTTGGAAGGGCTGGAATAAAGTCAAAAGCTTCACAAGAATTAGTGAGGACTGGAAGTGGGCGGCCGGTATCAGACAAAACGACTCTATCTGGTTTCCGATTCATGGCATCCGGAGTGTGGAGCCGTGGAACATTCAAAATGCCAAGAAGTTATGGAACAAAGGATTCAAAAAATGGAAACACCTCTGGAAACATGACACCAACAGTTGGATCAACTACGAGGATATCGACCCTCGCATAAACATCTCCTACGAAGAATGGAACACCTTGCAAAGCAGATGCCTCGCTTGGGATCGTCACAAAACTCGCCTTCTCATGGGACATGACGCTCCGAACGCGCGTGGTCTCAAATGGCACAATGGAAACAGCCTACTCAAAATCCCGAACATCAATGAAACGACGGACCTCCAGATTAGCCTCAACAAGAAGTGGTGCCTGTCTTGGACGCGGCTTCGGTGGGACATGAAATTCATGGGTATCTGGCACCCACTTATAGAGATTAAGAAGTCGGTCCTCTTATGGCAAATTCTTCATCGAGGAATTTGGACTAACCATAAGGCAAGCAAAATTTGTGGGATCCCTCCGTGGTGCAAACGCTGCCACCACGCAATCGAAGATGTCCCACACATCTTCCTTACTTGCCCCAACTCCTACAGAATCTGGCAGATGGTTGGACTGAAAATCAGAGTTCAGAAACAGCTTAGCTGGAAACAAGTCCTTTTGGGTGAAGCGATTGGGTGCTCTGCGGCTCTCTGGAACGCAATCAGAGGGGAAGTCCTGTGGAAAATTTGGCGGGAGCGGTGTGCTCTCAACTTCGGCGACTCCCCTAGGGAGTGGTCGATTGAAAAATCTCTATTCCTCCTTGGCAAAAGGATTGTCAACAGTAAGAAATCCCCCCCCTTCAGGCATCATCAAGTCCTCCTTTTGATCAACAACAAGCTCAAACCCAAGTGGGTCCCGCATGAGGGCGACGAGAGGGTGATCAACCTTCTTTGTAATGCAACCTAGGAATCAACCAAGCTTCCCCTGCTTTGTGGGATTTGGGGGGTCCCGTGGGCACTAGTCCCCTTCTATTGTACCTTCGTTTCTTAATTTAATTCAAGTCCGGGAGAGTAGGCTATTGCTGAACTTCCTTTATATTAAAAAAAAAACCTCCCCTCATCGAGTAGAAGTAGTCACACCCATCAAGGTAGTCGCATTCAACGGACGGCCGGCCACGCGAACTCAATGATGAAAGTCGATAAGCGCTTGCTCACGAGTTCTTCATTTATTAAAAAAACGCCTGCAAGCTCGCGTACTTGTAGCCCTTTTTCTTCCGTTTTACTGTCTATGTGGGATATTTGCACGCATGTTTTCTGCCGTGTTCTCTCCAAAATGGAGTGCATCACATACTTCAGAGTTTTCTTTTTGCATACATATGCTGTCGTGCACAGACATGTCAAAGTGTCTTCTGAATATGCCACGCGTGCTCAGTAGTCCTTTCTTTTCTTTGGCATTGAAATTACATCCCATTAACTTTATATGTAGTTTATTCCTCTCAATTAGATGTTGAGTGCATTACCTATGGCCCATCGTTTGAACTCCTCTTTTTTATCTTACACCCACGGATGACTATGTACACATAGATAATTGCCATGTGATTATCTAAATAACCCGAGTAGTTTCCGTTTGAAGTAAGAAGAAGGTATGGAGTACCATGGAGCAAAGAATGAGGTTTGAATCTTCTTCTATTAATGCTAATTTTTCATGCCCTGCATAAATTATTTGAAGGCATATGTTGTTGACATTTTTTTATGCATAAACCCATCGTACCTTTTAGCATGTATTTTTAGAATACATGCATGTTTTTTATGCACATATTGAGTACTCTAGTAAGTATACAAATGCCCAAGAAGATCTTCAACATCAAAAGAGGTGGAATCGCCCAAGTTGACATCATCACCATAGATGCACTCAAACAAAGTCAAAAGATGGCCCTTTTCCAAGGCATAGGAAGGACAAAGCTTGAAATAAAGCTAAGTACTTTTTAAGTTATGTTTGGTTTTTAATTTTTTCTTGCCTTAACCATCATCTTTGCATACGCACATAAATGAAGCATGAGATAGGACTTCAATTTTTGAGTGCATATATGAAGATGTAGTCCAATAAGCAAACATGGAAGTTAACCACCTCATGCACTTGCATGCATTGTTGCGAGGAAGAGAAAGAATGTATGTGCATTCCATTTTGGCAAGGGATGATTTTAATGCACTAAATTCAAAGATCAAGGTTTCTTTTGTGCATGCCTCATGTTTACTCTTCATTACAAATACTTGAAATGCACCTACTAATGTGCATTGGCACCATGATGTATGTAAGAGAAGCACATGTTTATGCACAAAGAGGAGCACATGAGCATGAAGTGATGGATCAGTAATACTCATTTCCTATTTGGAAACATGATGGAAATGATAATGTGAACATGGTCTGGAATAGATAGTTCACTTCTTAATAGAAGCACGACCTTCTGGAAGAAGAAAATTTAGGGTATTTGCAAAATCATTCTATTTAGATTTTGCAACTTAAATACCAAGAAATTTCTTCTACAAGTAACTTTTACACTTAATGTTAAAGTTTACATTAAAGTAATGATTATTTCCTACTCCTTGGAAAGGGAAGAAATGCGTTTAGATACATTCCCTTGCCAAAGAAAGCACCCCAAAAAATGTCTAAGTTCTGTAATGACTTAGATTAATTCTTTGAAATGTTTTTCGGGCAAAAACACTTCAATATGGGTGTAATATAATATATATATTAGTGTAGAGAACTAGCATATTCCATGCTAACTCTAAGTATAATAAATGTACTTAGGTATGGTTCAAAAACAAGCTTTTGAATAAGACGCCTTAAGTAGATGGCACCCGAATACATCCAATGTCTTTAAAGACATAGATGATTTCTCTGAAAACGTTCTTCAGGGCACATTCTTACATTACTTTAGAGATCCTCCAATACTACTACCCTAAGTATAAAGATACTTAGGGGCAGTTAATTGGAAAAGGTTCCAAATATGTTTTTGATGAGACATCCTAAATAGGATAAAAACCCTTAATAAAAGGGCACCCCAAAAATGGTTCTAGAAGCCTCATGATGCAAAGCTCTTATTTTGATCCATACAATATGAGAAATTGAACTTATAAGTTCAACTAAAGGCCTTCACCAACATGAAGGGTGTAAAGTATTCGCATTATCATGAAACCTTATAAAAACCTTCCTCTTTTAAGAGTTTTCAAGCTAATTTAAGGCTTTATTCATTCCAGAATTTAGTATCTCAAGATGAAAACCAAGAAAGGTTTTCTTAAGGAGATGCAATAGTTCCTAATAGAAGGAACTTAAAGCTCTCTCGGTACAATAATGAAAAGGAAATATTTTTCTTATTTCATAGTACCTTCAAAGCTCCTATTCTTTGAGTA
>CM035417.1:192644138-192651638 GCA_020310875.1 Ceratopteris richardii | reverse complement strand
TTCAATACACAGGTGAAGAAAAGATGGGAGATTCTCTTCATATAGAGAAATTGGATAGAGAGAACTATCCAGCATGGTCAATGAGGATGGAAGCTCATCTAATGAGCAAAGATTTGATAGGTTATATTACAGGTGAAGAAGAAAAGCCTCAATTCAGAGATCCTAGTGTTCCAACTAGGGAGGAATTATCAGATTTGAAGAATTGGATGAAGAGAGATGCTCAAGCTAGGAGCATTATCTATATGGCAGTCAATGATTACTTGCTACCTCACATTAGAGGTCTTGAAAGTGCAAGTGATATATGGAATGCTTTGGAGGAGCATTTCCAAAATACCACAAAGTCTAGGAAGGCATCCTTGTGGGCAAAATTTACTACATTCAAGAAGAAGACCTCTCAATCCATTTCAAATTATGTAACCAGAATGAAGGACATTGCAGATGCATTAGGAGCTGTTGATGAAGACATTGAGGAGGATAAATTGGTAAGGCAAATCCTCACAGGTTTGAGAGGTGATGACAAATGGAAGCCATTCATTCTATCTACTGAATTATCACTTGATCATTTTACTCCTGACTTAAATCAGTTACTAGAACATATGTTAACCTTTGAGCAGGATGTCAAAGGTGAAGGTGACAAGAGTACAGGTCATGCAATGTACTCAAAGGATAAGAAGAAAAATAGCAAAGGAAAGCAACAAGCAAATGAAGATGAAGGCACAACTAGTCAAGCCAACTTCCTAAGAGGAAGAGGAGGTGGCAAAGGTAGAGGAAGAGGCAGGAATAATTAAGATGGAGTCAAAGCTTGCTGGATTTGTGGTAAGAAAAATCACTTAGCTAATGATTGTTGGCATAATACTCAGAGTAATGGTGGATATAATCAGAACTTTAATTCAAGAGGAAGAGGTGGCAGAAATCAAAGAGGTAACTTCAGAGGAAGAGGTAGTAGGGGTTATTTTGGAAGAAATGTAGGTAGAGGATTCCAAAGTCAACAATACAATAATCCCTACTACAATTATGCTTCAGATCAGAAGGAGGATTCAACTTTGATAATGAATTCAACTTGTGAAAGGCAAAGTGAAGACCAAAGAGTCTTCTACATTGACTCAGGGTGTAGCAATCACTTGAGTGGTAACATAGCATTGATGACTGATTTGGAAAATAAGGTGTCTAATCATGTTGTTCAAACAGGTGACAATACAAAGCATAATGTGAAGTCAATTGGATCAGTGAAGGCCAAGGATGGAAGTACTCTCTTGAGTAAGGTCTTGTATGTTCCTACAATTCCTAAGAATTTGATAAGTGTAGGACAAATTGTTGAAAAAGGTTATGAGGTTAGATTCACTAATGAAGGAGTGTTTGTGGAAGACCCTAGCAATTGGTATAAGCAAATTGTTTCAGGGAAGAAAGAAGGAAGGTTGTTCACATTGAAGATTCAAGGTAATGTTGGTCATGCCTTGTTCACTTATGGAGGACATAAGATCTCTGAGCTAGATCTTGGGCACAAGAGGCTTGGACACTTCAATGAAAGAGATATCAAAGATATGATTAACAATGGTTCAGTGCTTGGATTGCCTAATGTTACAGGTCAACATATGACATACATATGTGAGGCATGTCAATTAGGTAAGGCTCATAAGCAATCTTACTCCAAGCATGGTTTCATCTATTTAGAGAAGCTTGCGTTGGTATACACAGATGTGTGGGGACCATCAAAGGATTTCAGTACCAATGGTTCAAGGTACTATGTGATTTATGTTGATGATGCTACCAGATGGATCAGTATCTATGTGATCAAAGATAAGTCAGAAGTATTCAATACATTCAAACATTATCATGTGTATGCAGAAAGAATTACAGGTCATAAATTGAAGAGACTAAGGTCAGATGGAGGGGGAGAGTATTTCTCTAATGATTTCAGTGATTACTTGTGGAATGCAGGTATAAAAAGGGAAATCACTTGCAGGTACTCTCCTCAACAAAATGGTGTATCAGAGAGAAGAAATAGAACCCTTGTTGAGTTTGCAAGGTCAATGACGAAGGAGAGAAATTGCCCAAATTATTTGTGGGTTGAGGCTGTAAATAGAGCTACTTATTTGGTCAATAGGCTACCATGTAAAGCTTTGCAGGGTATGACACCATATGAGGCATGGTGGGGTAAGAGACCTACCTTGGATCATTGCAAAGTATTTGGATGTTTGGCATATGCATATGTGCCATCACAATTAAGACACAAATTAGAACCTAAAGCTGAAAAGTATGTATTCATTGGTTATGATGACAAGCAGATGGGTTATAGATTGTGGATTCCATCCACAAAGCAATTCATTGTGTCTAAGGATGTTACATTTGATGAGCAAGGTACTTGGTATGCAGGTACTATCAATATTAATACAGGTAATGAAGAAGTTGTGAGTCAAAAGAAGGGTAAATCAAAGGTTCAGATATTTGATGAAGAGGAGAATAATGAAGTGCAGGTTGAAGTTGAAGCAATGCCAAGATTTGATCTTGAGTGTGAAGAACCAAAAACCTCAAGGAGTGGAGAACTCAGAAGGTCTTCAAGACACAAGTGGCAACCTACAAGGTATAGCTATGATACTTCTTTTTTGGCTACCAAAGATTATGCTTACATGATAAAGGCAGATGAAGACCCTTCCACATATGAAGAGGCAAAAGGTAAGGAAAATTGGGAGAAAGCTATGCAGGAAGAATATGATGCATTAATGGAGAATCAAACATGGGATTTGGTTCCTAAACCAAATAGTCAGAAGATCATTGGATGCAAGTGGGTCTACAAAACAAAGAGATTTGCAGATGGAAGTGTGTCTAGGTATAAAGCTAGACTTGTTGTGAAAGGGTTTGCTCAAACATATGGTATTGATTATGATGAGACCTATAGTCCTGTGGCAAAGATGACAACCATCAGGACACTCATAGCCATTGCTGCATGTAAAGGTTGGAAATTATGTCAATTAGATGTGAAGAATGCTTTTTTGAATGGTTATATTTCAAATGATGTTTTCATGGAGCAACCTCAAGGATTCAGAGATAGAAGGAAATCTAGATCATGTATGCAAGCTCAAGAGAGCTTTGTATGGGTTGAAGCAAGCCCCAAGGGCATGGAATTATAGACTTGTGAAGTTCTTGAAAGAACTTGGATTTCAAGTATCTAAGGCAGATATTAGCTTGCTTGTTAAAGCAAGTGATGATGGGTTCATTTATATGTGCATATATGTTGATGAAATAATTCTTACAGGTACAGATGAGAAAGGCATTCAAAGCCTAAAGAAGCAAATGGAGAAAGAGTTCAAAATCAGTGATTTGGGAGACTTGTCATATTTCTTGGGCATGGAGATTTCATACACTCAACATGGAGTGTATGTGACTCAAGAAAGGTATTTGAGAAACTTGTTAATCAAGTTTAAAATGAATGATTGCAGGGTAGCACCTACTCCAATGGAGGTGAATCACAAATTGAGCAGATATGGTGGAGAAGAATTCAAGGATATAAAGCTATATCAGAGTTTGGTTGGTAGTCTTATCTATGCTACATTAACTAGGCCTGATTTATCATATGCAGTTGGGGTTTTGTCTCAATTCATGCATTGTCCTAGGAAAGAACATTGGATTGCAGGTCAAAGAGTGTTCAGGTACATTAAGGGTACACTCAAAGAGGGTTTGTATTATGGTTTCACATCAGATACAAATATCAAAATATATAGTGATGCAGATTGGGCAGGTAATCCTGATGATAGAAGATCAACATATGGATACTTGTGTTATGTGGGAGATAAGTTAATCTCTTGGTGTTCAAAGAAGCAACACACAATTGCTTTATCATCTACAGAAGCTGAGTGCAAAGGTATGGTTGAAGCTGCAAAGGAAGTGATATGGCTTAAGACTCTCATGAAGAGTTTTGACACCATACAGAGTACACCTATCATTTATGGAGATAACATGAGTTCATTGTATTTAGCTGCTAATCCTGTGTTTCATGCAAGGACTAAACACATTGAGATTCAGTATCACTTTCTGAGAGAGAGAAGGTGATGGATAAAGAGATTGAAGTCATACATACTTCAACAAAAGATCAGATAGCTGATATGCTTACCAAAAGCTTGGATGGACCAAAGCTACAGAAATTCAAAGACATGACAGGCATAAAGAAGTTACAGAATACCTCAATTGATGATTGAGGGGGAGTTGTTGGTGCAGGACAATCACCAATTGATGTTTTGACATGGAAATGAAGTCAAGGATTTGAGAAGCGAACAAGTTGTGAAGCATGAAGGAAGGACACATTCAGAATTCGGAAGATGTGTACACATATGTACATTGTTGCGAGGAAGAGAAAGAATGTATGTGCATTCCATTTTGGCAAGGGATGATTTTAATGCACTTTAATAAATTCAAAGATCAAGGTTTCTTTTGTGCATGCCTCATGTTTACTCTTCATTACAAATACTTGAAATGCACCTACTAATGTGCATTGGCACCATGATGTATGTAAGAGAAGCACATGTTTATGCACAAAGAGGAGCACATGAGCATGAAGTGATGGATCAGTAATACTCATTTCCTATTTGGAAACATGATGGAAATGATAATGTGAACATGGTCTGGAATAGATAGTTCACTTCTTAATAGAAGCACGACCTTTTGAAAGAATATAATTTAGGGTATTTGCAAAATCATTCTATTTAGATTTTGCAACTTAAATACCAAGAAATTTCTTCTACAAGTAACTTTTACACTTAATGTTAAAGTTTACATTAAAGTAATGATTATTTCCTACTCCTTGGAAAGGGAAGAAATGTGTTTAGATACATTCCCTTGCCAAAGAAAGCACCCAAAAAAAATGTCTAAGTTCTGTAATGACTTAGATTAATTCTTTGAAATGTTTTTCGGGCAAAAACACTTCAATATGGGTGTAATATAATATATATATTAGTGTAGAGAACTAGCATATTCAATGCTAACTCTAAGTATAATAAATATACTTAGGTATGGTTCAAAAACAAGCTTTTGAATAAGACGCCTTAAGTAGATGGCACCCGAATACATCCAATGTCTTTAAAGACATAGATGATTTCTCTGAAAACGTTCTTCATTGCACATTCTTACATTACTTTAGAGATCCTCTGATACTACTACCCTAAGTATAAAGATACTTAGGGGTAGTTAATTGGAAAAGGTTCCAAATATGTTTTTGATGAGACATCCTAAATAGGATAAAAACCCTTAATAAAAGGGCACCCCAAAAATGGTTCTAGAAGCCTCATGATGCAAAGCTCTTATTTTGATCCATACAATATGAGAAATTGAACTTATAAGTTCAACTAAAGGCCTTCACCAACATGAAGGGTGTAAAGTATTCGAATTATCATGAAACCTTATAAAAACCTTCCTCTTATAAGAGTTTTCAAGCTAATTTAAGGCTTTATTCATTCCAGAATTTAGTATCTCAAGATGAAAACCAAGAAAGGTTTTCTTAAGGAGATGCAATAGTTCCTAATAGAAGGAACTTAAAGCTCTCTCGGTACAATAATGAAAAGGAAATATTTTTCTTATTTCATAGTACCTTCAAAGCTCCTATTCTTTGAGTAAACCTTGAAAATTAAAGCCACCTCTCCTAACATAGATAGACATGAACTTGCATTGTTAGGAAACATGAGAATTCATGAATAACTTCATGAGTACGTTAGGATAGGTGGTCATCAGGATAGCTCTAGAAGATGTTTTAATAAATACCAACACTAGAATTCCTTTCTAGTACATGTTCTAGAAAATTCAAGGCCCTCACAAGCATTGAATAGTCCAATAATTGAAGGACTCATAATAGTGGCTCTCTAGTTGTGAATGAAGCCATATTTTACATAGTTTTCGAGGATGAAAACTCTGCAAAAGAGGGGAAGAAAGTACCAAATCACATCAAATTTGGTACAATTGATTGGATGAAACAGAAAATCTTGGAGATACATTATAGATAGAAGAACATCTTTTAGGATATAAGATGTTTGGTGAAGAGTGATTTGCTCAAAAAGCAATTTCATGGCATGCTAAATCTAATATTGGGATCCGAACAATATCACTAAAGATTTTTTAAAAAAGGTGGTTGCAAACCACAAGCTCAAATAAAGCATGCCAAAACTTTTACTTCTCTAAGGGGAAGTACGAAGGAGAGAATATGCAAAGTGCATAGTATGCAACTTTGATAAATGATACTTAAGTCTAGAGAGGGTGAAACTTGTATTCACCTATTGTTAAAGGGATTGCAAGGAAAATCTGGAAGCATTAGAAGATGCTTCGACTTAAGTAGTAACTTAGATTCCTAGAAAACCCTAGGGTAGCTTTTTGAAATCTTTGGATAAACAAAGGAATCTAAAAGGCAAGAGTAATCTCTTGTCACTTCAAGTTAGTTAAGAAAGAACTAAGTAGATCTTGAATATGATTCAAGACATTTTGGAATCGCACTCAAAACCTTAGAAAGAAAGGATGGATGTTTATTCCATCAGGATGGATATATATTTCATCAAAAGGTTTAGAGCTTCCAATTTGAGTTTAGGAATGAATAGGATCATAGAAGGATCATATGTTTAAAATCTTAGAAACCCAAGCAAGATGGAAACATAGAGGTAATCCCTTGACTTCAAAAGGAATTTGAGTAAAGGGTACTCTATAGTTAGATACATCTTCTAGACTTTAAGATAAATATCATCTACACATGAGTGTTGGATATAAAGTACGGTGGTATGGGACACTATACTCTATATTCACATTAATGTGGGAATGATGGTATGGGACATCAGACCTTGATATGATAGGTATCTTTTAGTCTTGGGTCATGAGGTTGAGCGAAACTCCATCCCAATGAAAACTGAAACTTCATAGATAAAAATGAAGTATAGGTTGGTCAAAAATATGAACATATCAAGTAACTAAATATGTTCGAAGATCGTGAAGAGAAATCACTTTCTAGATCTTCATAAAGATTTTCAATAAGACTAATGTAGTCTTGTTAAGGATTTTGAGAGTTCTTTATCAGAAATGCTACATGGATTTCTAGGGAGAGAACTTGGAAAGATCCTTTCAAGAAAGGTAAATTGACTGAGTCAATCTTGGATAAAACACTTAGTTGACAAATACAACTACATGATTCAATACCTTGACTCAAGTTTTTGTACGAAGGTGTAACAAGAGGTATTAAAAAGGATTGACTTAGTTATTTATGTAATTGGGGTTAGACTAAGTTACTCCAAAACATCTTGTTGATAGTACAACAAGATAATCAATCTCCTAAAGTAAGAGATTTATACTAGACTTGGTATTCCAATCTATAAGATTCTCAAGAGATTGAAAAGGACTAACTTCTTAATTAAGATATTTGAAGCATCATAGTTTGAGAGTAAAGTTGAACATCATCAAAACTCGGTGGCTTGAGGCACCAATGTTTTATACCACTAGATTTTGGTAGATGGATGATGGATTAAACTTTACCCAATG
>CM035417.1:192626638-192629138 GCA_020310875.1 Ceratopteris richardii | reverse complement strand
CTAACATTTGAGCAAGATGTTAAAGGAGATGGTGACAAAAGTAGAGGTCATGCAATGTACTCAAAGGACAAGAAGAAAGCTAACAAAGGAAAGCAACAATCAGGTGAAGATGAAGGCACAACTAGTCAAGCCAACTTCCTAAGAGGTAGAGAAGGTGGCAAAGGTAGAGGAAGAGGCAGGAACAACAAAGATGGAGCCAAAGCATGCTGGATTTGTGGTAAGACAAATCATTTAGCTAATGATTGTTGGCATAATAATCAAAGTAATGGAGGATACAATCAAAATTATAATTCAAGAGGAAGAGGTGGTAGAAATCAAAGAGGTAATTTCAGAGGCAGAGGTAGTAGGGGTTACTTTGGAAGAAATGCAGGTAGAGGTTTCCAAAGTCAACAATATAGCAATACCTACTACAATTATGCTTCAGATCAAAAGGAAGATTCAACATTGATAATGAATGCAACTTGTGAAAGGCAGAATGAAGATTAAAGAGTCTTCTACATTGATTCAGGGTGTAGCAATCACCTGAGTGGTAATATAGCCTTGATGACTGATTTGGAGAATAAGGTATCTAATTATGTTGTTCAAACAGGTGACAACACAAAGCACAATGTGAAGTCAATTGGATCAGTGAAGGCCAAGGATGGTAGCACCTTATTGAGTAAGGTCTTGTATGTTCCTACAATTCCTAAGAATTTGATAAGTGTAGGACAAATTGTGGAAAAAGGTTATGAAGTAAGGTTCACTAATGAAGGAGTGTTTGTGGAAGACCCTAGCAATGGGTATAAACAAATTGTTTCAGGGAAGAAAGAAGGAAGATTGTTCACATTAAAGATTCAAGGTAATGTTGGTCATGCCTTGTTCACTTATGGAGGACATAAGATCTCTGAGTTAGATCTTTGGCACAAGAGACTTGGACATTTCAATGAAAGAGGTATTAAAGACATGATTAATAATGGTTCAGTTCTTGGATTGCCTAATGTTGCACGTCAACATATGACATACAGATGTGAGGCATGTCAATTAGGTAAGGCTCATAAGCAACCCTATTCCAAGCATGGGTTTAAGTATTCAGAGAAACTTGAGTTGGTACACACAGATGTGTGGGGACCATCAAAGGACTTCAGTATCAATGGCTCAAGGTATTATGTGATTTATGTTGATGATGCTACTAGATGGATCACTATCTATGTGATCAAAGATAAGTCAGAAGTATTCAATACTTTCAAACATTATCATATGTATGCAGAGAGGATTACAGGACATAAGTTGAAAAGACTAAGGTCAGATGGAGGGGGAGAGTATTTCTCTAATGAGTTCAGTGATTACTTGTGGAATGCAGGTATAAAAAGAGAGGTTACTTGCAGGTACTCTCCTCAACAAAATGGTGTAGCAGAAAGGAGGAATAGGACTCTTGTTGAGTTTGCAAGGTCCATGATGAAGGAGAAAAATTGCCCAAATTATTTGTGGGCTGAGGCTGTAAATACAGCTACTTATTTGGTCAATAGGCTACCTTGTAAAGCTTTGCAGGGTATGACACCTTATGAGGCATGGTGGGGTAAGAGACCTACACTAGACCATTGCAAAGTATTTGGATGTTTGGCCTATGCATATGTGCCATCACAATTAAGGCACAAATTGGAACCTAAAGCTGAAAAATATGTGTCTATTTGTTATGATGATAAGCAGATGGGATAGAGGTTGTGGAATCCATCCACAAAACATTTTCTTGTATCAAAAGATGTTACATTTGATGAGCAAGGTACTTGGTATCCAGGTACTATCAATATTAATACAGATGATGAAGAAATTGTGAGCCAAAGGAAAGGTAAATCAAAGGTTCGGATATTTGATGAGCAAGAGAATAATGAAGTGCAGGTTGAAGTGGAAGAAACACCAAGATTTGATCCTGAATGTGAAGAACCAGAAACCTCAAGAAGTGGAGAACTTAGGAGGTCTACAAGGAACAAATGGCAACCTACGAGGTATAGCTATGATACTTCATTTTTGACTACTAAGGATTATGCATACATGGTTAAAGCAGATGAAGACCCTTCTACATATGAAGAGGCAAAAGGTAAAGAAAATTGGGAGAAAGCTATGCAGGAAGAAGAAATGATGCATTGATGGAGAATCAAACATGGGATTTGGTTCCAAAGCCAAATAGCCAAAAGATCATTGGATGTAAGTGGGTTTATAAGACAAAAAGATTTGCAGATGGAAGTGTGTCTAGGTACAAAGCTAGACTTGTTGTCAAAGGGTTTGCTTAGACATATGGTGTTGACTATGATGAGACTTATAGTCCAGTGGCAAAGATGCAATTGCTGCATGCAAAGGTTGGAAATTATGTCAATTAGATGTGAAGAATGCTTTTTTTGAATGGTTACATTTCAGATGAAGTTTTCATGGAGCAACCTCAAGGATTCAGAGATGGAAGATATCCAGATCATGTGTGTAAGCTCAAGAGAGCTTTATATGGCTTGAAGCAGGCCCCAAGGGCATG
>CM035417.1:192586638-192614138 GCA_020310875.1 Ceratopteris richardii | reverse complement strand
AGGTATCAAAGATATGATTAACAATGGTTCAGTGCTTGGATTGCCTAATGTTACAGGTCAACATATGACATACAGATGTGAGGCATGTCAATTAGGTAAGGCTCATAAGCAATCTTACTCCAAGCATGGTTTCATCTATTCAGAGAAGCTTGAGTTGGTACACACAGATGTGTGGGGACCATCAAAGGATTTCAGTATCAATGGTTCAAGGTACTATGTGATTTATGTTGATGATGCTACCAGATGGATCAGTATCTATGTGATCAAAGATAAGTCAGAAGTATTCAATACATTCAAACATTATCATGTGTATGCAGAAAGAATTATAGGTCATAAATTGAAGAGACTAAGGTCAGATGGAGGGGGAGAGTATTTCTCTAATGAGTTCAATGATTACTTGTGGAATGCAGGTATAAAAAGGTAAATCACTTGCAGGTACTCTCCTCAACAAAATGGTGTATCAGAGAGAAGAAATAGAACTCTTGTTGAGTTTGCAAGGTCAATGATGAAGGAGAAAAATTGCCCAAATTATTTGTGGGCTGAGGCTGTAAATACAGCTACTTATTTGGTCAATAGGCTACCATGTAAAGCTTTGCAGGGTATGACACCATATGAGGCATGGTGGGGTAAGAGACCTACCTTGGAGCATTGCAAATGTTGATGTATGAAACACCACAAGAAATGAATTAATGTGACACTAGAACACCTCTATGGTCATCATTAACTCATTGCCACTCCAAACTTTGAGAAATGATAGCCTAAAGTGAGAAGTTTGCTTCTACAGAAATTCCTAGTCTCCGAAATGACATACCTTCAATATTTTGCTAATTTCTCCTAGCTCAAGTATTATTTCTCCATGAAACTTTATAGGATAAAACTAGAAGAGTAGAGCTTTCCAACAAGTTATGGCCTTCACAAGATGACCCTGTATGACCTTCCAAAATTGGAAATTTTTGCCTATTTTAATATTTCTGGGTGTCTAAAAATAAAAATTTGATGCCTAGCATCGTATTTCAGTCAAGGTCGATGCCGGGCATCGACTTTGAGCTTTTTTAGGCCCTTTTTCTGCACCAGAAATACTCTCTTTTACACACACATGAAGAAGACCACTTGTATGCTAGAAGTCGATGCCAGGCATCCACTTTATGCTGAAACTCGATGCCAGGCATCGAGTTGCTCCACAAACTTCATGTTTTTAAAAGATTCAACGACAGTTAACACACAGAGAATGGAAATAATGACTTATCAGCCAAGATTCAATGCCAGGCATCGAATTGCTCAGAAAACTTGAACTTTTGAATTCATCACACAGTAGGCAAGCATGGAGATGATGGAGAGAGACTCATACACAGAACTTTACTCAGTTCTTTCTCATAGCTATGAGAAATCAGAAGTTTTACAGATGCTTTCTCACTCAGAGAAGCCCGACTATACTCAGTCGTATAAAATGAACTCCTTCTTCTACTTCTTCTCTCTCACTCTCTCTCCGCGTCAGTTGATACAAACTAACTTATATAGATTTTCGTATTCTCGTGATTTTAAAAAACTTCTAGAACTAAAGTGAACTAACTTTACAAATATGATACACTTGTGAATTTGTCCCTTCACATAGGCATGGTGTTTTCTTCCTAAGATTTGACCTTCAAATATATGTCCAATTAGTGAGTGTTTCTCCAACAGCTGCCCCTCAATCACTAATTGACATTCCCTGTTTCTTCATATCATCTTCTTTTCTTTTACTCCTGCCATGCTTTTGAATCTGCTGGTCTTCACACCATCCAAGCTCTTTGTCATTATGTCTGCTAACTGATCTTTAGTAGAAATGTACTCCACTTCAATCTCCTTCTCCATTACCTTTTCTCTGAGAAAATGATACTGTATCTCTATGTGCTTTGTCCTTGCATGAAATACTGGATTTGCTGCAAGATAAAGTGAACTCATATTATCTCCATGTATTGTAGGTGTACCTTGATCAATGCCTAAGCTCTTGAACAATGTCTGCATCCATATGACTTCCTTAGCTGCTTCCACAAGTCCTTTGTACTCTGCTTCAGTTGATGATAATGCTACTGTATGTTGTTTCTTTGAACACCAACTTACAAGCTTATCACCAATATATATCATGTAACCATGAGTTGATCTTCTGTCATCTTGATTACCTGCCCAATCTGAATCACTATAGGCTCTCAACTTCAAATCTGATGTAAAAGGATAATATAATCCTTCCTTTATAGTTCTTTTGATATATCTGAGAACTCTTTGACAAGAGATTGATACTTCCTCATATCTTTGTAGTCTGCACCATCATATTTACTGAGCTTGTGATTAACTTCAAGTGGATTTGAAGCTTCTCTGCAATTTTCCATATCAAACTTCTTCAACAAGTTCAGAAGATACCTTTCTTGTGACACATATATGCCATGATCTGTATAAGTAACTTCCATTCCAAGAAAGTATGATAACTTTCCTAGGTCACTGATCTTGAATTCTTTTTCAAGCAATCTCTTTACCTCCTTGATTCCTTCATCTGAAGTACCTGTGATTATAATGTCATCTACATAAATACAAATGTAGATTGTACCTTCCTCTGTTCTTCTGATAAGTAGACTTGGGTCTGCTTTTGAACTTTGATATCCAAGATCATTGAGATACTTCAGCAGTCTATAGTTCCAAGCTCTTGGAGCTTGCTTCAATCCATACAATGCTCTTCTCAACCTGCAAACAAAATTTGGATACCTGGAATCTATAAACCCTTGAGGTTGTTCCATGTATACCTCATCTGATATGTATCCATTCAAGAATGCATTTTTTATATCCAATTGACTTAGAGTCCATCCTTTTGAAGCTGCAATAGCAATGATTGTCCTTATAGTTGACATCTTAGCTACAAGACTGAATGTCTCATCATAATCTATGCCATAGGTCTGGGCATAGCCTTTCACCACCAATCTAGCTTTGTATCTGGCTATACGTCCATCTGCAAGCTTCTTCACTTTATAAACCCATTTATTTCCAATTACTTTCTTACCATTTGGTTTAGGAACAAGTTCCCATGTCTTGTTCTCCTCCAGTGCATTGAACTCTTCCTTCATTGCTTCTTCCCATTGCTTCTTACCTTTAGCTTCATCATAGTTCTGAGGTTCTTCATCATCTTTGACCATATATGCATAGTTCTTCTGAGTTATGTAAGAAGTATCATAAGAATACCTTTCTGGTTGTCTTCTAGTCCTGCTTGACGTTCTTGGTTCACATTCTTCATATGTGTCTGGATACACTTCTTCATCAAATATAGGAGCTTCTTCATTCCTTCTTGTTAATCCACTTCTGGATGTACTTGCTTGCATATAGTCTTCATCTCTATTTACCTGCACAATTGATTTTCCTTTCTCACATCTTCTTACCTCTTCTTCAAATTCTTCAGCTGTATGACTTTGATCTGCATACCAACTTTTCTGTTCATCAAATGTAACATCTCTAGAAACAAGAAATTGTTTGGTTAAAGGATTCCACAACCTGTAACCCATCTGCTTTTCATCATAACCAATGAACACATATTTTTCTGCCTTTGGTTCAAGTTTATGCCTAAGCTGTGATGGCACATAAGCATATGCAATTGATCCAAACACTCTACAATGATCTAGTGTTGGTTTCTTACCCCACCAAGCTTCATATGGAGTCATACCATTGGGAGCTGCACATGGTAATCTATTCACAAGATATGTAGCTGTATTTACAGCTTCAGCCCAAAGATAATTTGGACAATTCTTCTCCTTCAACATAGCTCTAGCAAACTCAACCAAAGTCCTGTTCCTTCTTTTTGCTACACCATTTTGTTGTGGTGTATACCTGCAAGTTATTTCTCTCTTAATACCTGCATTCCAAAGATAATCATTGAACTCTTGGGAGAAGTATTCTCCCCCTCCATCAGACCTCAGTCTTTTAAGCTTTTGACCTGTTACTCTCTCTGCATATGCATGAAAATGCTTGAAGGCTCCAAACACTTCTGATCTTTCCTTCAAAACATATAATGTTATCCATCTTGTAGCATCATCAATGAAAAGAACATAATACCTTGAGCCATTGATAGATCCTTCTTTTGTTGGTCCCCATACATCTGTATGAATGAGCTCTAGTAGTCCATCATGTTTGAATCCTTTCTTTTGAAATGGTAACCTGTGTGCTTTACCCATTTGACATGCTTCACATTTATAAACCATATGTTGACTTTGCACATTTGGTAATCCTAGTACAGACTGATTAGCAACCATAGCTTTAATTCCTCTTTCATTGAAATGACCTAATCTCTTATGCCAGAGATCAAGTTCTGTAATCACTGCTTCACCATGTGTGAGCAAAGCTTGACCAATGTTTCCTTGCACTCTTAAAGTAAAGAGTCTACCTTCTTTCTTACCAGAGACAATCTGATTATATCCATTCTCTGGATCTTCCACAAATACTCCTTCATTTGTAAACCTGACTTGAAAACCTTTTTCAACTATCTGTCCCACACTAATCAAGTTTTTAGGTATTGTAGGAACATACAAAACATTGGTTAGCAAATCTGCTCCACTCTTGCATTTCACTTTTCCAATTGAATGTACACTATGTCTTGTATTATCACCAGTTTGAACTGTGTGACTCAAAATACCTTTTTCCAATTCTGACATCAATTCTATGTTTCCTGACAAATGATTAGAACATCCAGAGTCAATGTAAAATACCTTTAGATCTTCTTTATCTGATGTGTTGATTGAGTTCATCATCAATGATGTATGACTTTCATTATGTGTGTCATTTGCATAGTTGTAGTAGGTGGTGTTGTAGGATTGATTTTGTCCCCAACTTCTTCCTCCACCTCTACCATAGCCTCCTCTTTGACTTTGTCTACCTCTTTGAAAATTACTTTGATATCTTCCACCTCGGCCTCTGCTATTGTTGTTTTGATTCTGGTTTGATCCTTGTTGGTTGTGCCAACAGTCATGAGCCAAATGATTACTCAATCCACATATCCAGCAAGCCTTCTTGTTGTTATTTTGATTACCTCTTCCTCTTCCAAAACCTCTTGCTCTTCCTCTGCCAGTGCCTTTACCTCTTGCATAATAAACTTGAGAAGTTGACTCTTCTTCATCCTTTGCTTTACCTTTATCTCCTTTCTTCTTGTTCTTCATGTACATTGCAGAACTTTTTCCTTTATCTCCATCTCCCTTCAAGTCTTGCTCATATGTGAGCATCAAACCAAGCAACTGGTTCAAATCTGGAACATAATGATTTAATGAAAGTTATGTTGATAAGACAAAAGGTTTCCACCTTTCATCCCCTCTCAAACCTGCAAGTAATTGAGCAATCAATCTGTGATCTTCAACATCTTCATCTATGGATCCAAGACTATCTGCTAGATCCTTCATCTTAGTGACATAATCACTAATGGTTTGACTTGGCTTCTTCTTGAATGTTGTAAACTCTGACCATAGACTTGCTTTCCGTGCTTTAGTAGTACTTTGGAAATGATACTCCAATGCATTCCATATATCTTTAGATGATTCCAATCCTCTGATGTGTGGTAGCAAATGATCAGAGATTGTATTGTAGATGTATGCTTTTGCACTTGCATCCTTCTTCTGCCAATGCTTTAAAGCATCAAGTTCCTCTTTCTTTGGTTGGCTTTCATCTTCAAATACTGGCTTCTCTTCTTCACCTGTTACATATACCATGAGATACTTACTCATAAGTAAGGCTTCCATTCTCATTACCCATGCGGGGTTATTATCTCTGTCCAGTTTGTCAATGGAGATATGATCTGCCATAGTTCTTTTCTTCTGCTGCAACCTGTGAGCTTAAAGGATAAAGGATAATACCTTTTGAAGTTCTTTGTGTATGAGGATACTTTTGAAGTAACCTTTTGATGCCTTGTGTCTTCAAATGCTTCACCTTTCAAACTTTAATGGAAAACTTTACAAAACTTCTCGTACCTTTGTCGTCTTCTGCTCTCGAGAATCTTTCTGCTCTGATACCACTTGTTGATGTATGAAACACCACAAGAAATGAATTAATGTGACACTAGAACACCTCTATGGTCACCATTAACTCATTGCCACTCCAAACTTTGAGAAATGATAGCCTAAAGTGAGAACTTTGCTTCTACAGAAATTCCTAGTCACCGAAATGACATACCTTCAGTATTTTGCTAATTTCTCCTAGCGAAAGTATTATTTCTCCATGCAACTTTATAAGATAAAACTAGAAGAGTAGAGCTTTCCAACAAGCTATCATATGCATCAAACGGATCTCTAGAACTCAAGTTATGACCTTCACAAGATGACCCTGTATGACCTTCCAAAATTGGAAATTTTTGTCTGTTTTAGTATTTCCGGGTGTCTTAAAATAAAAATTCGATGCCTAGCATCGAATTTCAGTCAAGGTCGATGCCGGGCATCGACTTTGAGCTTTTTTAGGCCCTTTTTCTGCACCAAAAATACTCTCTTTTACACACACATGAAGAAGACCACTTGTATGCTAGAAGTTTATGCCGGGCATCCACTTTGTGCTGAAACTCGATGCCAGGCATCGAGTTGCTCCACAAACTTCATGCTTTTAAAAGATTCAGCAACAGTTAACACACAGAGAATGGAAATAATGACTTATCAGCCAAGATTCGATGCCAGGCATCGAATTGCTCAGAAAACTTGAACTTTTGAATTCATCACACAGTAGGCAAGCATGGAGATGATGGAGAGAGACTCATACACAGAAATTTACTCAGTTCTTTCTCATAGCTATGAAAACTCAGAAGTTTTACAGATGCTTTCTCACTCAGAGAAGCCCGACTATACTCAGTCGTATAAAATGAACTCCTTCTTCTACTTCTTCTGTCTCACTCTCTCTCCGCGTCAGTTGATACAAACTAACTTATATAGATTTTTGTATTCTCGTGATTTTAAAAAACTTCTAGAACTAAAGTGAACTAACTTTACAAATATGATACACTTGTGAATTTGTCCCTTCACATAGGCATGGTGTTTTCTTCCTAAGATTTGACCTTCAAATATATGTCCAATTAGTGAGTGTTTCTCCAACAGCAAAGTATTTGGATGTTTGGCATATGCATATGTGCCATCACAATTAAGACACAAATTAGAACCTAAAGCTGAAAAGTATGTATTCATTGGTTATGATGACAAGCAGATGGGTTATAGATTGTGGATTCCATCCACAAAGCAATTCATTGTGTCTAAGGATGTTACATTTGATGAGCAAGGTACTTGGTATGCAGGTACTATCAATATTAATACAGGTAATGAAGAAGTTGTGAGTCAAAAGAAGGGTAAATCAAAGGTTCAGATATTTGATGAAGAGGAGAATAATGAAGTGCAGGTTGAAGTTGAAGAAATGCCAAGATTTGATCCTGAGTGTGAAGAACCAAAAACCTCAAGGAGTGGAGAACTCAGAAGGTCATCAAGACACAAGTGGCAACCTACAAGGTATAGCTATGATACTTCTTTTTTGGCTACCAAAGATTATGCTTACATGATAAAGGCAGATGAAGACCCTTCCACATATGAAGAGGCAAAAGGTAAGGAAAATTGGGAGAAAGCTATGCAGGAAGAATATGATGCATTAATGGAGAATCAAACATGGGATTTGGTTCCTAAACCAAATAGTTAGAAGATCATTGGATGCAAGTGGGTCTACAAAACAAAGAGATTTGCAGATGGAAGTGTGTCTAGGTATAAAGCTAGACTTGTTGTGAAAGGGTTTGCTCAAACATATGGTATTGATTATGATGAGACCTATAGTCCTGTGGCAAAGATGACAAGCATTAGGACACTCATAGCCATTGCTGCATGTAAAGGTTGGAAATTATGTCAATTAGATGTGAAGAATGCTTTTTTGAATGGTTATATTTCAGATGATGTTTTCATGGAGCAACCTCAAGGATTCAGAGATAGAAGGTATCCAGATCATGTATGCAAGCTCAAGAGAGCTTTGTATGGGTTGAAGCAGGCCCCAAGGGCATGGAATTATAGACTTGTGAAGTTCTTGAAAGAACTTGGATTTCAAGTATCTAAGGCAGATATTAGCTTGCTTGTTAAAGCAAGTGATGATGGGTTCATTTATATGTGCATATATGTTGATGAAATAATTCTTACAGGTACAGATGAGAAAGGCATTCAAAGCCTAAAGAAGCAAATGGAGAAAGAGTTCAAAATCAATGATTTGGGAGACTTGTCATATTTCTTGGGCATGGAGATTTCATACACTCAACATGGAGTGTATGTGACTCAAGAAAGGTATTTGAGAAACTTGTTAATCAAGTTTATAATGAATGATTGCAGGGTAGCACCTACTCCAATGGAGGTGAATCACAAATTGAGCAGATATGGTGGAGAAGAATTCAAGGATATAAAGCTATATCAGAGTTTGGTTGGCAGTCTTATCTATGCTACATTAACTAGGCCTAATTTATCATATGAAGTTGGGGTTTTGTCTCAATTCATGCATTGTCCTAGGAAAGAACATTGGATTGCAGGTCAAAGAGTGTTGAGGTACATTAAGGGTACACTCAAAGAGGGTTTGTATTATGGTTTCACATCAGATACAAATATCAAAATATATAGTGATGCAGATTGGGCAGGTAATCCTGATGATAGAAGATCAACATATGGATACTTGTGTTATGTGGGAGATAAGTTAATCTCTTGGTGTTCAAAGAAGCAACACATAGTTGCTTTATCATCTACAAAAGCTGAGTACAAAGGTATGGTTGAAGCTGCAAAGGAAGTGATATGGCTTAAGACTCTCATGAAGAGTTTTGACACCATACAGAGTACACCTATCATTTATGGAGATAACATGAGTTCATTGTATTTAGCTGCTAATCCTGTGTTTCATGCAAGGACTAAACACATTGAGATTCAGTATCACTTTCTGAGAGAGAAGGTGATGGATAAAGAGATTTAAGTCATACATACTTCAACAAAAGATCAGATAACTGATATGCTTACCAAAAGCTTGGATGGACCAAAGCTACAGAAATTCAAAGACATGATAGGCATAAAGAAGTTACAGAAAACCTCAATTGATGATTGAGGGGGAGCTGTTGGTGGAGGACAATCACCAATTGATGTTTTGACATGGAAATGAAGTCAAGGATTTGAGAAGCGAACAAGTTGTGAAGCATGAAGGAAGGACACATTCAGAATTTGGAAGATGTGTACACATATGTACATTATGTCAGAAATACTTTACTTATATCTTTGAGTAGTCATAAGCTTGTAAATTTTTGTCTATATATATACTTGGAAAATGTCGGGACAAGTATGAGAAAGAATGTAGAGCATGAGAATTGAGTAGAATTAGAAGTCATTAGACACTCATGAAGAGATTAGAATAGCTCTCTCATCCAGATATAATTTTTTCAGAAATGAAGAGAAGTTGCACCCGATGTTTCTGTGTATTCTCCTTCTGTGCTTGATCACTTCAAGAATCCTTTTGTAGACTTCTAAGTCTATAGTTAATGAGTCTATGGTTAAATTTTGAGAGCTTAATTGTAAACAAGCTGTGAGAATTATGAGTAGGAACATTCATATGTAAAAGAGTGTTCACAATTTTCTAAAACAGGCGCATTTTCGATGGTCAATGATTTGATCATTTCTCACTGCACAGATTAAAGTTTTGTATGAGTGAGGACTCAAAATCTAAGTTGAGAGGTAAGCCATC
This sequence comes from Ceratopteris richardii, assembly GCA_020310875.1. NCBI lineage: Eukaryota > Viridiplantae > Streptophyta > Polypodiopsida > Polypodiales > Pteridaceae > Ceratopteris > Ceratopteris richardii. The sequence continues at coordinate 192,604,421 of CM035417.1, read as the reverse complement.
TATGGTTAAAAGCATTTGCTTAAATGGGTTCTAGTTTTGGAGAACCATGTCTTAGAAGTTGCAGGTGTCAAAGTCGACTATAAAGAGAGACTGTTTCAGACATAGGTAGATTGTTTGAATCATTTCTCATAATCTACTTAAGCTTTTGAAGTGTTTTAACTTGGAGGAGGTGCCCAATCTCTAGGCAAAACATTCTACAAAGTTTTATCAAAAACTTTACACGAATGATTAGTTAATGAGTGATTAAGGTGCAACAGACTTTTATGAGAAATGACTTTCTTCATAGTTAACTAATTTCTTGATAGTTTGGTGCTTGTCTTCCAAAATTGGTTGGAGTTTAAAGTTATTCTTGATATAGAGGTGGTCTAACATCAAGGATAGATTGTTCTTTTGGAGATTAACACTCTCCATCATATATGTACACATATATATATATATATATATATATATATATATATATATATATATATATACACACACACATATATATATATATATATATATATATATATATATATATATATATATATATATATATATATATATATATATATATATATATATATATAGATAGATAGATAGATAGATAGATAGATAGATAGATAGATAGATAGATTGATTGATTGATTGATTGATTGATAGATAGATTGATAGATAGATAGATAGATAGATAGATAGATAGATAGATAGATAGATAGATAGATAGATAGATAGATAGATAGATAGATAGTAGATAGATAGACAGATAGATAGATAGTGATAGAGAGTGTTAATCTCCAAAAGAACAAGCTATCCTTGATGTTAGACCACCTCTATATCAACAATAACTTTAAACTTCAACCAATTTTGGAAAACAAGCACCAATCTATCAAGAATTTAGCTAACTATGAAGAAAGTCATTTCACATAAAAGTGTGCTGCACATTATTGACTTATTGATTGATCATTTGTGTAAAGTTTTTTATGAAACTTTGTAGAGTGTGTCGACTAGAGTTTACGCACCTCGTCCAAGTTAAAACACTTCAAGAGCTTAAGTAGATTATGAGAAACTTTTCAAACAATCTAACTATGTCTGAAACTGCCTTCCTGTAGAGTCGAGTTTGACACCTGCAACTTCTAACACATGGTTCTCCCAATCTAGAATACGTTTAAGCAAATGCTTTTATCCATAGATGGCTTACCTTGGAACTTAAATTTTGACTCCTCATTTGTGTAAAACTTTACACTGTGCACTGAGAACTGACCATTTCTTTGACCATCGGGATTGTGCCTATTTCAGAAGACACTCAATACTTTCTCACATATAGATGTTCCTACACAAAATTCTCTCAGCCTATTTGCAATTGGACTCTCAAACTTTAACCATAGATAGATTAATTATGGACTTAGATGTGTACAAAAGGATTTCTGATAAAATCAAACACAAAAGGAGAACTAGAGAAAAAATTGACGCGCAATTCTCTGAACATTCTTTCTATTCAACTCTTCATACATCTGATGGATGATACATCCAATACTCATCATCTATTCATCTATATTTCATCTCTCTCTCCTAATACGATCATATACACGTATATATATATATATATATATATATATATATATATATATATATATATATATATATATATATATATATATATATATATATATATATTTATATATATATATATATACATATGAGTATTGATTCGTCATTACTTCAAGTATATTGAAGTATTTACAAAACTAATGTACATATGGTTAAAGAACTTTTCTTCTTGACTCTTCACTTTACTTCATGAAGTTGAACTTCAATCTCTTCTTCATATCTTTATTTTTGGGCTTCATATAATCACCAATTGTTGATTGTCCTGCTCCAACAACTCCCCCTCAATCATCAATTGTGATTACCTGCATCTTCTTTATTCCTGCCATATCTATAAACCTCTACAACTTTGGTCCATCCAAGCTCTTTGTCATCATATCTGCAAGTTGATCTTTTGTAGGAGTATGCATAACTTCTATTTCTTTATCAACAACCTTCTCTCTCAAAAAATGATAGTGAATTTCAATATGTTTAGTTCTAGCATGGAATACAGGATTTGCTACCAAATATAAAGAACTCATATTGTCTCCACAAATGATAAGAGTACTCTAAAAAATATCAAAACTCTTCATAAGAGTCTTTAACCATATTACTTCCTTTGCAGCTTCTTCCATGCCCTTGTATTCTGCTTCTGTAGATGATAAAGCAACTGTATGTTGCTGCCTAGTCTGCATCACTGTATATCTTGACTCTTGTATCTGAAGTAAGTCCATAATACAAACCTTCTTTAAGTGTGCCCTTGATGTACCTAAGTACTCGTTGTGATGCAATCCAATGTTTCTTCCTAGGACAATGCATGAATTGAGATAGAACTCCAACTGCATATGATAAGTCAGGTCTTGTTGATGTAGCATAAATCAGGCTACCCACCAAAGTCTGATAAAGCTTCATATCTTTGAATTCTTCTCCTCCATATCTACTCAATCTATGATTTACTTCCATTGGAGTTGGTGCTATCCTGCGATCTTCCATTTTAAATTTGGTTAGCAAATTTTTCAGATACCTTTCTTGAGTTACATATACTCCATGTTGAGTATATGAAATCTCCATTCCAAAAAAGAATGAAAAATTTCCCAAATCACTGATTTTGAATTCTTTCTCCATCTGCTTCTTAATCATGTGTATACCTTTTTCATATGTTCCTATAAGTATTATGTCATCAACATAAATACAAACATAAATAAATCCATCCTCACTTGCTTTGACTAACAAGCTACTATCTGCCTTTGATGCTTGAAATCCAAGTTCCTTTAAGAACTTTACAAGCCTATAATTCCATGCCCTTGGGTCCTGCCTCAATCCATACAAAGCTCTCTTGAGCTTACGCACATAATTTGGATACACTTGATCTTTGAAGCCATCTAGTTGTTCCATATAAACTTGATTTGAAATATAACCATTCAAAAATGCATTCTTCACATCTAATTGAGATAATTTCCAACCTTTGCAAGTAGCAATTGCTATGAGAGTCCTTATGGTTGTCATCTTTGCAACAGGACTATAAGTTTCATCATAATCCACACCATATGTCTGTGCATATCCCTTTACAACAAGCCTGGATTTGTACCTAGATACACTTCCATCTACAAACCTTTTTGTTTTGTAGACCCATTTACATCCAATGATCTTCTGACTATTTGGTTTAGGAACCAAATCCCAAGTCTCATTTTATATCAATGCATCATATTCCTCCTGCATAGCTTTTTCCCAATTCTTCTTCCCTTTGGCTTCATCATATGTGGATGGATCTTCATCTGCTTTTAACATGTAAGCACAATCTTTAGTAGTCAAGAATGAAGTATCATAGCTATACCTTGTAGGTTGCCATTTGTGCCTAGATGACCTTCTGAGTTCTCCACTTCTTGAAGTTTCTGGTTCATCACATTCAGGATCAAACCTTGGCAGATCTTCAACTTCAACCTGTACTTCGTTGTTCTCCTCTTCATCAAATACATGAACCTTTGATTTACCTTTCTTTTGATTCACAACTTCTTCAACATTTGCATGAACATTAAGTGTACCTGCATACCAAGTACCTTGCTCATCAAATGTAACATCCTTAGACACAAGGAATTGCTTTGTAGATGGACCCCACAACCTATAACCCATTTGTTTGTCATCATAACCAATGAATACATACTTCTCTGCTTTAGGTTCCAATTTATGCCTCAATTGAGAAGGCACATATGCATATGCCAAGCATCCAAATATTTTACAATGATCCAAGGTAGGCCTCTTACCCCACCAAGCTTCATATGGTGTCATACCTTTCAAATCTTTACATGGTAACCTATTAACCAAATATGTGGTTGTGGCTACAGCCTCAGCCCACAAATAATTAGGGCAATTTTTCTCCTTCATCATGGATCTTACAAACTCCACAAGAATTCTGTTTCTTCTTTCTGCTACCCCATTTTGTTGAGGAGATTACTTGCAAGTAACCTCTCTCTTTATACCTGCATTCCACAAATAATCACTTAACTCATTAGAGAAATACTCTCCTCCTCCATTTGACCTTAAGCTCTTCAATTTTTGACCTGTAATTCTTTCTGCATATGCATGATAGTGTTTAACTGTATTAAGCACTTCTGACTTGTCTTTGATCACATAAATTGTGATCCACCTGGTAGCATCATCAACATATATGACATAATATCTTGAACCATTTATACTAAAATCCTTTGAAGGACCCCACACATCTGTATGTACCAATTCAAGTCTTTCTGAATACATAAAACCATGCTTATTATATGATTGCTTATGAGCCTTACCTAACTGACATGCTTCACATCTGTATGTCATGTGTTGACCTGCAACATTAGGCAATCCAAGCACTGAAACATTGTTAACCATTTCTTTGATACCTCTTTCATTAAAGTGTCCAAGTCTTTTATGGCAAAGATCCAATTCAAACACCTTTTGCTCTCCATATGTGAACATAGCATGTCCAATATTACCTTGTATCTTTAATGTGAAGAGCCTTCCTTCCTTCTTTCCTGTAACAATTTGTTTATACCCTTGACTAGGGTCTTCAACATAAACTCCATCATTAGTGAACCTTACCTCATATCCTTTTTCCACAATTTATCCTACACTAATCAAATTCTTTGGAATTGTAGGAACATACAGAACCTTACTCAAACTTCCATGTTTGGCTTTAACTGAACCAATTGACTTTACTTTGTGCTTTGTATTATCACCTCTTTGAACTGTGTGATTAATTGCCTTATGATCTAGATCAGTCATCAAAGCAATGTTTCTACTCAGATGATTGCTACATCCTGAGTCAATATAAAATACTCTCATGTCTTCATGTGAGGCTTCACATGTTGCATTCATAATAAGAGTTGAATCTTCTTTTTGATTTGATGCATAATTATAGTAGGTGTTATTGTAGGATTGATTTTGGAAGTTTCTTCCTCCACTTCTTCCAAAAGAATTCCTACCATCTCTACTTCTGAAGTTTCCTCTCTGATATCTGCCACCTCTTCCTCTTTGATTAAAATTTTGATTAAAATTACCATTGCTTTGATTATTATGCCAACAATCATGAGATAGATGATTGGTCTTACCACATATCCAACAAGCTCTGACATTATCTTTGTTATTTCTGCCTCTTCCTCTACTTCTGCCACTTCATCTTCCTCTTAGGAAGTTTGCTTGACTTGGAGTACCTTCATCTTCAACTAATTGTTGCTTTCCTTTGCTAGCTTTCTTCTTGTCTTTAGAATACATTGCATGACCTGCACTCTTATCAACATCTCCTTTGATATCACTCTCAAAAGTTAGCATATGTCCTAACAATTGATTCAAATCAGGAGTGAAATGATCTAATGAAAGTTCAGTTGACAAGATAAAAGGCTTCCACTTCTCATATCCTCTTAGCCCTGTGAGAATTTGTCTTACCAACTTATCTTCTTCAATATCTTCATCAACTGCACCTAAAGAATCAGCAATGTCTTTCATCTTTATCACATAATCAGATATTGATTGTGAAGCCTTCCTCTTAAATGTAGTAAACTCTGCCCATAATGAAGCTTTCGTTGATTTGGTTCTATTCTGAAAATGCTCTTCCAAAGCATTCCATATGTCACTTGCACTTTCAAGTCCTCTAATATGAGGAAGCAAATAATCATTTACTGCCATGTAGATTATGCTCCTTGCTTGAGCATCCTTCTTCATCCAAATCTTTATATTTGCAAGCTCCTCCCTAGTTGGAACACTAGGATCTTTTAACTCTGGCTTTTCTTCCTCTCCTGTGATGTATCCCATCCAATCTTTGCTCATAAGATGAGCTTCCATTCTCATAGACCAAGCTGGATAGTTCTCTCTATCCAACTTCTCAATTTGGAGACTATCTCCCATCCTTTCTTCACCTGTACTATCAAATCTTTAATCCTTATAAAGAATGAATGTACCTTAGCTTCAAATGTTCTCCTTGTGATCCTTTTGATAGCCTTTATGTGTCTTCCTTCAGTCTCTCTTCCACACTTTATCCATTTGAACCTTCAAGGTGTGAAATTTGTATATCTGCAGCAGTCAAGGTCTTCCTTTCCTCAATTTTGATACTTCCTGCTCTGATACCACTGATGGAGAGTGTTAATCTCCAAAAGAACAAGCTATCCTTGATGTTAGACCACCTCTATATCAAGAATAACTTCAAACTTCAACCAATTTTGGAAGAGAAGGACCAAACTATCAAGAATTTAGCTAACTGTGAAAAAAGTTAGTTCACAGAAAATCTCCTACACATTATTGACTCATTGATTGATCATTTGTCAAAAGTTTTTTATGAAACTTTGTAGAATGTGTTGCGTAGAGTTTGCACACCTCCTCCAAGTTAAAACACTTCTAAAGCTTTAGTAGATTATGAGAAATGTTTCAAACAATCTACCTATGTCTGAAATTGCCTTCCCGTAGAGTCGACTTTGACACCTGCAACTTTTAACACATGGTTCTCCCAAAGTAGAACCCGTTTAAGAAAATGCTTTTAGCCATAGATGGCTTACCTTCCAACTTAAATTGACACTCAATACTTTCTCACATATAGATGTTCCTACACAAAATTCTCTCAGCCTATTTGCAATTGGACTCTCAAACTCTAACCATAGATAGATTAACTATGGACTTAGATGTGTACAAAAGGATTTCTGATAAAATCAAACAGAGAAGAAGAACTAGAGTAAAAATCAACCTGGAATTCTCTGAACATTCTCTCTATTCAACTCTTCATACATCTGATGGATGATACATCCAATACTCATCATCTAATTATCTATATTTCATCTCTCTCTCCTAATACGATCATATACATGTATATATATACATATGAGTATTGATTCATCATTACTTCAAGTATATTGAAGTATTTACAAAACTAATGTACATATGGTTAAAGAACTTTTCTTCCTGAATCTTCACATTACTTCATGAAGTTGAACTTCAATCTCTTCTTCATATCTTTATTTCAGGGCTTCATATAATCATCAATTGTTGATTGTCCTGCTCCAACAGATAGATAGGTAGATAGAGAGACAAATAGATAGATAGATAGATAGATAGATAGATAGATAGATAGATAGATAGATAGATAGATAGATAGATAGATAGATAGATAGATAAATAGATAGATAGATAGATATATCGATAGATAGATAGATGGATAGATAGATAGACAGTTAGATAGATTGATACATAGGTAGATAGATAGATAGATAGATAGATAGATAGATAGATAGATAGATAGATAGATAGATAGATAGATAGATAGATAGATAGATAGATAGATAGATAGATAGATAGATGATGGAGAGTGTTAATCTCCAAAAGAACAATCTACTCTTGAAGTTAGTGCACCTCTATATCAAGAGTAACTCAAAACCTTCACCAATTTGGAGGATCAATACTTAATTTCCAAAATCTTGAACAAACTGTGAAGAAGATGACTACACAGAAAGTCTGCTGCACACAACTCACTCATTGAATTATCAAATGTGCAAAATTTCTGATAAAACTTTGCACAATATGTTGCCTATAGTTTGTGCACCTTCTCCAAGTTAAATCATTCCAAAAGATTCAGTAGATCTTGAGAAATGATCTTAACAAGTCACCTATGTCTAAAACTGTTCTTCTGAGAAGTCGATTCAGAGACCTGTAACTTCTAACACTTGGTTCTCTCAAAGTAGAACCCGTTTATGCAAATGCTTTTAGCCATAGATAGCTTACCTTTCAACTTAGATTTTGACTCCTCAGTTGTGCAAAACTTTAAACTGTGCACAGAGAAATGATCAAATCTTTGACGATCGAGATTGCGCACGTTTCAGAAGACAGTCAACACTTCTTCACATATGAATGTTCCTACACATAATTCTCACAGCTTGTTTACAATTAGGCTCTCAAACTTTAACCATAGACTCATTAACTATGGAATTAGACGTCTACAAAAGGATTCTTGAAATGATTAAGCAGAGAAGGAGAATGCACAGAAACATTGGGCGCAATTTTTCCTTCATTACTAGAAAACTTTACATCTGGATGAGAAAGCTAATTTTCACACTTCTTAAGTGTCTAATCACTTCTAATTCTTCTAAATTCTTGTATTTTACACTCTCTCATATTTGCCTCAACATTTTCCCTTATATATATAGTCAAATATTTACAATGCTCATAACTAATCAACAATATAAGTGAGCTAACTCTAAATTAATGTACATATGTGTACACATCTTCATCTTCTGGATATGCACTTCCTTCATGCTTCATAACTTGATCTTTTATTCAGTCCTTGACTTCAATCCTTCATCAAAAACTTCAATTGTTGATTGCCTTGCACCAACAATAGATAGATAGATAGATAGATAGATAGATAGACAGATAGATAGATAGATAGATAGATAGATAGATAGATAGATAGATAGATAGATAGATATGTAGATAGATAGATATGTAGATAGATATTGTTGGAGAAACAATCACTAATTGGACATATATTTGAAGGTCAAATCTTAGGAAGAAAAACCCATGCCTATGTGAAGGGACAAATTCACAAGTGTATCATATTTGTAAAGTTAGTTCACTTTAGTTCTAGAAGTTTTTTAAAATCATGAGAATACGAAAATCTATATAAGTTAGTTTGTATCAACTGACGCGGAGGGAGAGAAAGAGAATAGAGAGAAGAAGTAGAAGAAGGAGTTCATTTATACGACTGTGTATAGTCGGGATTCTCTGAGTGAGAAAGCATCTGTAAACTTCTGAGTTTTCATAGCTATGAGAAAGAACTGAGTAAAGTTCTGTGTATGAGTCTCTTTCCATCATCTCCATAATTACCTAGTGTGTGATGAGTTAAAAAGATCAAGTTTTCCAAGCAACTCGATGCCTGGCATCGAATCTCTGCTGATAAGTCATATTTTCATTTATATTTTTCATTCAGTACTGAAGTGTTTGAAAAACATGATGTTGTTGCCTGGCATCGAATTCCAGTTGATAAGTCATATTCTAAGTGTGCATGAAATCACCTATAGTTTTGGTGTCCAAAAGATCAAGGTTTTATGCGGGAAGTCGATGCCCGGCATCGAATCCCTACTGAAAAGTGGCCAAAAACATCCCAAGTCGATGCCCGGCATCGAATTCTCGTTGCAAGTCGATGCTAGGCATCGAATTCTAATTTTAAACAGGCGCTTTTACTATAATAGGAAAGATTTCCAATTTTGGAAGGTCATACAGGGTCATCTTGTGAAGGCCATAACTTGAGTTCTAGAGATCCGTTTGATGCATATGATAGCTTGTTGGAAAGCTCTACTCTTCTACTTTCAGCCTAAAAATTTTCATGGAAAAATAATACTTGAGCTAGGAGAAATTAGCAAAATACTGAAGGTATGTCATTTCGGTGACTAGGAATTTCTGTAGAAGCAAAGTTCTCACTTTAGGCTATCATTTCTCAAAGTTTGGAGTGGCAATGAGTTAATGGTGACCATAGAGGTGCTCTAGTGTCACATTAATTCATTTCTTGTGGTGTTTCATACATCAACAAGTGGTATCAGAGCAGAAAGATTCTCGGGAGCAGAAGACGACAAAGGTACGAGAAGTTTTGTAAAGTTTTCCATTAAAGTTTCAAAGGTGAAGCATTTGAAGACACAAGGCATCAAAAGGTTACTTCAAAAGTATCCTCATACACAAAGAACTTCAAAAGGTATTATCCTTTATCCTTTAAGCTCACAGGTTGCAGCAGAAGAAAAGAACTATGGCAGATCATATCTCCATTGACAAACTGGACAGAGATAATTACCCCGCATGGGTAATGAGAATGGAAGCCTTACTTATGAGTAATGATCTCATGGTATATGTAACAGGTGAAGAAGAGAAGCCAGTATTTGAAGATGAAAGCCGACCAAAGAAAGAGGAACTTGATGCTTTAAAGCATTGGCAGAAGAAGGATGCAAGTGCAAAAGCATACATCTACAATACAATCTCTGATCATTTGCTACCACACATCAGAGGATTGGAATCATCTGAAGATATATGGAATGCATTGGAGTATCATTTCCAAAGTACTACTAAAGCACGGAAAGCAAGTCTATGGTCAGAGTTTACAACATTCAAGAAGAAGCCAAGTCAAACCATTAGTGATTATGTCACTAAGATGAAGGATCTAGCAGATAGTCTTGGATCCATAGATGAAGATGTTGAAGATCACAGATTGATTGCTCAATTACTTGTAGGTTTGAGAGGGGATGAAAGGTGGAAAACTTTTGTCTTATCAACAGAACTTTCATTAAATCATTATGTTCCAGATTTGAACCAGTTGCTTGGTTTGATGCTCACATATGAGCAAGACTTGAAGGGAGATGGAGATAAAGGACAAAGTTCTGCAATGTACATGAAGAACAAGAAGAAAGGAGATAAAGGTAAAGCAAAGGATGAAGAAGAGTCAACTTCTCAAGTTTATTATGCAAGAGGTAAAGGCACTGGCAGAGGAAGAGCAAGAGGTTTTGGAAGAGGAAGAGGTAATCAAAATAACAACAAGAAGGCTTGTTGGATATGTGGATTGAGTAATCATTTGGCTCATGACTGTTGGCACAACCAACAAGGATCAAACCAAAATCAAAACAACAATAGCAGAGGCCGAGGTGGAAGATATCAAAGTAATTTTCAAAGAGGTAGACAAAGTCAAAGAGGAGGCTATGGTAGAGGTGGAGGAAGAAGTTGGGGACAAAATCAATCCTACAACACCACCTACTACAACTATGCAAATGACACACAGAATGAAAGTCATACATCATTGATGATGAACTCAATCAACACATCAGATAAAGAAGATCTAAAGGTATTTTACATTGACTCTGGATGTTCTAATCATTTGTCAGGAAACATAGAATTGATGTCAGAATTGGAAAAAGGTGTTTCGAGTCACACAGTTCAAACTGGTGATAATACAAGACATAGTGTACATTCAATTGGAAAAGTGAAATGCAAGAGTGGAGCAGATTTGCTAACCAATGTTTTGTATGTTCCTACAATACCTAAAAACTTGATTAGTGTGGGAGAGATAGTTGAAAAAGGTTTTCAAGTCAGGTTTACAAATGAAGGAGTATTTGTGGAAGATCCAGAGAATGGATAGAATCAGATTGTCTCTGGTAAGAAAGAAGGTAGACTCTTTACTTTAAGAGTGCAAGGAAACATTGTTCAAGCTTTGCTCACACATGGTGAAGCAGTGATTACAGAACTTGATCTCTGGCATAAGAGATTAGGTCATTTCAATGAAAGAGAAATTAAAGCTATGGTTGCTAATCAGTCAGTACTAGGATTACCAAATGTGCAAAGTCAACATATGGTTTATAAATGTGAAGCATGTCAAATGGGTAAAGCACACAGGTTACCATTTCAAAAGAAAGGATTCAAACATGATGGACTACTAGAGCTCATTCATACAGATGTATGGGGACCAACAAAAGAAGGATCTATCAATGGCTCAAGGTATTATGTTCTTTTCATTGATGATGCTACAAGATGGATAACATTATATGTTTTGAAGGAAAGATCAGAAGTGTTTGGAGCCTTCAAGCATTTTCATGCATATGTAGAGAGAGTAACAGGTCAAAAGCTTAAAAGACTGAGGTCTGATGGAGGGGGAGAATACTTCTCCCAAGAGTTCAATGATTATCTTTGGAATGCAGGTATTAAGAGTGAAATAACTTGCAGGTATACACTACAACAAAATGGTGTAGCAGAAAGAAGGAACAGGACTTTGGTTGAGTTTGCTAGAGCTATGTTGAAGGAGAAGAATTGTCCAAATTATCTTTGGGCTGAAGCTGTAAATACAACTACATATCTTGTGAATAGATTACCATGTGCAGCTCTCAATGGTATGACTCCATATGAAGCTTGGTGGGGTAAGAAACCAACACTAGATCATTGTAGAGTGTTTGGATCAATTGCATATGCTTATGTGCCATCACAGCTTAGGCATAAACTTGAACCAAAGGCAGAAAAATATGTGTTCATTGGTTATGATGAAAAGCAGATGGGTTACAGGATGTGGAATCCTTTAACCAAACAATTCCTTGTTTCTAGAGATGTTACATTTGATGAACAGAAAAGTTGGTATGCAGATCAAAGTCATACAATTGAAGAATTTGAAGAAGAGGTAAGAAGATGTGAGAAAGGAAAATCAATTGTGCAGGTAAATAGAGATGAAGACTATATGCAAGCAAGTACATCCAGAAGTGGATTAACAAGAAGGAATGAAGAAGCTCCTATATTTGATGAAGAAGTGTATCCAGACACATATCAAGAATGTGAACCAAGAAGGTCAAGCAGGACTAGAAGACAACCAGAAAGGTATTCTTATGATACTTCTTACATAACTCAGAAGAACTATGCATATATGGTCAAAGATGATGAAGAACCTCAGAACTATGATGAAGCTAAAGGTAAGAAGCAATGGGAAGAAGCAATGAAGGAAGAGTTCAATGCACTGGAGGAGAACAAGACATGGGAAGTTGTTCCTAAACCAAATGGTAAGAAAGTAATTGGAAATAAATGGGTTTATAAAGTGAAGAAGCTTGCAGATGGAAGTATAGCCAGATACAAAGCTAGATTGGTGGTGAAAGGCTATGCCCAGACCTATGGCATAGATTATGATGAGACATTCAGTCCTGTAGCTAAGATGTCAACTATAAGAACAATCATTGCTATTGCAGCTTCAAAAGGATGGACCCTAAGTCAATTGGATATAAAAAATGCATTCTTGAATGGATACATATCAGATGAGGTATACATGGAACAACCTCAAGGGTTTATAGATTCCAGGTATCCAAATTTTGTTTGCAGGTTGAGAAGAGCATTGTATGGATTGAAGCAAGCTGCAAGAGCTTGGAACTATAGACTGGTGAAGTATCTCAATGATCTTGGATATCAAAGTTCAAAAGCAGATTCAAGTCTACTTATCAAAAGAACAGAGGAAGGTACAATCTACATTTGTATTTATGTAGATGACATTATAATCACAGGTACTTCAGATGAAGGAATCAAGGAGGTAAAGAGATTACTTGAGAAAGAGTTTAAGATCAGTGATCTAGGAAAGTTGTCATACTTTCTTGGAATGGAAGTCACTTATACATATTATGGCATATATGTATCACAAGAAAGGTATCTTCTGAACTTGTTGAAGAAGTTTGATATGGAAAATTGCAGAGAAGCTTCAACTCCACTTGAAGTTAATCACAAGCTCAGTAAATATGATGGTGCAGACTACAAAGATATGAGGAAGTATCAATCTCTTGTGGGTAGTTTGATTTATGCTACACTAACAAGACCTGATCTTAGTTATGCAGTGGGATTCTTGTCACAATTCATGCATTGTCCAAAGGACCCACATTGGATTGCAGGTCAAAGAGTTCTCAGATATATCAAAGGAACTATAAAGGAAGGATTATATTATCCTTTTACATCAGATTTGAAGTTGAGAGCCTATAGTGATTCAGATTGGGCAGGTAATCAAGATGACAGAAGATCAACTCATGGTTACATGATATACATTGGTGATAAGCTTGTAAGTTGGTGTTCAAAGAAACAACATACAGTAGCATTATCATCAACTGAAGCAGAGTACAAAGGACTTGTGGAAGCAGCTAAGGAAGTCATATGGATGCAGACATTGTTCAAGAGCTTAGGCATTGATCAAGGTACACCTACAATACATGGAGATAATATGAGTTCACTTTATCTTGCAGCAAATCCAGTATTTCATGCAAGGACAAAGCACATAGAGATACAATATCATTTTCTCAGAGAAAAGGTAATGGAGAAGGAGATTGAAGTGGAGTACATTTCTACTAAAGATCAGTTAGCAGACATAATGACAAAGAGCTTGGATGGTGTGAAGACCAGCAGATTCAAAAGCATGGCAGGAGTAAAAGAAAAGAAGATGATATGAAGAAACAGGGAATGTCAATTAGTGATTGAGGGGGAGCTGTTGGAGAAACAATCACTAATTGGACATATATTTGAAGGTCAGATCTTAGGAAGAAAAACCCATGCCTATGTGAAGGGACAAATTCACAAGTGTATCATATTTGTAAAGTTAGTTCACTTTAGTTCTAGAAGTTTTTTAAAATCACGAGAATACAAAAATCTATATAAGTTAGTTTGTATCAACTGACGCGGAGGGAGAGAAAGAGAATAGAGAGAAGAAGTAGAAGAAGGAGTTCATTTATACGACTGTGTATAGTCGGGATTCTCTAAGTGAGAAAGCATCTGTAAACTTTTGAGTTTTCATAGCTATGAGAAAGAACTGAGTAAAGTTCTGTGTATGAGTCTCTTTCCATCATCTCCATAATTTCCTAGTGTGTGATGAGTTAAAAAGATCAAGTTTTCCAAGCAACTCGATGCCTGGCATCGAATCTCTGCTGATAAGTCATATTTTCATTTATATTTTTCATTCAGTACTGAAGTGTTTGAAAAACATGATGTTGTTGGAGCAACTCGATGCCTGGCATCGAATTCCAGTTGATAAGTCATATTCTAAGTGTGCATGAAATCAACTATAGTTTTGGTGTCCAAAAGATCAAGGTTTTATGCGGGAAGTCGATGCCCGGCATCGAATCCCTACTGAAAAGTGGCCAAAAACATCCCAAGTCGATGCCCAGCATCGAATTCTCGTTGCAAGTCGATGCTAGGCATCGAATTCTAATTTTAAACAGGCCCTTTTACTTCTTTGAACACCAGCTTACAAGCTTATCTCCCAGGTATATCATATACCCATGTGTTGACCTTATGTCATCTTGACTTCCTGCCCAGTCTGAGTCACTGTATGCTCTCAGTTTTATATCTGATGTAAAAGGATAATATAATACTTCCTTTATAGTTCTTTTGATATATCTAAGAACTCTTTGTCCTGCAACCCAATGTTGATCCTTTGGGCAGTGCATGAACTGTGAGAGAACTCCCACTGCATAACTGAGATCAGGTCTTGTTAGTGTAGCATAAATTAATCTTCCCACTAACGATTGATACTTTCTCATATCTTTAAACTCTGCACCATCATATTTTCTGAGTTTATGATTTACTTCAAGCGGTGTTGAAGCTTCTCTACAATTCTCCATGTTAAACTTCTTCAGTAAGTTTAGGAGATACCTTTCTTGCAAAAAATATACACCATGATTTGTATATGTGACTTCCATTCCAAGAAAGTATGATAACTTTCCTAGATCACTGATCTTCAACTCTTTTTCAAGCAATCTCTTTACCTCCTTGATTCCTTCATCTGAGGTTCCTGTGATT
Source organism: Ceratopteris richardii (assembly GCA_020310875.1). Classification (NCBI taxonomy): domain Eukaryota; kingdom Viridiplantae; phylum Streptophyta; class Polypodiopsida; order Polypodiales; family Pteridaceae; genus Ceratopteris; species Ceratopteris richardii. The sequence continues at coordinate 192,589,055 of CM035417.1, read as the reverse complement.
ATAATGCCAACATAAATACAAATGTAGATCATACCTTCATCTGTTCTCTTAATGAGTAGACTTGCATCAGCCTTTGAGCTTTGGTATCCAAGATCATTGAGATACTTCACAAGTCTGTAATTCCAAGCTCTTGGACCTTGTTTCAATCCATAGAGAGCTCTTCTTAATCTGCAAACATGATTTGGGTAATTGGGACTTACAAACCCTTCAGGTTGTTCCATGTAGACTTCATGTGATATATATCCATTCAGAAATGCATTCTTTATATCCATCTGACTTAGCTTCCATCCTTTTGATGCTGCTATAGAAATCAATGTTCTTATGGTTGACATCTTTGCCACCGGACTAAACGTCTCATCATAATCTATGCCATGTGTCTGAGCATAGCCTTTAACTACCAGTCTGGCTTTGTATCTAGCTATTCTTCCATCTGCAAGCTTCTTAACTTTGTAAACCCATTTATTTCCAATTACTTTCTTACCATTTGGTTTTGGAACAAGATCCCAAGTCTTGTTCTCCTCAAGCGCTTTAAACTCCTCCTTCATTGCTTCTTCCCATTGTTTCTTACCTTTTGCTTCACTGTAATTATGAGGTTCTTCATCTTCCTTTACTAAGTAAGCATAGTTTTTCTAAGTCAAATAAGAAGTGTCATAGGAATACCTTGTTGGTTGTTTCCTTACTCTGTTTGACCTTCTTAGCTCATATTCTTCATGTGTATCTGAATACACATCTTCATCAAATCTTGGTCCATCTTCGTTTCTCATACCTGATCCGATCCTGGACGTACTTGCCTGCATATGATCTTCATCTTCATTCACCTGCATATGTGATTTACCTTTTTCAATTCTTCTCATCTCTTCTTCAAGTGTTTCAACACTATGCTCTTTATCTGTATACCAGCTCTTTCCTTCATCAAATGTCACATCTCTGGAAACAATAAACTGTTTGGTTAGAGGACTCCATAGTCTATAACCCATCTGCTTTTCATCATATCCGATGAACACGTATTTTTCAGCTTTTGGTTCAAGCTTATGTCTAAGTTGTGATGGTACATAAGCATAAGCAACTGATCCAAACACTTTACAATGATCAAGTGTTGGTTTCTTGCCCCACCAAGCTTCATAAGGGGTCATCCCACTTAAAGTTGTACATGGTAATCTATTTACCAGATATGTAGCTGTATTTACAGTCTCAGCCCAAAGATAGTTTGGACAATTCTTCTCCTTTAGCATTGCTCTTGCAAACTCAACTAGAGTTCTGTTTCTTCTTTCTCCTACTCCATTTTGTTGTGGTATATACCTGCAAGTTATTTCTCTTTTGATACCTGCATTCCACAGATAATCATTGAATTCTCGAGGAAAATATTCTCCTCCTCCATCAGACCTTAGTCTTTTGAGTTTCTGTCCTGTAAGTCTTTCAGCATATGCATGAAAATGCCTAAAAGCTTCAAATACTTCCGACTTCTCTTTCAAAACATAAAGAGTTATCCATCTTGTTGCATCATCAATAAAAAGAACATAATACCTTAAGCCACTGATAGATCCTTCTTTTGTCGGTCCCCATACATCTGTATGTATGAGCTCTAGCACACCATCGTGTTTATACCCTTTCTTTAGAAATGGTAACCTGTGGGCTTTTCCCATCTGATAGGCTTCACACTTGTGAATCATATGTTGATTCTTCATATTTGGTAATCCTCTCATGGATTGTTTCTCCACCATAGTTTTGATTCCTATTTCATTAAAATGTCCTAACCTCTTATGCCAGAGGTCTAATTCTATAAATGCTTTATCACCATGTGTGATCAAGGCTTGACCAACATTCCCTTGTACTTTAAGAGTAAAAAGTCTACCTTCCTTTTTACCATGAACAATTTGTTTGTATCCTTTCTCTGGATCTTCAACAAATACTCCTTCATTTGTAAACTTGACTTGAAAACATCACCTATTTGTACTGTATGATTTGACATACCTCCTTCCAATTTTGATAACAATTCTATATTTCCTGACAAATGATTTGAACAACCAGAGTCAATATAGAATACCTTTAGACCTTCATTCTGACACACTTATCGAATTCATCATCAACATTGTATGATTGTCATTCTGCGTATCATTCACATAGTTGTAGTAGATAGTGTTGTGAGACTGATTCTGTCCCAACTTCTTGCTCCACCTCTACAATATCCACCTCTTTGACTTTGTCTGCCTCTTTGATATCTTCCGTTTCTGCCTCTACTATTGTTATTTTGATTCTGACTTGATCCTTGAGAATTATGCCAGCAATCATGAGCCAAATGATTGCTTAATCCACAGATCCAACAAAACTTCTTCTGATTACCTCTTCCTTTTATATTTCCTCTTTTTCTGATGTTACCTCTTCCTCTTGCATAATTTGCTTGGGTAGTCATCTCTTCT
>CM035417.1:192536720-192551638 GCA_020310875.1 Ceratopteris richardii | reverse complement strand
TTTTATTCTCTCTTGCAGTATTATCTAGTTGCAAATATAGAGTGGTGTGGCAAAAGACCTTCCATGATTGCAAAACACGATGAATGACAGTAACTGTAAGGTTTGGATCATTATGCACATTCGGATATGTGAAGAAAACCTTAGACATTATAGTTCCATTGTATACCAAAGCACCAACCAAATGCATTTGCACAAGGACTTCATCTGCAATGTCCTTAGGGATGCGATAAAAATGTGGTAAACAAGTTTTTTTTTTATCCATACCATCGATCAACAAAACTATAACGCTCCGGATTTCTGAGTGCTTTACTTTGATGATGAATTGCTTTCTTTCTCTCTAAAGATTGACTCTCACGATGGTTGTTAAGAAGGTTTTTAAAATTATTCTTTTCCTGTGGTGTTGTAGCTCCTTTTGCCATGTTTTTTCAAGTGGCGCAAACGGAACATTCACCCATTCTAACTTTACGAGGAATAGAAACATTGTTAAACTCTTCCTTCAATAATCGAGTAAAGTGACGATACAACACATACTTCTCATTTCTATTGTACATGTCTTCTCTATATATTTGAAATACCTCTCGACGAGTAAAGTTATCTGACAAGTGCACCTTCCAGTTGTAGGCATAACCTCACAATGCAAGCTAAAAGTAGTTCATCATCCAATTCATTGCATGACGTCCAACAGAATCCTTTGGTCCCAACATGGAACGTATCCAAAATGAGATCCCCATTCAAAGCCCTTTTGAACCCTATGTATTCTAAATTTCCCACACCCATTGCATTTAAAATGCAGCCCTACAACATCGCATCCCTTGACTAAAGAAATATTCAAAACCAACACGTGTTACTGACATGTTATCCTCAATCAATTTGCATGCGAGAAACAAGGTATATATCCTGCCTTTCACTATCTAAATGGGAGGAATTTTTCTCTTAGGTGCTTTAGTTTCTTCATTCCTAAATTGTACAAACATTTCAAACCACAACAATGCTTCACAATATCCATGCAATCTGTCTATCTGAAGTAAGAAATTTAAATCTTTTTTGACTTACTTCACGAGGCCTTCTTTTAAATTGTAGATTGAGCTTGCTTTGCTTTTTCGTTGCTCCACATGCACTTGAGGTCAGAAGGGAGATCAATGGTTGGATCAGATGGGAGATCAAGAGGTGCATTTGGTTGAGCAGCATGGCACTGTGAATTGGATAACTTAAATGACTCAACAGAAAACATGGAACCATCAGCACGTCCTAAATCATAGGGATCATCACTTCTGTGGAAAGGATCAACTGAGAACAATGAATCCGAAACTGTATCAATAGGAGCAGAAGAAGCTGATGCCCAAGCATCCACTGAAAGATTGAGCTCATCTTCACTGAGTTCACAGAAGACTGAAGATGAATTACCTTTTAAATAAGTAGAAATCCGAGATCAAGTGAAGATGTCACAATCAAGAAGATATGAAATCAAAAGTTTATTAAAGTACATTAAATAACATTAACATCAAATTACATCAAATAACTTAATTACTCAAATATACACTAATAAGGGAACCAAAGATTTGATTCACTTTTGAAATGAGAAACACAATTGATTTCTAACTAGATATGAGTCATTGAGTCTTAGCATTGTGAGTGAATCAAAATATATCCAAGTTGAGTTCCAACTGGATTATATATTAAAATTGTTTGTAGTAGTGCCATGAAGACTATACAAGAAGAAATTTACCTTTGGTACTAAATAAGATTTCAAGGATTAGGTTTCATTGTAGTCTTGGCTAGATCTCAAAGAGGTAGATGAAAGTATATTAAAAAAGAATTATGTGTAAAAGAGGTACATGGAATGTTTATTCATACATTGATTTTCCATTTCAGCAATGTGTTACAAGATAAATGTGAATATGAACTAAAGTGAGGAGGATAACACTATAAAGATGTCATTAATCTCCCATATTCAACACAACTAGACTTGAAGTGTAATTTCCATGCAAATGTACATAAATAGTTGCAAGGTTCTTTACTTGAATGTTTATTCATACATTGATTTTCCATTTCAACAATGTGTTACAAGATAAATGTGAATATGAACTAAAGTGAAGAGGATAACACTATAAAGATGTCATTAATCTCCCATATTCAACACAACTTAGACTTGATTTTCTCCCAAGCAAGAGATTCTAAGAAAAAATTTCTACATGAGATTAGACATCCTCATGTACATACCATACTCTTGCCATTGAAGTGTAATTTCCATGCAAATGTATATAAATAGTTGCAAGGTCTATGAATATTTCATTAAAGTGGCTCTGAAACAGCCTATTTGTGTGAGTGGTATTCCCTGGTTAGATTGGTTGACAGATATAGTTAGCAACTGGACTCATTCAGTTAGATCCAGTTAGTCTCTGGTTCAAGTTACCCAATTGCCTATAAATAGCAGAGGAGGAGATCATTCTCATTTTCAAAATCCACGAGCAACAGAGCACAGACAGCTATGGAGCACAGAGCTCAGCATACAAGCAAGGCAACTCTGATGGAGAAGAAGAATGTTGGCAAGAGTACCAAGAGGTAGACAAAATCATACCATAAAAAAAGATTCCTAAAAGATTCCCTTTGTATGTTTGTGTAAAGAGTCTGCTTTCTAGGTTTTTATTTTTCTTAGCTCTAAAAATATAGATCCAATGAGGGTACAGCTCGATGCCTGGCATCGACTTTTAGGTGTAAGTCGATGTCAGGCATCGACTTGAGGCTGCAAGTCGATGCCAGGCATCGACTTGCACGTGCAAGTCGATGCCAGGCATCCACTTGAGGCCTCAAGTCGATGCCTGGCATCGACTTGCACCTGAAAGTCGATGCCAGGGCATCGACTTTGTGTGCAAGTCGATGCCAGGCATCGACTTGCAGGTGCAAATCGATGCCAGGCATCGACTTGAGGCATCAAAGTTGGCCTTAAAGTCGATGCCAGGCATCGACTTTAGGGTGCAAAGTCGATGCCAGGCATCGACTTTTGGGTGGAAGTCGATGCTAGGCATCGACTTTGTGGGTGGAAGTCGATGCTAGGCATCGACTTTTAGGTTCAAGTCGATGCCAGGCATCGACTTTTAAGTGCAAGTCGATGTCAGGCATCGACTTTGTGTGCAAGTCGATGCCGGGCATCGACTTGAGGGTGCAAGTCGATGCCAGGCATCGACTTGGGGGTGCAAGTCGATGCCGGGCATCGACTTGCACACAAGGTCGATGCCTGGCATCGACTTGCACTTAAAAGTCGATGCTTGGGATCGACTTGAACCTAAAAGTCGATACCTAGCATCGACTTGGGCCTTTGAAAACCACATTTACGTATGAGCTGATTATTCCAAGCGCCTTCAGGGATGCGGAGTCCAAGAGTGAGAGGCCCTTCAAGAAGCTGAGAGTCACCATGGGCTCTGGTGATCAGCAACGTGACAAAGGCATTGGTCACCAAGCGAAACCAAAGAAAATTATTGTATCCTTATCCTCTGAGAAGGCCAGCAACCCGCTAGGAATATCCTCAGGTGGACAGAGTAGCATCAAAATTCTTGAGGATGATACAACTATGAAGGATAGGGTCGAGGGACGCTGAGGTCTTAAGGACAGATCGTCCACTGCGGGACATGAAAAATCTGGAGTGGTGCCTTCAGTATGTTGAAGAGAAGAATGCAGTCCTTCTTGTGTTCGCAGGGGCATATGGGAGAGGAAAGATCACGACAACACAAGGTTTTCAGTATGGCCTTGTGTACAAACTGGATTATGAAGATGAGGATTCTGACAACCTCCTTTTCTTGGTAGAGACATCGAAAGGTTTGAGAAATGTTATATGCAAGATGGATTTCTTGTGCCCAGAGTGCTGTGTTCCAGATGGTCTAGCTGAGATATGCAAGGACTCAGTCAATCTTATCAAGGACTTGATGCCATGGATCCAGGGCAACATCATGCCAACACAACAGAAGATGACAACCCCTGTAAAGGCAAGGGGTAAGCAGAGCGTGCAGAAAAAGCTTCAAAAGAAAAAAGAAGAGAATTTCAGAAGAGGAGTCTTCTGACTCAAGCTCTAGCTCTAAGGATATAATTGTTGCACCTGGTGGAGAGCTTGCCTCGGGTGTTCTTGGTACTGAGCAGAACAAGATGAGGGAGGACATAGCTAAAAGAAAAGTTGTGAAGAAGGGGCAGTTGTTCCACCTGCCAATCAATATCATCCACAGGCCACCAATAGATCCAGTCACAGGGAGGAGGCCCCTTGAGATCAGGGAGCCACACAATTTGCATGTGCAGAATCTTAAGAAGAAAATGAAAATAAATCCTCATGCTACTGTTGTGCCATTCCTTGTCATGGTGGATCCGAATGAGTGCAGCTCTGTGGACGAGTTCAATGAGGGTTTGTTTGAGGATTATACTTATTATGTGATTGGAGGTTCACACTCTGCAGAGGCCCGTAGACAGCTAGTGAAGGAGCACCCTACCACATTTTTCTTTAGGTATGCAGAGTGTAAGATATATGCTGGTCTTACAACTGAGGAAGCCAAGCTTCTTGCTTGGGATCACAACAATGACAATGACTATAGGCAAAAAATGTCCTCCATAGAGAGAATTCGGTTCTTCCACCATGAATATGAAGATTGTCTTGTGAAGGAAGCTGGAAGAATACATCCCAATCTACGAAAGCAATGCCTTATTGAGGTTGGAATTGCACTGGATGAGAATAGAAAGTCTGATGCCTTGAGGAAATATGATCCATGGTTTCAACTGGCATTCAGATCAGGTGAGATCTGGGATCTATAGGATAAAATTTTCACAATGTGGGAGAACAAGGAGGTCAAGGGCCAGAAGTAACGAAAGTCGAGGCCAGACCCACAGGTTGATCTGAAGGGAAAGGGAAGGAAAGCTGACCTCTCAATTGAAGAGGCTCCTGAGGACATGAAGCTAACACCATGGAGGGCCCTTCAAGGAATCAAGGATGATACATTGATTATATCAACTTTGTCAAGGGTAATCTCCAAGGACTTAAGCCTGGAGGAGATGGTGACTGAGCTCAATAAGTATGTATGTTATTCTCAGATCCTTTTCCCTCCTCCCATGTTTCTGGTCTAACCTAGTCTCTTTTTTATTTATGTGACTGTAGTCATAAAGTTTACATGAAGATTCAGGAGGTCATGATGAAGAGGCTGGGTTGCTTTTCTTGGACAGAGGTCCAAGCAGACTATCCAACCACATCATCCTACAAAGCTTTATCAGAATATTTCATCCTTTTTCGTGATTGGGTAGGTTCTCTTTCTGAGGTTGTGCCTGGTTTGCCATTAGGTTAGATGCCTTGATTCACCAAACCAATTTGATGCCAGGCTTTTAGTACCAATTCGATGCCTGGCATCGACTTACGGCTAAAGTCGATGCCTGGCATCGACTTGGGGGCATAAGTCGATGCCTAGCATCGACCTGCAGCATAAGTCGATGCCTGGCATCGACCTCGTGGCATAGGTCGATGCCAGGCATCGACTTATGTCCCAAAGTCGATGCCTGGCATCTACCCCCACATGAAATCGATGCCATGCATCGCTTCCTTATGTTCTGTTTGCTATATTGAAGAGCTCATTTAGTTGTCTTTCCACTTTTTTCTGCAGAAACCAAAGAAAAGTAAGTCTGCGGAGCTACTAGATGATTGCCCCCCTGCATTCCTGGCTCACATTCAAAGAGCAAGGCATGAGAAATCTAGGCTGAAAGCCAAGGAGATGGATTTTGATGATGAACCTGATCTAAAATGTTTCTCCAATCCCCTAGACCCCCTTAGGCCTGTATATTACAATGTATTCTGTAGTGATGTAAATAATATTTGTTCTGTTGTGCCTAGAAAACATTTCTCCCTTCTCATAGCGGACATACCCTATGGATTTAGGATGTTGGGATCAGTTAATGATGATGAACCCTTCAAACACCCTCAGATTCGGAAGATGGTCACTGATTTTGCAGAGTTGACTATGTCTCCTCTTTGGAGGATAGTAATTTTCCATAGCAGAGACCAGTCCTTCTCTCTTTCAACTGCTCTGAAGGCAAGATGTCATGCTGTGGAGTGCCTCACGTGGTAAGTAATCTTCTTTCTATCTCCGTGGCTTTAATGATGCTCTCTGTGACTCATAGTTCTTGTTTGCAGGGTGAAGACAAACGTAAATCACACTCCTTTGCATAGGTTTGTGAGCTCCACTGAATGCATTACAGTTGGCTATTATGATGAAGTAAGCAAAAGGAGAGTCAGGGAGCATTGCAATGAGAATGGGATCTCAAATGTGCTCATGTTCCCAGCCGTTACCAAGAAACTTCGTCATGTAGCTGGGGACATGACATTGGTTAACCCCTATCAGAAGCCACAAAAACTCATAATGAGATTGCTTCAGCTATTCTCCAATGATGATGACTGGGTCCTAGACCTTTTTTCGGGCACAGGTAATTTCAATTTTCACAATTTTCATTAGTCATGGTTGATTGACGCCTCTAAGTGGTTTTCTGCTGTTTCAGGAACGACTCTGGCTTGCTCCTTAAAGATGTTCAGGCACTGCATAGCTGTGGAGAAGGATGATGCTCAAGTGAGCTTCATTAGAATGAGAATCAATGGGCTGAATGAATGCCCAGATGAAGACCAAGAGGTTGGAAGGAAGCACATTGCAGACACGGAGAGATTCCAACCGGCTTCAAGGGAGCATGTTCCCCCACTTGCAGATGAACCGGGGGACATGGCTGACCTTGAAGAGCCAATCTTGGAGCAAGAGAGGCAGGATATGTGTTCTAATGTTCCAGAGGATCCCAATATCCTTGAGCCTGAGGAAAGCTATGATCAGCTTCTATTGTAGATTCATATTACTCTTGTACTTACACAGGAAATGTAAAAAAATCATTTTAATAGAAATATAATGTCGAGTTCTGCTTCCACTTTGTGTTCAGCTTGATTTATCTTGAGCATTTCTCTGATCATGTGTGAATGTTTCTTAGTATAATTTTGTTGATTATTATCTTCTCTTGGGAATGCTTTTGTGAAATGTATTTCATATTCTGTGAATATGGCCATGCATTCAATGAGGATCTTAACCATACAAAGGGGATGATCTTAATTGCCTTGTTAAAATGTTCCGATTTTTGCAACACATGTACTCTAATTTTCGAGTAACTTTTAATCAGCTATAATCTGTGCTTGTTGAGGTTATGGATGTAAGGAAGGAGCTTCCCGAACTCTTACTTGTACCTTCAACACTAATCTATTGTCAAAGATCATGATGTGGGATTCTTGATCGGCTGAACAACTAGTTTTCATGGCAACAAGAATTTTATTATATCTATCTTGACTACTTGGGATATGAGATCAAGGTTCTAGTGACAATATTTACAAGCAAGAACAAGTGATGCTTTCTAGATATTGTAAAATGCTCACTTTATTGCTTGATATAATGGTCTTTAGGTAAAAAGGAAAAGAGAACATGTCTTTGTTCTCCTTTGTTGTGACTCAGTGTTCTATCTATCTATCGATCGATCTATCTATCTATCTATATATCTATCTATCTATCTATCTATCTATTTGTCTATCTATCTATCAATCTATCTATCTATCTCTCTCTCTCTCTCTCTCTCTCTCTCTCTCTCTCTCTCTCTCTCTCTCTCTCTCTCTCTCTCTCTCTCTCTCTCTCTCTCTCTCTCTCTCTCTCTCTCTCCCCCCCTCTCCCTCTCCCTCTCTCTCCCTCTCCCTCCCTCCCTCCCTCCCTCCCTCCCTCCCTCTCTCTCTCTCTCTCTCTCTCTCTCTCTCTCTCTCTCTCTCTCTCTCTCTCTCTCTCTCTCTCTCTCTCTCTCTCTCTCTCTCTCTCTCTCTCTCTCTCTCTCTCTCTCTCTCTCTCTCTCTCTCTCTATCTATCTATCTATCTATCTATCTATCTATCTATCTACCTACCTACCTATCTACCTACCTACCTACCTACCTACCTACCTACCTACCTACCTATCTATCTATCTATCTATCTATCTATCTATCTATCTATCTATCTATCTATCTATCTCTCTATCTATTATCTCTCTATCTAGCTATCTATCTATCTATCTATCTATCTATCTATCTATATATATATATATATATATATATATATATATATATATATATATATATATATATATATATATATATATATATATATATATATATATTTATTTATCTGTATGTTTGTATATCTATCTATCTATCTATCTATCTATCTATCTATCTATCTATCTATCTATCTATCTATCTATCTATCTATCTATCTATCTATCTATCTATCTATCTATCTATCTATCTGTCTGTCTGTCTGTCTGTCTGTCTATCTGTGTGTTTGTCTCTCTATCTATCTATCCATCTATCTATCTATCTATCTATCTATCTATCTATCTATCTATCTATCTATCTATCTATCTATCTATCTATCTATCTATATATCTGTCTATCTATCTATCTATCTCTCTATCTATATGTCTATCTATCTGTCTATCTATCTATCTATTTATCTATCTATATATCTATCTATCTATCTATCTATCTATCTATGATGGAGAGTGTTAATCTCCAAAAGAACAAGTTATCCTTGATGTTAGAGCACCTCTATATTGTTGGAAAAACACTCACTAATTGGACATATATTTGAAGGTCAAAGCTTTAGAAGAAAACCACATGCCTATGTGAAGGGGCAAATTCACAAGTGTATTATATTTGTAAAGTTAGTTCACTTTAGTTCTAGAAGTTTTTTTTTAAATCACGAGAATAAGAAAATCTATATAAGTTAGTTTTGTATCAACTGACGCGATGAGGAAGACAATGAGAAAGTGAGTTAGTACTCATTTTTGTATGACTGAGAATAGTCGAGCTTCTCTGCGTGAGAAAGCACCTGTGCATTTGGGAGGTTTCATAGTTATTGAAAGAGTTTATTAAACTTCTGTGTATAACTCTTCTTCTTCCATCTTCAGTGTTTGTCTTGTGTGAAATGATTTCAGAAGTTGAAGTTTTCCAAGCAAGTCGATGCTTGGCATCGAGTTTGTGTTGATAAGTCATTGTTTTTCATTCTCTGAGTGTTACTTGTTGTTGAATCTTCTAAAAAACATGAAGTTTGTAGAGCAAGTCGATGCCTAGCATCGAGTTTCAGCATAAAGTCGATGTCTGGCATCGACTTCTAAGATAAAAGTGGTCTTGTTCATGTCTATGTTCAATCGGCCAGTTTAGGCGCTAAAAAAGTGGTTAAAAACTCTGAAAGTTGATGCCTGGCATCGACTTTTGGTTACAAGTCGATGCTACGCATCGAATTTTCATTTTTGGACAGTGATCTTTACTAAAACAGGCAAAATTTCCACTTTTGGAAGTCATACAGGGTCATCTTGTGAAGGCTATATCTTGAGTTCTAGAGATCCGTTTCTTTCATATGATAGCTTGTTGAAAAGCTCTACTGTTCTACTTTCATTCACCAAAAGAGCTTGGAGAAATCATATTTGTGCTAAGAGAAATTAGCAAAACACTGAAGGTATGTCATTTCAGTGACTGGAAAAATTTGAAGAAGTAAAGTTCTTGGTTTTGGCTATCATTTCTCAAAGTTTTGAGTGGCAATGAGTTAATGGTGACCATAGAGGTTGTCTAGTGTCACATTAATTCATTTCTTGTGGTGTTTCATACATCAACAAGTGGTATTAGAGTAGAAAGGTCCTAAAGAGCAGAAGGTGGCAAAGGTACGAGAAGTTTTGAAAAGTTTTTCATTAAACGTTGAAAGGTGAAGCACTTGAAAACACAAGGCATCAAAAGGTTACTTCAAAAGTATCCTCATACATAGATAACTCCAAAAGGTATTATCCTTTATCCTTTAAGCTCACAGGTTGCAGCAGAAGAAAAGGAGTATGGCAGATAATATCTCCATTGACAAACTAGACAGAGATAATTATCCCGCATGGGTAATGAGAATGGAAGCCTTACTTATGAGTAAGGATCTCATGATATATGTAATAGGTGAAGAAGAGAAGCCAGTATTTGAAGATGAAAGCCGACCAAAGAAAGAGGAACTTGATGCTTTAAAGCATTGGCAGAAGAAGGATGCAAGTGCAAAAGCATACATTTACAACACAATCTCAGATCATTTGCTACCACACATCACAGGATTGGTATCATCTGAAGATATATGGAATGCATTGGAATACCATTTCCAAAGTACTACCAAAGCAAGGAAAGCAAGTCCATGGTCAGAGTTTACAACATTCAAGAAGAAGCCAAGTCAAAGTATTAGTGATTATGTCACTAAGATGAAGGATCTAGCAGATAGTCTTGAATCCATAGATGAAGATATTGAAGATCACAAGTTGATTGCTCAATTACTTACAGGTTTGAGAGGAGATGAGAGGTGGAAACCTTTTGTCTTATCAATAGAACTTTCATTAAACCATTATGTTCCAGATTTGAACCAACTCCTTGGTTTGATGCTCACATTTGAGCAAGACTTGAAGGGAGATGGAGGTAAAGGACAAAGTTCTGCAATGTACATGAAGAACAAGAAGAAAGGAGATAAAGGTAAAGCAAAGGATGAAGAAGAGTCAACTTCTCAAGTCTATTATGCAAGAGGTAAAGGCACTGGCAGAGGAAGACCAAGAGCTTTTGGAAGAGGTAGAGGTAATCAGAATAACAACAAGAAGGCTTGCTGGATCTGTGGATTGAGTAATCATTTGGCTCATGACTGTTGGCACAACCAACAAGGATTAAACCAGAATCAAAACAACAATAGCAAAGGCTGAGGTGGAAGATATCAAAGTAATTTTCAAAGAGGTAGACAAAATCAAAGAGGAGGCTATGGTAGAGGTGGAGGAAGAAGTTGGGGACAGAATCAATCCTACAACACCACCTACTACAACTATGCAAATGACACACAGAATGAAGGTCATACATCATTGATGATGAACTCAATTAGCACCTCAAAGGTATTTTACATTGACTCTGGATGTTCTAATCATTTGTCAGGAAACATAGAATTGATGTCAGAATTGGAAAAAGGTATTTCTAGTCATACAGTTCAAACAGGTGACAATACAAGACATAGTGTACATTCAATTGGAAAAGTGAAATGCAAGAGTGGAGCAGATTTGCTAACCAATGTTTTGTATGTTCCCACAATACCTAAAAACCTGATTAGTGTGGGACAGACAATTGAAAAAGGTTTTCAAGTCAGGTTTACAAATGAAGGAGTATTTGTTGAAGATCCAGAGAATGGATATGATCAGATTGTATCTGGTAAGAAAGAAGGTAGACTCTTTACTTTAAGAGTACAAGGGAACATTGGTCAAGCTTTGCTCACACATGGTGAAGGAGTGATTACAGAACTTGATCTCTGGCATAAGAGATTAGGTCACTTCAATGAAAGAGGAATTAAAGCTATGGTTGCTAATCAGCCTGTACTAGGATTACCAAATGTGCAAAGTCAACATATGGTTTATAAATGTAAGCATGTCAAATGGGAAAAGCACGCAGGTTACCATTTCAGAAGAAAGGATTCAAACATGATGGATTACTTGAGCTCATTCATACAGATGTATGGGGACCAACAAAAGAAGGATCTATCACTGGCTCTAGGTATTATGTTCTTTTCATTGATGATGCTACAAGATGGATAACAGATCAAAGTCATCCAACTGAAGAATTTGAAGAAGAGGTAAGAAGATGTGAGAAAGGAAAATCAATTGTGCAGGTAAATAGAGATGAAGACTATATGCAAGCAAGTACATCCAGAAGTGGATTAGCAAGAAGAAATGAAGAAGCTCCTATATTTGATGAAGAGGTGTATCCAGACACTTATGAAGAATGTGAACCAAGAAGGTCAAGCAGGACTAGAAGGCAACCAGAAAGGTATTCTTATTATACTTCTTACATAACTCAGAAGAACTATGCATATATGGTAAAAGATGATGAAGAACCTCAGAACTATGATGAAGCTAAAGGTAAGAAGCAATGGGAAGAAGCCATGAAGGAAGAATTCAATGCATTAGAGAAGAACAAGACATGGGAACTCGTTACTAAACCAAATGGTAAGAAAGTAATTGGAAATAAATGGGTTTATAAAGTGAAGAAGCTTGCAGATGGAAGTATAGCCAGATACAAAGCTAGACTGGTGGTGAAAGGCTATGCCCAAACCTATGGCATAGGTTATGATGAGACATTCAGTCCTGTAGCTAAGATGTCAACTATAAGGACAATCATTGCTATTGCAGCTTCAAAAGGATGGACCCTAAGTCAATTGGATATAAAGAATGCATTCTTGAATGGATACATATCAGATGAGGTATACATGGAACAACCTGAAGGGTTTATAGATTCCAGGTATCCAAATTTTGTTTGCAGGCTGAGAAGAGCACTATATGGATTGAAGCAAGCTCCAAGAGCATGGAACTATAGATTGGTGAAGTATCTCAATGATCTTGGATATCAAAGTTCAAAAGCAAATCCAAGTCTACTCATCAAAAGAACAGAGGAAGGTACAATCTACATTTGTATTTATGTAGATGACATTATAATCACAGGTACTTTAGATGAAGGAATCAAGGAGATAAAGAGATTACTTGAAAAAGAATTCAAGATCAGTGATCTAGGAAAGTTATCATACTTTCTTGGAATGGAAGTCACTTATACAGATCATGGCATATATGTATCACAAGAAAGGTATCTTCTGAATCTATTGAAGAAGTTTGATATGGAAAATTGTAGAGAAGCTTCAACTCCACTTGAAGTTAATCACAAACTTAGTAAATATGATGGTGCAGAATACAAAGATATGAGGAAGTATCAATCTCTTGTGGGTAGTTTGATTTATGCTACACTAACAAGACCTGATCTTAGTTATGCAGTGGGAGTTTTGTCACAATTCATGCATTGTCCAAAGGACCCACATTGGATTGCAGGTCAAAGAGTTCTCAGATATATCAAAGGAACTATAAAGGAAGGATTATTTTATCCTTTTACATCAGATTTGAAGTTGAGAGCCTACAGTGACTCAGACTTGGCAGGTAACCAGGATGATAGAAGATCAACTCATGGCTACATGATATACATTGGTGATAAGCTTGTAAGTTGGTGTTCAAAGAAACAACATACAGTAGCATTATCATCAACTAAAGCTGAGTACAAAGGACTTGTGGAAGCAGCTAAGGAGGTCATATGGATGCGGACATTGTTCAAAAGCTTGGGCATTGATCAAGGTATACCTACAATACATGGAGATAATATGAGTTCACTTTATCTTGCAGCAAATCCAGTATTTCATGCAAGAACAAAACATATAGAGATACATTATCATTTCCTGAGAGAAAATGTAATGGAGAAAGAAATTGAAGTGGAGTACATTTCTACAAAAGATCAGATAGCAGATATAATGACAAAGAGCTTGGATGGTGTGAAGACCAGCAGATTAAAAAGCATGGCAGGAGTAAAAGAAAAGAAGATGATATGAAGAAACAGAGAATGTCAATTAGTGATTGAGGGGGAGCTGTTGGAGAAGCACTCACTAATTGGACATATATTTGAAGGTCAAAGCTTTAGAAGAAAACCACATGCCTATGTGAAGGGACAAATTCACAAGTGTATTATATTTGCAAAGTTAGTTCACTTTAGTCCTAGAAGTTTTTTTAAAAATCACGAGAATAAGAAAGTCTATATAAGTTAGTTTTGTATCAAATGACGCAATGAGGAAGACAATGAGAAAGTGAGTTAGTACTCATTTTTTGTATGACTGAGAACAGTCGGGCTTCTCTGCGTGAGAAAGCACCTGTGCATTTGTGAGGTTTCATAGTTATGGAAAGAGTTTATTAAACTTCTGTGTATAAGTCTTCTTCTTCCATCTTCAGTGTTTGTCTTGTGTGAAATGATTTCAGAAGTTAAAGTTTTCCAAGCAAGTTGATGTCTGGCATCGAGTTTGTGCTGATAAGTCATTGTTTTTCATTCTCTGAGTGTTAACTGTTGTTGAATCTTCTAAAAAACATGAAGTTTGTAGAGCAAGTCGATGTCTGGCATCGACTTTCAGCATAAAGTCGATGCCTGGCATCGACTTCTAACATAAAAGTGGTCTTGTTCATGTCTGTGTTCAATTGGCCAGTTCAGGCGCTGAAAAAGTGGCCAGTTGCAAGTCAATGCTAGGCATCGAATTTTCATTTTTGGACATTGATCTTTACTAAAACAGACAAAATTTCCACTTTTGGAAGTCATACAGGGTCATCTTGTGAAGGCTATATCTTGAGTTCTAGAGATCCGTTTCTTGCATAGCATAGCTTGTTGGAAAGCTCTACTCTTCTACTTTCATCCACCAAAAGATCTTGGAGAAATAATATTTGTGCTAAGAGAAATTATCAAAATACTGAAGGTATTTCATTTCAATGACTGGAAAAATTTGAAGATGTAAAGTTCTTGGTTTTGGCTATAATTTCTCAAAGTTTTGAGTGGCAATGAGTTAATGGTGACCATAGAGGTTGTCTAGTGTCACATTAATTCATTTCTTGTGGTGTTTCATACATCAACATGTATCAAGAACAACTCAAAACCTCAACTAATTTCAAAAGACCAATGCCAATTTATCAAACTTTGCACTAACTAAGAAAAACTAATTATTCAAAAAAGCCGTTTGCACTTAATTATTCAATGAGACTTTATACAAGTGTCTCCCAAAGTATGTGCACCATCTCCAAGTTAAATCTCTCCAAAAGATTTAGTAGATCTTGAGATTTACTCCAAACAATGTACCTATGTCTGAAACTGGTCTTCTATGTAGTCGACTTTGACACCTGCAACTTCTAATGCATGGTTCTCCCAAACTAGACCTTGTTTATTCAGATGCTTTTAGCACAATTATCTTACCTTTCAACTTAAATAATGAGTGCTTACTTGCTCAAAAATTTAC
>CM035417.1:192519220-192529220 GCA_020310875.1 Ceratopteris richardii | reverse complement strand
TCTGTTCTTCTGATAAGTAGACTTGGGTCTGCTTTTGAACTTTGATATCCAAGATCATTGAGATACTTCACCAATCTATAGTTCCAAGCTCTTGGAGCTTGCTTCAATCCATACAATGCTCTTCTCAACCTGCAAACAAAATTTGGTTACCTGGAATCTATAAACCCTTGAGGTTGTTCCATGTATACCTCATCTGATATGTATCCATTCAAGAATGCATTTTTTATATCCAATTGACTTAGAGTCCATCCTTTTGAAACTGCAATAGCAATGATTGTCCTTATAGTTGACATCTTAGCTACGGGACTGAATGTCTCATCATAATCTATGCCATAGGTCTGGGCATAGCCTTTCACCACCAATCTAGCTTTGTATCTCGCTATACTTCCATCTGCAAGCTTCTTCACTTTATAAACCCATTTATTTCCAATTACTTTCTTACCATTTGGTTTAGGAACAAGTTCCCATGTCTTGTTCTCCTCCAGTGCATTGAACTCTTCCTTCATTGCTTCTTCCCATTGCTTCTTACCTTTAGCTTTATCATAGTTCTGAGGTTCTTCATCATCTTTGACCATATATGCATAGTTCTTCTGAGTTATGTAAGAAGTATCATAAGAATACCTTTCTGGTTGTCTTCTAGTCCTGCTTGACCTTCTTGGTTCACATTCTTCATATGTGTCTGGATACACTTCTTCATCAAATATAGGAGCTTCTTCATTCCTTCTTGTTAATCCACTTCTGGATGTACTTGCTTGCATATAGTCTTCATTGTTGGTGCATACCAATCACCAATTGAAGGCTTGGAAGATCAAATGATGAAGGAAGAATCAATTCCTAAAGTGTGGAAGAAGATTACAATCAGAGGACAAGAGAAGTGTACACATATGTACATTAGCATAGTCATAGATGACTTAGATTTCTTGTTCAGTAAGAATTATGTACAAATTATCTATAAATACCTTGAGAAAAGTCGGGGCATGGAGGAGAGCAAATGAGAGCATATGTGACAATAGTCAGATGTCAAGAATTAGGGAGATAGAAGTCATAAGATAGAGGAAAGTGAATGTGTGTTTGCTCTCATCACTCAGTTGTATTTTTCTCTGAGTAAATGAAAAATTTTGCGCCCGATGTTTCTGCGTGTTCTCCTTCTACAGTAGATCAATTGTGGAATGCTTTTGTACAAGTCTAAGTTGAGAGTTGCTTGACCTCTGTGCAAAGTTTCAGCTTCCAATTGTAATCAGGCTGAGTGAATTAAGTGTAGGAACATTCATATGTGAAGTATGCTCACAGGTTCCTAAAACAGGCGCATATTTCGAAGTCAATGTTCTGGTCATTTCTCCCAGCACAGTTTAAATTTTTGCATGAGTGAGGGCTTAATCTTTAAGTTGGAAGATAAGCTACTTATGTCTAGAAGCATTTTGTAAAACGGGTTCTATTCAAGGAGAACCAAGTCTTAAAAGTTACAGGTGTAAAGTCGACTGTTCTGAGTAACAGTTTCTGACATAGGTAACTTGTGAAATCAATTTCTCAAGTTATACTTAATCTTTTGGAGTAATTCAACTTGGAATAGTTGCGCAATCTCTAGGAAATACTTCGTACAAAGGTTCATCAAAAACTTTACAGATTTGATAGGTCAATGTTGAGAAATAGTGCAGCAGACTTTTCTGTGTATCACCTTCTTCACAGATTTGTTAATTTCTGATAAGTTAGCAATTGATCCTCTAAATTAGTGAAGTGTTTGACTTACTCTTGGTATAGAGGTGCTCTAATCACAAGAGTAAGTTGTTCTTTTGGAGATTAACATTCTCCATCAGTGGTATCAGAGCAGGAGACATCAATTTGAAGAAAAGAAGGATCCCGACTGCTGCAGATTCAAGAGATTCAACACTTGAAGGATCAAGAAGTGAAAGCTTGGAGTCAAAGCTTTGGGAGAAGACAAATTGACATCAAGAAAGGCAAAAGGAGTTCAACTCGAAGTAAAGGTACATACATTGTTTGTAAAGCTTGAAGTTTTCAATACACAGGTGGATACAAGATGGGAGAAAGCTTGCAGATTGATAAGCTAGATAGGGAGAACTATCCAGCATGGTCCATGAGGATGGAAGCACACCTCATGAGCAAAGATCTTATATCATTTATTACAGGAGATGAAGAAAAACCAGAATTTGCAGATCCAAGTGTTCCTACTAGGGAAGAACTTGCAATGTTGAAGACTTGGATGAGAAAGGATGCTCAAGCAAGGAGTATCATCTACATGTCTGTAAATGATTACCTTCTACCTCACATCAGAGGTTTGGAAAGTGCTACAGATGTTTGGAATGCCTTGGAAGAGCATTTCCAAAATACAACTAAGTCAAGGAAGTCCTCACTATGGGCTGAGTTCACAACTTTCAAGAAGAAGAGCTCACAATCAATTTCAGATTATGTGGCAAGAATGAAAGATATTGCAGATAGCTTGGGAGCAGTGGATGAAGACATTGAAGAGGAAAAGTTGGTTAGACAAATACTTACAGGTCTAAGAGGTGATGAGAAGTGGAAGCCTTTTATCTTGTCCATAGAGTTGTCACTTGATCACTTTACTCCTGACCTTAATCAATTGCTAGGACATATGCTAACCTTTGAGCAGGATCTTAAAGGAGACAATGATAGAAGTACAAGTCAAGCTATGTACTCCAAAGACAAGAAAAAGAATGGCAAGGGAAAGCAATCAAATGATGATGAAGGGAATTCAAATCAAGCCAATTTCACAAAAGGGAAGACAAATTTCAGAGGAAAAGGAAGAGGAGGTAAGAACAAAGATAATGCTAAAGCTTGTTGGATTTGTGGCAGAACAAATCATTTGGCAAATGATTGTTGGTATAATAATCAAAGTGGAGGATACAACAATCAGAATTATAGTCAAAGAGGTAGAGGAGGCAGAAACCAAAGAGGCAATTTCAGAGGAAGAGGTGGTAGGACATCATATGGTAGAGGAGGTGGAAGAAACTTCCAATCTCAGTCCTACAACAATAATTATTACAATTATGCATCAGATCAGAAGGATGACATGACTCTTATCTTGAATGCAACTCATGAATCAATGGGAGAAGATCAAAGAGTGTTTTATATTGACTCAGGGTGCAGCAACCATCTGAGTGGGAATCTATCCTTGATGACTGATATGGAAGCAAGGATGAATGGACATACAGTTCAAACAGGTGACAATACCAAACATAAAGTGGAGAGCATTGGATCAGTGAAGACAAAGAGTGGAAGTACACTTCTGAGTAAGGTACTTTATGTTCCTACTATTCCTAAAAATTTGATAAGTGTAGGGCAAATTGTGGAGAAAGGATATGAGGTAAGATTTACAAATGATGGTGTTTATGTACAAGATCCAAATCAGGGATATAGAACTATAATTGCAGGTAAAAAGGAAGGAAGATTGTTCACTCTCAAAGTCCAAGGTAATGTGGGACATGCATTGTTTACCTATGGAGGTCAAAAGGTGTCTGAATTAGACCTATGGCATAAGAGGCTAGGTCATTTCAATGAGAGAGCTATAAAGGAGATGTCAAAGAATCAGGTAGTGCTTGGATTGCCAAACATTGAAGGGCAACATATGGTGTACAAGTGTGAAGCTTGTCAATTAGGTAAAGCACATAAAAGTTCTTATAACAAATCAGGGTACAAGTATTCAAACATGCTTGAATTGGTTCATACAGATGTATGGGGTCCCTCAAGGGACTATAGCATAAATGGATCCAGATATTATGTGTTGTTTGTTGATGATGCAACCAGGTGGATTACTTTGTATGTAATCAAGGACAAATCAGAAGTCTTTAAGACATTCAAACATTTCCATGCTTATGCAGAAAGGATCACAGGACAAAAGCTAAAGAGGTTAAGATCAGATGGAGGGGGAGAGTATTTCTCAAAAGAGTTTGATGATTATTTGTGGAATGCAGGTATCAAAAGAGAAGTGACTTGCAGGTACTCCCCTCAACAAAATGGAGTAGCAGAAAGGAGGAATAGGACTCTTGTAGAGTTTGCAAGAGCCATGATGAAGGAAAAGAATTGTCCAAATTACTTATGGGCAGAGGCTATTAACACTGCAACATATCTTGTGAATAGGTTGCCTTGCAAAGCTTTGGATGGAGGAACCCCTTATGAAGCATGGTGGGGTAAGAAGCCTAGTCTTGATCATTGCAAAGTATTTGGATGTATTGCATATGCTTATGTTCCTTCACAATTAAGACATAAGCTAGAACCAAAAGCAGAGAAGTATGTGTTTATTGGATATGATGATAGACAAATGGGTTACAGGTTGTGGAGTCCATCCACAAAGCAATTTCTTGTTACTAAAGATGTAACATTTGATGAGCAAAACATGTGGTATACAGGATCACCAAATGAGTATGCAGGTGTTGAAGAAATTCAAAGGAAAGGAAAGGCAAAGGTAAAAGTATGTGAAGAAATTGTTGATGAAGTTGACTCTAGATGTAGAGTGCAGGATCATGTAGAAGAAGGGCCAAGATTTGATCCAGAATCAAATGAGGCTGAGACTTCAAGAAGTGCAGAAATCAGGAGATCTATAAGAGAAAGGAAAGAGCCTATAAGGTATAGCTATGATACATCTTTCCTAACAACAAAAGATTATGCTTACATTGTGAAAACAGAAGAAGATCCAATTACTTATGAAGAAGCCAAAGGTAAACAGAATTGGGAGAAGGCAATGCAAGAAGAGTATGATGCTCTACTTGAAAATGAAACTTGGGAACTAGTACCAAGACCAAAGAATCAGAAGGTCATTGGATGCAAGTGGGTATATAAAACAAAGAGGTTTGCAGATGGTAAGGTGTCTAGATATAAGGCTAGACTTGTGGTTAAAGGTTATGCCCAAACTTATGGGGTAGATTATGATGAAACCTTTAGTCCTGTTGCTAAGATGTCTACAATTAGGACATTGATTGCTATTGCTACTTGCAAGGGATGGAAATTATCACAATTGGATGTGAAGAATGCATTTCTTAATGGTTACATTGCAGATGAAGTATATATGGAGCAACCAGAAGGCTTCATGGAATCAATTGGATCAGATTATGTGTGTAAGCTCAAGAGAGCTTTATATGGGTTGAAGCAAGCCCCAAGAGCTTGGAATTACAGATTGGTCAAGTTCTTGAATGAATGTGGTTTTCAAGCATCAAAGGCAGATAGTAGCTTGCTAGTGAAGGCAAGTGAAAATGGATATATTTACATGTGCATTTATGTTGATGATATTATTGTTACAGGAACAGATGCTCAAGGAATCAATGAACTCAAGAAGCAAATAGAGAAGGAGTTTAAGATAAGTGACTTAGGAAACTTATCTTATTTTCTAGGAATGCAGATTGTGTATACTCAACATGGAGTATATGTTTCACAAGAGAGATATTTGAAGAATCTTCTAGTCAAGTTTAACATGGAAGATTGCAGGACCTCAACTACACCATTGGAGGTAAATCATAAGTTAAGCAGGTATGGAGGTGAAGAGTTCAATGATATGAAGAAATATCAGAGTTTGGTAGGTAGTTTAATCTATGCTACCTTGACAAGGCCAGATCTATCATATGCAGTAGGTGTGTTGTCACAATTCATGCATTGTCCAAAGAAGACTCATTGGATTGCAGCCCAAAGGGTACTCAGATATATCAAGGGAACCCTAAGTGAAGGTTTGTATTATGGTTTCACTTCTGACACAAGAATCAAAGTGTTTAGTGATGCAGATTGGGCAGGTGACTCAGATGATAGAAGGTCTACTCATGGATATCTATGTTATGTTGGAGACAAGTTAGTGTCTTGGTGTTCAAAGAAGCAACACACAGTTGCTTTATCATCCACAGAAGCTGAGTATAAGGGAATGGTAGAAGCTGCAAAAGAAGTGATATGGTTGAAGACCTTGATGAAGAGTTTTGAGTTTGATCATAGTACTCCAATAATTTTTGGAGACAATATGAGTTCTTTGTATTTGGCAGCTAACCCTGTTTTTCATGCCAGGACTAAGCATATAGAGATACAGTATCATTTCTTGAGGGAAAAGGTACTAGATAAAGAGATTGAAGTGATGTATACTCCAACAAAAGAACAAGTGGCAGATATGATGACAAAGAGTTTGGATGGACCTAAGTTACAAAGGTTCAAAGACATGGCAAGTATCAAGAAGACAGAGAAGACCTCAATTGATGATTGAGGGGGAGCTGTTGGTGCATACCAATCACCAATTGAAGGCTTGGAAGATCAAATGATGAAGGAAGAATCAATTCCTAAAGTGTGGAAGAAGATTACAATCAGAGGACAAGAGAAGTGTACACATATGTACATTAGCATAGTCATAGATGACTTAGATTTCTTGTTCAGTAAGAATTATGTACAAATTATCTATAAATACCTTGAGAAAAGTCGGGGCATGGAGGAGAGCAAATGAGAGCATATGTGACAATAGTCAGATGTCAAGAATTAGGGAGATAGAAGTCATAAGATAGAGGAAAGTGAATGTGTGTTTGCTCTCATCACTCAGTTGTATTTTTCTCTGAGTAAATGAAAAATTTTGCGCCCGATGTTTCTGCGTGTTCTCCTTCTACAGTAGATCAATTGTGGAATGCTTTTGTACAAGTCTAAGTTGAGAGTTGCTTGACCTCTGTGCAAAGTTTCAGCTTCCAATTGTAATCAGGCTGAGTGAATTAAGTGTAGGAACATTCATATGTGAAGTATGCTCACATGTTCCTAAAACAGGCGCATATTTCGAAGTCAATGTTCTGGTCATTTCTCCCAGCACAGTTTAAAGTTTTGCATGAGTGAGGGCTTAATCTTTAAGTTGGAAGATAAGCTACTTATGTCTAGAAGCATTTTGTAAAACGGGTTCTATTCAAGGAGAACCAAGTCTTAAAAGTTACAGGTGTAAAGTCGACTGTTCTGAGTAACAGTTTCTGACATAGGTAACTTGTGAAATCAATTTCTCAAGTTATACTTAATCTTTTGGAGTAATTCAACTTGGAATAGTTGCGCAATCTCTAGGAGATACTTCGTACAAAGGTTCATCAAAAACTTTACAGATTTGATAGGTCAATGTTGAGAAATAGTGCAGCAGACTTTTCTGTGTATCACCTTCTTCACAGATTTGTTAATTTCTGATAAGTTAGCAATTGATCCTCTAAATTAGTGAAGTGTTTGACTTACTCTTGGTATAGAGGTGCTCTAATCACAAGAGTAAGTTGTTCTTTTGGAGATTAACATTCTCCATCATTCATCTCTATTTACCTGCACAATTGATTTTCCTTTCTCACATCTTCTTACCTCTTTAAATTCTTCAGCTGTATGACTTTGATCTGCATACCAACTTTTCTGTTCATCAAATGTAACATCTCTAGAAACAAGAAATTGTTTGGTTAAAGGATTCCACAACCTGTAACCCATCTGCTTTTCATCATAACCAATGAACACATATTTTTCTGCCTTTGGTTCAAGTTTATGCCTAAGTTGTGATGGCACATAAGCATATGCAATTGATCCAGACACTCTACAATGATCTAGTGTTGGTTTCTTACCCCACCAAGCTTCATATGGAGTCATACCATTGAGAGCTGCACATGGTAATCTATTCACAAGATATGTAGCTGTATTTACAGCTTCAGCCCAAAGATAATTTGGACAATTCTTCTCCTTCAACATAGCTCTAGCAAACTCAACCAAAGTCCTGTTCCTTCTTTCTGCTACACCATTTTGTTGTGGTGTATACCTGCAAGTTATTTCTCTCTTAATACCTGCATTCCAAAGATAATCATTGAACTCTTGGGAGAAGTATTCTCCCGCTCCATCAGACCTCAGTCTTTTAAGCTTTTGACCTGTGACTCTCTCTGCATATGCATGAAAATGCTTGAAAGCTCCAAACACTTCTGATCTTTCCTTCAAAACATATAATGTTATCCATCTTGTAGCATCATCAATAAAAAGAACATAGTACCTTGAGCCACTGATAGATCCTTCTTTTGTTGGTCCCCATACATCTGTATGAATGAGCTCAAGTACTCCATCATGTTTGAATCCTTTCTTTTGAAATGGTAACCTGTGTGCTTTACCCATTTGACATGCTTCACATTTATAAACCATGTGTTGACTTTGCACATTTGGTAATCCTAGTACAGACTGATTAGCAACCATAGCTTTAATTCCTCTTTCATTGAAATGACCTAATCTCTTATGCCAGAGATCAAGTTCTGTAATCACTGCTTCACCATGTGTGAGCAAAGCTTGACCAATGTTCCCTTGTACTCTTAAAGTAAAGAGTCTACCTTCTTTCTTACCAGAGACAATCTGATTATATCCATTCTCTGGATCTTCAACAAATACTCCTTCATTTGTAAACCTGACTTGAAAACCTTTTTCAACTATATGTCCCACACTAATCAAGTTTTTAGGTATTGTAGGAACATACAAAACATTGGTTAGCAAATCTGCTCCACTCTTGCATTTCACTTTTCCAATTGAATGTACACTATGTCTCGTATTATCACCAGTTTGAACTGTATGACTCGAAATACCTTTTTCCAATTTTGACATCAATTCTATGTTTCCTGACAAATGATTAGAACATCCAGAGTCAATGTAAAATACCTTTAGATCTTCTTTATCTGATGTGTTGATTGAGTTCATCATCAATGATGTATGACTTTCATTCTGTGTGTCATTTGCATAGTTGTAGTAGGTGGTGTTGTAGGATTGATTTTGTCCCCAACTTCTTCCTCCACCTCTACCATAGCCTCCTCTTTGACTTTGTCTACCTCTTTGAAAATTACTTTGATATCTTCCACCTCGGCCTCTGCTATTGTTGTTTTGATTCTGGTTTGATCCTTGTTGGTTGTGCCAACAGTCATGAGCCAAATGATTACTCAATCCACAGATCCAGCAAGCCTTCTTGTTGTTATTTTGATTACCTCTTCCTCTTCCAAAACCTCTTGCTCTTCCTCTGCCAGTGCCTTTACCTCTTGCATAATAAACTTGAGAAGTTGACTCTTCTTCATCCTTTGCTTTACCTTTATCTCCTTTCTTCTTGTTCTTCATGTACATTGCAGAACTTTGTCCTTTATCTCCATCTCCCTTCAAGTCTTGCTCATATGTGAGCATCAAACCAAGCAACTGGTTCAAATCTGGAACATAATGATTTAATGAAAGTTATGTTGATAAGACAAAAGGTTTCCACCTTTCATCCCCTCTCAAACCTGCAAGTAATTGAGCAATCAATCTGTGATCTTCAACATCTTCATCTATGGATCCAAGACTATCTGCTAGATCCTTCATCTTAGTGACATAATCACTAATGGTTTGACTTGGCTTCTTCTTGAATGTTGTAAACTCTGACCATAGACTTGCTTTCCGTGCTTTAGTAGTACTTTGGAAATGATACTCCAATGCATTCCATATATCTTCAGATGATTCCAATCCTCTGATGTGTGGTAGCAAATGATCAGAGATTGTATTGTAGATGTAGGCTTTTGCACTTGCATCCTTCTTCTGCCAATGCTTTAAAGCATCAAGTTCCTCTTTCTTTGTCGGCTTTCATCTTCAAATACTGGCTTCTCTTCTTCACCTGTTACATATACCATGAGATCCTTACTCATAACTAAGGCTTCCATTCTCATTACCCATGCGGGGTAATTATCTCTGTCCAGATTGTCAATGGAGATATGATCTGCCATAGTTCTTTCCTTCTGCTGCAACCTGTGAGCCTAAAGGATAAAGGATAATACCTTTTGAAGTTCTTTGTGTATGAGGATACTTTTGAAGTAACCTTTTGATGCCTTGTGTCTTCAAATGCTTCACCTTTCAAACTTTAATGGAAAACTTTACAAAACTTCTCGTACCTTTGTCGTCTTCTGCTCTCGAGAATCTTTCTGCTCTGATACCACTTGTTGATGTATGAAACACCACAAGAAAAGAATTAATGTGACACTAGAACACCTCTATGGTCACCATTAACTCATTGCCA